>VZRS01000310.1:330668-405566 GCA_013398055.1 Ifrita kowaldi | reverse complement strand
CGGCCGCCGTACCCCGGCCACGCCCTGCCCGCGATGGCGGCGCCCGAGCCGCCGCCGCCGCCGCCCGAGGGCTCCAGGCCGCTGAGCGCGCTGCTGAGCGGCATCGCCCAGGCCGCCTTCCACGGCAACGCCGACATCACCGAGGAGCTGCTGCGCGGCCAGCTCTACCCCGAGGCGCCGCCGGAGGAGTTCCGCGCTCTGCGCGCCAAGATGGGCGGCCTCCTCCAGGTACCGCGGCGCGGGCCCCGGGCGCTGCGGGGGGAAGGGGCCGCGGTCTAGGGGAAGCTGCTCCATCGGCCTCCCTCCCGCCGGGCATCCGGCATCCCCTGCTCCGCGGGGCTCTGGGTGCCGCCGGTGCAGGACCCCGAGCACTGCCCTGCCCCGCCCTGCCCTGCCCGGTCCGCGGTGACACCTCCGGCTCCGTCCCCGAGCCTGGTGCGGGGAACGGCCGAGACAGGACCCGAGGGAATGGCCTGAAGCTGACTCAGGAGAGGTTTAGGCTGGATATCAGGAAAAGGTTTTTCACCCAGAGGGTGGCTGGGCACTGAACAGGCTCCCCAGGGCAGTGGTCACAGCATCAAGCCTGGCAGAGCTCAAGAAGCGTTTGGACAACGCTTTCAGGCACAGGGTGTGACCCTTGGGGTGTTCTCTGCAGGGCCGGGAGCTGGACTCGATGATCCTTGTGGGTCTCTTCCAGCTCATCTCATTCTGTGATTCTGTGCCTCGGGCTCTCTGGCCACTCCTCCGGAGCAGGAGCAGGGGGAAAGGCGGCATGGAAATAAGTACCTCTTACTTTCTGAAAAGAACTGCAGTTTTCTTGTAAAAAAATAGTTTTGGGGACGGCACAACTAATTATGAAGCAAGCCGTTTTACTTAGTCAACAGATTCTGCTTTACGTGTAAGGGAGAAGATATTTTTCCCCGTAATGGAACTTTTTGGTCTCCATTCACAGTGAAAAGCGTAGTGTAGCTCCCGGCAGCTCCGTGTGGCTCAGGCAGCCTCCGAGTATTAAAACCTTGGATGGCCACTGCCACCTTGTGGGTAAATGCACGGCTGTTTGACCAGATTTATAAACCTGGTCGGTAGTTTTAAATATAATTGAGAGATTTGGAATTTGATGAGGATGATCTCACTCGCTTTCTGCTTTTATGAAGATTCTGTTGTTTATTTAATGATCAGATTCATATGATGCCCTGAGAAGCCTTCAGTGAAAGCTGAATCACAAAGACTGATTCTTGTGGGGCTCTCTGGTTTTGTCTGTGGGCTTTTTTCTTTCCCTCCTCTCAAATACAACTTTCATTCAAGCACCACTGAGGTGTCACATGCTGAATGTGCTGTTAATTCAGGCCCCAGAAGACACAAGGGGATTGAAGTTTTATGGACATGCACCCACCCGTTGTTGTAAAACAGGCACAGAGCTTAGGAGGATGAGGATCTGTTGGGGGGAGGGCGTCACATTCTCTGCGTGCTGCTTTAAGAGCCAAAACTGGCAGCAGTTGTGGTCTTTGAGGTACCTCACACCTTCCAACATAAATTAGCATCTCACTGTTACCAGGGAGTGTCTCATGGTCTCCATGGTCGCCTCTCATCTCCTGATGGGAGAAACTTCTGTGAAGTAACTCAGGTTTGTGTGGTGCAGCTTTGCAGGTGGAGTTTTGGGCTGAGCAGTGCACAAACTGCTTTGTGCAGGTGCAGCTTCCTGTCGGGTGTGCGTGGATTTTGGGGGGCTTATTTCTAGTGAATAACCTAAAGGAAGTGACACCTAAGATCCATGGGTACTTTCAGGATCTCTGCTCTAGAGCATCCTAAAAGAACCCCTTAGCCTTCTGGTCACTCTGAGGTCCCTGTTCCCTTCACAGCTGCCAGTTTTGGGGGTGAAAGGTTGATCTTAGGACTGTGCTTTGGAAGTAGGGAGGCTTAAACTTGTTTTAGTATCGCCCTGACTTGAAACCTGGAGGGTTTTTGTGTCACACTGTATTTGCTGATAGCAGCAAACTTCAAAAGTGATCCTCTGTGCTTACAAGCACCTTGGTCTTTAGACACACCTCTTGGGTGCTGGTGTCTCCTCAGCACCTGAAGAAGCAAAACTAACTGCAAGATCTGCCTATTCCCTTCCTTATCAATTGCCATATGAACTTCTGAGCATATTTATTCCAGTTTTGATACGTAATTACTTGTGAAAAATCAGCATTTTTAATATTACAGAAGCTGGGGGAAAATACGTCTTTGTTACCTTTTTGTGGTTTTATTTTTTTCCTTCCTCCTCTGGGTGGTGGAGGAAGGGGAGCAAACAGCAGGAAAACAACAGAAAGTCTGGAAGCAGAGAGATTCATTGTCCTTGTGACTTAATTGCTGTGGTTGTTCATGTCTTCTAAGCAGTAAACATGGATCTGGACCATAAATCAGCCTCTTGCTTTCACTGGAGCTGAGCATAAATAAAGTGGACTTTCCAGTACATTTCTGCATTCCACCTGTGCAAAGCATGGAGATGAATAAGTGCCACAAAAGTCTATATTTACTGCAGCAATAAAATATTTAAATTTTTTCCCCCGGATTATATAGAGAGTAGTCCTGGGTTTATGTTTATAAAAAATATCATTATGATCTACTTCTTACAGCTGTTTCCTTTGCTGCCCATCAGCCTGCTGAATATGCATGAATCAGCCGACCTCTTTCTAAAATGCCAAATTTATTTTGTCGTGAAATCATGTTTCTTTATTCAATTTACTTTAAAAAAAAAATCTAATTTTTTGTATGGAATATCCTGGAAGGCAGAACAAAGCCCTAGGAAGGCTGGCCCTGGAGAACCATACAATTTCAATGTTGTTCTGTTAATTGCTTTTTGCCCTCTGCCTTCATCCTTCCCAGCCTTCTGTCCCTTAAGGCTGCAAAACGCTGAGAAACTGGGGGAGATCAGCTTTTGCAAATTCTCACCCCCCCAGCTTTTTTGGGTTTTTCAAAGGTTATCTCATCCTGATTAAAACGCCAAATATGTCCAAATATGTCTGCTTCTTACATAAGTTTAATTTACAGTATTAGTCCACGGGTGATGGTTCTTTCCATGTGGAGTAATCCCACTGCTTTCCTTTTGGTGGCAGTAAGCCCTCGCATTTATTGAACGGGATCCTTTGCTGCTGCGTTTAAAGTGGCCTCCTTTACTCTTCTGCTTTGGAACAAACTTTACACAGGCTAAATAATAATAAAAATTTCAGCATGAGGAGTAGAAATATTTTATTATATTTGATTTATAAGTTGTTTTGGTTTGTTTGGGTTTTTTTTTACAAATACTGAGGAAGTTACCATCTGTAATAGATATCCTGGTATGTGAATGGTAAAATATTAGTCAGATTATATAAATGATATGTGGGAACCAAGAGCTTATATCCAGCATATAAAGTGTGTTGTCCTTAAAGATTGTCACTCTCCTGCTAGGGTGTCACCCTCCTGCAGCCCTTGCCCTGTGAAGGTGCTGTTGTGACCTCAAGAGGGGTTTCCAAAGCATTTTTATCCCTGTTTGAGAAGGAAGAGACTGCTTGATCTTCATCACAGGGATCAACCCTTACAGGAAAAGTCAGAGCAGAAAAGCAGTTGTAAGGTTCTCTCAGCTGTGGAGGATAAAGGCCTTTGCATCTTCAGCAGGATTTCTGCTAACAGGAACATTGCTGCTAACAATTTCTGCAGCAATTTCTGCTAACTGGTGGGAAATAAATGACTTCTTGCGTTTTCTAATAAGGGAAAAGAGTTGCTGTTCTTCCCTCTCCTCAGATACCTTGTGATTCCTCAGATATGTGGGCTGGGTCATGAACTCTGGAGCACTTTGCAGTTGTCCAAGCTTCTGGAAGGTTGAGAGGGAGAACAACTTCAGTCTGAAGACTGAGATAAAATAATTTTGGACGAGCTGATAGGAGAGATTGCTTGCTTGCTGCCACTTTGATTTGCAATTGTGCCTGTGTCTACTAACTAAAAAGATAATCTTGTAAGCAAGCTCGTTCTTCTTGATTCAGGCAAAGGAAAACAAGTTCTGTGTCTCTGTAAGCTGCTTTGTACCCAAAAATGTGTCCTGTGTAGTGTTATACTTTTCACTCCATGAATGACTGGACTTACCATGAATAATTCTATTTGTTATTGGGCTAGGTGAAAATGTATTAATAACTTTGCACAGGATTTTGGGAGGGAGGGAATGTCTATAGTGTTATAATAGGACATACATGAAAAAATTATCATCATCTGAATTGATGTTTGCCTGGAACAACTAAATAAAAATCCTAGGCTATTTTTTTTTTTTTTTAATTCAGCAAAACACCAGTGTTACATAGCTCACTAATCTGAACACAGCTCAGTTGCCAGCTCCCTGGTGTCTGGTGTTGCAGCATACATTTTCTCTTATAAATTCTAATCCAACAGTTACTGCTTCTTTTTTTTTCTTTTTTTCCCCATTTTCAGCATTGTCTTAGGAGGGTAGAAAATGGAATGTTTACTGGAACTAGCACCTGCTGTGTTGCAGTGATGAAAATGTGCACGGGCAGTATCCCAAAGCATTCTTACTGCTTTTAATGTGAGTTATTTTCACTTTTAGGTTGGTGTACGTGTGGTTGCTGCACAAGAGGACTGGCAAAGCTGGCAGCTCACATAAAGTGGAGGGGGAAAATACTTGAAAACAGTGCAGTGGAGAGGAGGGTTGGGTGCAGAACGTGACAGGGTTGAAGAACATTGCCAGGAGTGATAAGATCAGTGCTCCACTGCCTGGAGCAGCAATTTGTTGCTCAGGTATGTCAGCTAGAAAGAACAATGTACCTGCATCATTAGGGATTTTTTAAATGGCTTTTTTGGGATTTCTCAAGTTGCAAAAGTTGGGATTTGTGTTGTTAAAGCCTCTCACACTTGCAGTGTTGTTTTCACTGTGATTCCTGAGGAGATGTGTAGGAGGTGGTGTTATTGCTGGTGGCTGTGGGATTTGGAGGTGATGGCGTTCTGCACCACGAGCAGAGCTCCATGAACTGGACCACTGTGTAAACAACGGGGTGAGAACAAGGAGCCTGTAAATTACAAACCTCAACTACAACTGCAAATCCTCAAGGCAGACAGAAATAGAAGGGCTCCCACTATTGTGACATGGCTCATTTCATGAGTGGTGTTTTCTATAACTCCCAGGTGAGACAGAAAGGCTCGTTTCATTTGGGACTGTGAAGTGCTGCTGTGCTGTAACTGTGCCACCTCAGTGAAAATGGCTTACCTGGAGTTTAATGGTTTACCTGACCTTTTGTGGTGCTTTTTGTTTTTTAAGGTTAGCTACGGAAAAGTGGTAAATTAAAGAAACGTCATCAAACCTGTGTCACTGATCTCCAATAGGTGTGGTAGACTCTGTATTGCCCAAACAACAAGCAAATCTNTAAATTAAAGAAACGTCATCAAACCTGTGTCACTGATCTCCAATAGGTGTGGTAGACTCTGTATTGCCCAAACAACAAGCAAATCTCTCTCTCTCTCTCTCTCTCTCTCTCCCCCTCTCTCCCCTAATTACAGTGTTGATTATATCTCTGCAAGCAGAGATCTGGTTGCTTTGTCCCAGTTGTGGAGGTTGGTGCTACCTGTGAGTGTCTAGAGCAGGCAGGTCAGTACTGGCTCTTCTCATGTATAATGTCTCTGCACTACCTCTGGATTTTAGAATGCCCTACTGTGTTTTAAATCTGCTAAATGCCAGTTGATGGACTTCCAGAACAGTGTGCTGCTGAGAAAGTTGGATTCCCTGGTCATGGCAGTGCTTCATGCCCTGCAGAATTCCACTTTCCCATCCAAATGTGTCGTTTAGTTTTGTGGCATTTGTAGGATTTCTGCAAGTAAGTAGCATCTTCATCAGTAATGACAACATTTCTCAAAAAAAACAAACCCCAAACACTACAGGTGGGAATACATAAGTTACACACACATATGTGTGTGTCTGTGATCAGCATATTCTGTATATACAGTCAAGCACAGAAAGGGAAGTGCATTGATTATGCTGAAATTCATTAGTCCAACCTGATCCCCACGGTGTTTCTCTTGACCTTAACAAGAGTCTACTCTGATTGAAGAACAGGGAGTCAGATCTTGCCTTTGAAGATCATTATTTCAAATTAAATGCTTCTGCTATACTTAATTAGTATTCGTCAAACACATGCTGTATGGAATATATTTGAAAAGGGAGAAGGCTTCACATGTAGTTTCATGCCTTTATTTCAGTAACACTAAGGCTCCATTCCCTATTCCCCAGAGTGTGTGGGAAATGCTGAAGAGGGTAGTGAAGTTCAGTGCCATCATCTCAGCACTGGTGGTTTCCTGGACTACTATGACTTGTCTTTCCTTTTTTAAATGTGAACTCTGAAAAGGGGAGAACTTGAGTTGTCTCATCTTCAATTTGATACATAAAGAAAGACTAAAAGGAAAGGAAAGACTTCATGCAGAAATTTTATTCTTTATTATATGATACTCTAAAAATGGTGTCTCTTGCAACTGGTGTGAAGGAAGATTAGTTCTTGCTTGCTCCAGGAGCCAACTGATGTCTCTTTCTTTCTTTCTCTCTTTCTCTCTTTCTCTCTTTCTCTCTCTTTCTCTCTCTTTCTCTCTCTTTCCCTTCCTTCCTTCCTTCCTTCCTTCCTTCCTTCCTTCCTCTGTCTCTGTCTTTCTGTCTCAACAGAAAGAGTAGTTAACACATGGAGTAACACCCTATCAAAGATGCAGGAGTTGTAGTGCACAGTGGAGCCAGGGAAGTTCACAGCTAGTGTATGAAAAGGCAATTTGGATGACACTTACAACTCAACCTTTTTACAAGCTGAACATCTGAAATTTTTCATTCCTTATAACACTTAGCTACAATCTTGGCATGATGTAATTTCAATTTTTGACTGTGCTAGTGTGTAGCAACTGGATGCAGTACATCCAACAACTTATGAAAAAGAAAAAAAATGCAGACAGAGACCAAAAATTTTGTATGGTATGGCTAGAATCTACTTGTGTGGTTGGAGTTATTCCATTTTGAAGCTTGTGCTCTGGATTTCTTCCAGTCTGATGACCAAATATGATGGAGCCTGAATTCTTCAATGTTTGGATGACATTTGTTTTTTCAATAGTTTATTTAATTTTAAAAAAAAGAGAGAAAGCTTTAGTGGCACAAAATACCAGGCACTGCAATTGTTGCATGAAGTCTTTTTTCCTTGATGTTTTAGTCCTTAAACCCAGTGGGACAGAAGTTGTCAGGTAAGAACATCTGACAGCTTGAGCTGCTGAGTGACTCCTGTATGTTTCCCCAGAAGCCTCCCTGGGCAGGCAGGATTAGCTGCAGCTTCCAAGGTCATCCATGGAGGATGATTTATTTTATAACAAGGTCAATTAAATGACTTTGTTTAAATGCAGGGCCTAAAATACCTAATTTTCAATGTTTTAATTAACATCATAAATGTATGCTTTTACACTATGATTTTTTTAAAAAAAGGATTTAATTTGTGGAGTAAGTAAGAACTGCGTGGAACACTGATGGCCTCCACTTTGAAGGATTAAGGGTTCATTATTGGGAAAACCAAACTGGCTCGGTTGGTTTGTGGGCTTTGGTTGGTTTTTGTTGGGTTTGTTTTGTTTTGGCAGTGGGGGGTTTTGTTTGTTTGTTCTGAGGGGGAGGCATTTTTGTTTTGTATTCTGAATACCTGAAGCTTAAGCCCAGTAGTATTCCACAATTGTGTACCATTGTATTTACCAGTCATATACGAGGAAACCAAATCTTCCTTTACTTACTTTATCCACCCAATGATTTAAAAATTGGGCTGTTTGAACAAAGGAAGTGGGACTTGCCTTTTACTTTGTTTATGGTGCATGAGCACCTGGTTGTGGTTGTTAGCCCAAGATCTGATTCAGAATATTCTGTCTTTTATAAAGTTGATAGTTTTAGAATTGTATAGCAAGCCTGGGACTCGTTCTCAGTTCCCAGTGGAGTTCAGTATCTGTTTATCTGCCGTGCTTGAGGACTGCAAGTTTCACTTCTAAAGGTGACAGTGATCTTGGAACACTTTTTTTTATTCCTCTTAATCTTTGGCCTATTCCACATTTACCTCTTTACAATGCTGGTTTATAAGTGATTTCATGTAAGTAAAAATAGACTGCAACAATCTCATGAAAGCAAGACATAAAATATACTATTCAGAGAAAACGTGAAATGGTAGCCAACTTGTCCAAAGAGTTCTTAGCCTTAAGTGTTTTTCTAACTGTTTTTAAAATATTTTTGTAATAGTCTCATTTTGCATATGTTAATATGTTTCCAAAAGCATGTTTTTTCACATCTCTCTCTCTTCCCTAACAATAAAAAGTGGCAATACGAATATAGTTTGAGTGAATTCTGTGGGTTTTTTTCCAAATATGGTTAGATTTTTTTCTGGTTGAGATGTTTTGGGATCTCTGCCAAAAGATTTCTACCTCGGCTTTGTGGGTAGTTTTTCCTTTCCTTTCTTTGCAGTCTCTCTGAACTGTGATGCCAGGATTATGAAATATGTTTTGAAGATACATGCAGACACTGAAGTAGTATCTGTGTGAAAGGCAAGTAATCAACAGACATTTTTCCTCCTTGTCTGACATTTACACACGGCTTTGTTGTCTCTCCTCAGACTGTCACTTCAGATGTGCTGTTCTCTCAGACTCTTTTTGCCATTTCTGGTTCAAGAGTAGTTTTTATTCTCTTCTGACAAGCTGTTTGTGTAAGTACCTTTTAGTTTTACACAGTCACACATGGCAGAAATATTTTATGCATTTGGACTAGTTGGGATTCCTTTTTTATTTTTTCTTTTAGCTCAATTTTTACCTTTTTTTGAAGTGAGAAAAATATTTGTAACTCCCTTGTTCTGTCAAAGGAAAAATGGTACATTTACGATTTACATTTGCTTGGCAAGGAGAGTGGGTTTGTTCATTTTATGGCGTGTCAGGAAATCTATAAAACTCTCATAATGAACAGAAAGCTCTAATGAAATTGTCCAGTTCATGTGGACAAATGGCAGGGAGTTTATTGAATATGAGTAGCCTCCAATTTGACTGAAAGACAAAGAAAAGCCACGGGAAAAATTAATTGAATTCTTTTTGTTGCCATGGGTTGCAGCCTCTTGGAGCAATTGAGTGCTGAAGTTTCTAGCAGTGGAGGCCTAAAAATGTGAAATCTGAAAGCAGATTTTCAGCACCAAGCAGTCTTCTCTGGCGGTGTCCCTGCGAGCTGTGCCAGCCACAGTGGTGTGTGTGCAGCAAAGCACGTGGGCTGTGGAGGCACAGGGCTGTGCAGGAGTTCCTACAAGCTTGGGAAAACCTGATGGCTTGGCCAGCTCTGCTGATAGATGACTTGAGCAGCCCAGCCTGACAGAAAGAGAGAATCAGCCTCTCTGGGATAACCAAAGCAGTTGTTAATATTTAGTGGGGTTCTGTTGGAGAATGCTTTGGTTGATGTGTTAGCTGTTTCATCACGTGTTTAGCTTTTTTCCCGCCCAAATGTTAATTACATTTAGTGCAAAGATAATTTTTGATACAGGCAATGGCAATTAAGTCTTTATGGGAAAGTGAGAGATGGTTTCTTCTGAGCTCCCTGCTTTGGCCTTTGCTCCTGATCAGGTGATGTTTTCCAGCAACAGGGGTTTCGAGGGAGCTTTACAGTTGTGACTCCTATGCTGAGGAGTTTGACCTGCTGCTCCTTTCTCCTTGTAAAGTCTCAGCTGTTCACAGCCACCGTGGCTGCTGCTGGTTTGGGGACCATGTTTTATGTTTCACTGAGCTGACAGGAGGGAAAACCATTTTCCCTGTGCTGAAAGGAAGCCCTGGTGGCTGGGATCCTGAGAATGGAAGCTTCCCTCTCACCTGTCAGCTCTGTCAGCGTGTAACATGAGTTGTCAAAACAGGTGCTGAAGGACCAGATGGCAGAGCACTGTTGCTTGCTTCCTGTGAAGCAGTGGAGTCTGTAAGCTTGTCTCCTTTCCTGGCTGCTCTGAAACACGTCTGCAGGGTTATGGGCTAAGGCAGGGATGTGTTCCCAGCCTGGGCTGGGAGTGCAGAAATCCTTCTCCTTCCAGGTGGGAAATGGGACTCCAGCTGCTGCTCAGAGTGGTCATAACAGGCAATACACAACAGTGCTGGGAAAGAAGGAAAGCAGAGACTGGAGTCAGAATTTGGCTCTAAAAAGGAGTAGATGGCAACAGTGGAGGAATGAGACTCATGTAGTTCATGTTTTTCACTGCTAGAGCATCTCTGCTTTATGTCCAGATGCAAGCCAAGGGACAAATTAGCTGAGTTAAGCATTAACTTTTAAGATGCAGACAATCAAGGTACTCTGAGTAAAAGTGGAAATTTAATTCATGATACTAATTCTGTTTCTGTGCTTGGTTCAAAATAAGGCAAGTTTGTGCTGATTTCACTGACAGGATCACTGCTTGCAAAGCTCCAATAAGCTCTGCTAATGTCTGCACCATTACTGCACTCAGGGTAGGGCTACAACTTTTTTTTTTCTATGTCTACAAAATGTGAACTGCTCCAACTGCTATTTTTAACTCTCCTAAGTGAAATGAGATTAAATATGAAGCAGTAGTCTGCAGCAGCAAGTAATTTTCTCAGAATGATTGTACAAACCTGATAAACAGAGATCTCTTTTATTGTAAGAGAACAGGGGAGGAGAAAAAAAGGCAGGGCACGTGGTCTCCGAAGGGAACGACAGGTCATGGCACCAGTTCTAGGACTGTCCCTGTGTCTGTCTCTCTTTTCCTGCTTTTACTCCCTCCCTTGAATTTTTTTTTTTTTTTTTATTTACCATCTGGTATTTTCTGTTCTATCTGGATTTCTTTCTGCCTTTTATTTTCCTCTCTGTCTTTAACAATAGTGCATTAAATGGCTTTCATCTGTTGAGGGTTCTTGCTTCTGAATCCAGCTGCTTCAGGAGGGCTGAAGAAGAAACCATTTTAGACTGAATAATGAAAGCTCTAAAGATTTGTATGTTCTCCAAGAAAACAGCTCCCTTCTGCTGAAGCAGAGTTCAGGGAGCACATGTGTGTGCACAATCATTTTGAAAGAGGTTGAACCTCTCAAACTTGTCTGTAATACGGTTGCATGTTTAAGAACTACTGGAAATGTGACATTTCTTTGCCTCCACCCCAAGTGGCAAACTGCTTTCTAAACCACAGCAAGAATTGGACTTGAGTGGGGAGAAAACTGATGGCAAATTTTGGGATTTTTTGTCTTTGCTGCAATTCAGTACAGTACAGGTCAGGTTGGACAACTTGTATTTGTATTTTTAATTTCAATGTGTTTATATTTTTAATCCTCCTATTTCACCCTTGCAGTTGCAAGTATATGTGCTGTTAATAGAACATTTCCTTATTTTTCCATGTTTTATCTCCCTCCAGCCTGTCCAACCTATCTTGTGCTCTCTGAGAAGCACTTTCCATTGCCTTTTTTCTTGTAAAACTCTTCCTCTTTCTGTTTTAAATAATACAAGTGGTTTGAAAATTTAGGAAGGAAGGAAGGGCTGGTGCTTTTTTTTTTTAATGTTTATTGCTCAAAATCCAAGCTTTTATTATCTACTCATAATCTGAGTCTGCAGGCATCGTTTGGATATCTACCTATGACTGATGTTAGCCATGCGTGGGCTTGTTCTGTTTTTGTTATTATTGTTTATTCTGGTTTTTTAAGTGCTGTAAAGCCTAGACAGAGTAGCTCCAGACTGAGAAATCCTGATGATTCTCAGTTTTCCTTCAGCTAAAGATGTTTTCTGGGGTGGGGGAGCCACTTGTTAGAGCCCAGCCCAGCAGGTTTCCAGGAAGCACGATGTGACCGCAGGGACACGGCTCAGGTTGCGGCTCCTCTGGTGGCTGCCTGTTTTCATCAGCTTTTCATCCTCCTGTGTCATCAAATGCATCTTCACACCACAGAAAAATGACACCTTCTGCAAGTAAGTTTAGGAAGTGGTATTTTATGGTGGTGTGAGTTCCAACTGATCACTTCTAGCAGCTGCTCAGACTCATGACAGGGGCAGGCTGGAGGAGAAGTGTTGTGGTCGCTTCACATGCTTTTTCTTTAAGATCTCTTTTGTGTTCAGTTGTAAGCTTGGTCAAAAATAGCTGAGTATTCACTCCCCTGTGATTGAGCTTTCAAGTAAAAATGTAATTTTAACAGAGAACATCGTTTGGTGAGCTTGTATGCAAAAAAAAATATAAGTTGGGGTTTAGGGGATTTCTGCTTGGTGGAAGCCTGGGAATTGTGGGGGAGAAAATAGAGGAGTCAGTCAAGAAGCATGGAAGTGACCCATTGAGAAGAGCTTTTTCCTTTCATGTGCACAATCGACAAGTCTGTGTGGAATCAAGCTTAATAAGATCAGGAACACAGGAAGGATGTAATTTTGCCTGAAACTTCATCATCTACACACACATTTTTCCCATCTGCAGTAGCAATTTTTGTTTTGGTGTGTGTTGCGAGTCTTCCCATCCGAGAGGAAAGCTTAATGAAAATCAGAAGTCAAATTTAAAAATATTTACAAGTCTACTGAATGTCTGTTGACCTGGTGAGTGCCTCCTTGGCAAGGAATCAAAAGGTTGGAATAAAAAAATAGTTGTTGCAGAAGACCTGTTACATACTAGAAAAAAAGTAAGCTACAGGGTTTAAACAACTTGTGTATTATTAACCTGTTGTATCTAATTTTGTCTTAATTCTGATTCTCAGGAGAGCTCTTGGACCATATTAAACAGTGTTTGTGAGACACAACCTACCAACTGGAGCTGAAAACCTCCACTGTCTCCAGAAACGTGGGAAAGTCTTCTGGACTTACATCCAGGGAACATTTGTGGGAACAGCTCATTTATTACAGGGCTGGATATCTCAGCAGCCCTTGGGAGAGTCTGGCTAGGACACACTTACACAGGAAGACTCAGAAACCACAGGGTTGGGAAGAAGTTGGACTCTTCCTGTCAGAAGCTGCTCTTTGCAGAGGAAGTTGCTAAGCTGACTCTGACAAATTGCACAGTGTCACCAGCACTCGTGTGCTGTTCTGAGCTGCTTCTCTTCCCCTGCAGGCAGCCCCTGTTTGCCCCCAAATCCAGAAAAGGTTTTCTTCTGAGGCTGAGAAATGAGAGAGATACACATTGGTGTTACCCAGAATGGCCTTTGTGTGATGAAGATGTTTGGCTGAGCAGGGTTCCTTGGCATGTTGCTCCTGTCTGCAGCTGCTTCCACATCTCCCTGCATGCATTCCTGGGGTCTGAGAAATGGCTTTCAAGGTTATATTTCTAAAAGCATGTGAATGACAAGGGTTGTGATGCAGGAATAGCCTCTTACCCCACCTCCCAAAAGCCTGAGGAGGCGAGTTCAGTAGCATGGTCCATGGCACTGAATTGTTTGTTTCTGTGAGCTTGGGATTTCTTTGTGCTCCAGGCTGGCAGCAGCCTGCAATTCTGAGGGTCAGCTGGAGGAAATGCCTCCACATGCTGGCATGTCCAGCTCCTGGAGCTCTTCTGTGATGGTTGACAAGTGTTTTATTTCTGAGAATGAAATGTGTTCTTTTTTCCCCAGTGGGTTTTACCAGTTGTTGTTTCTCACTAGTACTGCGTGCTTGTCAGGCTTTTTTTCTCAGAAGAGATAATGAATTTAAGTCTGTTTTCCTGTTCTGTGTACCAGGGCACATGTCTGGTGGATCTAATTAAGCTAATACAAAACTCTCCAGATTATCAAATATTGTTTCATTAAGGAAATGGTATTTGAAGTCATATTTTTATTGGATGAATTGTATTTGAAGACACAGTGGGTATGTGTTGAAGGAGAACACAAGGAGAATTCAGTATGACCAAAACTGTTTCTTGCTGTTCAAAAGCATCTGCTCAGCCTCTGGAAAGGAAAGTGTTCCCAGTCACTGAGGGCAGGATTTGTGTGCTTGTAATATGACATGCTGTCCATAAGCTGTGCTTTCTAGGAGGGAAATAAAAAGTGTGTTTTATCCAATCTCAAAATACGTAATGTGGGGAAACTTTTAATATCTAATGGTGTTGTCTTACAGACTCTAGTTTGGAAATAGGCTTTTTTTTGCTTAGACATTTAAGTGAATAGTCATAGTAAAGTTAATTTACATTTTGCACTGGCATAAAACAGCTGTGATTCTGTACATTCCTAGAGAACTTTTCTGCTTTTTGTTAGTTGAAGATTTTTATGTTAAAATGGTAAATTACTTGTGATTACCAACAAAAACTGAAATGAGCTGAGAATATAAAGTCTCTATAATATAATAACAGTACAGTGACTCAAGGTATGGCAATTATTCTGCACTTTAAGGTCTGTTTGGACTAAGTAACTGGCATTAATAAGATGTATCACTCTAGAACCAATGCTGACAGTGATTCATCTGTAGGAGCAGATGGATAGAACAGGCTTCAATACCTTTAAGTTCTGAGAATTTTCCAGTTAGGATGCTAAACTGTGCATGCGTTGTTTATTCCAGTAGTGAAACAGTCTTCACCATGGCAGTGGGAGCTGAACAACAGCTGGTCATTGTCCTGGTGGTGATAAGTGCTCATCTGAAGCTCCTAGGGTTTAATAGCATGAGATGGAGACCTACAATATGATATATTTTATCTGTCTCTAGTTATAAGCACAGAAGAACCACTCGTGTTCCAACTTTAAATCAATCCTTAGAAATATCAATAAGATATATCCACTATAATTTGATATTCTATGTAATAAATTAGCGTTATTAAAAGTAATAGAAAGAGCTGTTTGTAATGCTATGCAGAGTATGACTGGAAATACAGTTTTTTGCCAAGATAAATTAAAACATTTCCCCAAGCTTAAAAGAAGTCTGAACTGAGGCTCTTCATATAAGCAATGGAGTAGAACTACATTTGTTTAAAGAATGAATTGTGTAAATGTTCCTGCAACAAGAGACAGAGAAGATCCACAAAGACTTTAAATGTTCTTTCATTTTTTGTCCACAGCGAAATGTTTCCAAGTTAAGATGAAAAAGAATACTAAAATGAGTTGCTGTTCTTACGTGACTTGAAAACCAGTATAGCCAGTGGGATTTGTTGAGGAATTTCAAAGAAAATATGTCTCCATTAATTGACATCTTCATGCAGCTGTACCAAAATATAACTCATTGATTGTTTGTGCCCACTTCCAGTTAATTTTTTTTAAAAGGAATTTTTAAGTAGTAGTCATATTTCCAAGAAGAGGAAGATTCTAGTCTGAATGATGGATTACAAGGCTGTATTATTTAAGGTATGCATTATCTGATAAATAACTCCACCAAAATCCAGTATGCTTGTTACCTTTTGGATTCTTGGCTGTGTACAGTAAGTTTAAGAGTATAAAACCATCCATATTGTGTGTACGTGTCCACATGTGTGTGTGAGGGAGGTATAAATGATTGCTAATTATCATACATGGTTTCCTTCCTCTGGTTGTATGTGACACTCTTCTGGCAGCAAACTATATCAGGGTGCTTATAATACATAAAAGTGCAGAGTTTTTAAATGTAGCTTACACCAGACCTTAACTAATTGTCAATCTCTTGATGTTTTTTACCAAACAGCCAGGTTGAACTGTCCTGTATATACCCTATAATATTGTTTTGTGTTCCTTATGCTTAAAACTTCAAGTTTGGTCATAAACTGGATACACTGGATACACTTCAAAGTCACATTTATATCATGTGTCAAGCACAATAAGGAACTTTGTGTCTGCGATTTTTTATCAGCTCAGAAGGGCACTGCCAGAAATCTTGCTGCATCTTGCAAAAAGGGTTGGTGTGAGGAGAGCGAGGTTAAAAAAAAAATCCAGAGGATTACAGATGTGGAATATCTGAAGGTTATGAAATCAAGCTTAGAAGAGGGGTACCTGCTATCTCCATGAATCTGCATTAGGTTCACATTTAATGCAGATGAGCTGTTTTGCCATGACACCTTTGCTTCACTCAGTGCAGAGGACACAGTTTGTGTTCTTGGTTTCTGCACAGGAATAAAACAGAAGGCAATTTTCTGCACAGCTGAACTGAGAAGAGAGTCTGCATCTGAACTTGATCTTGACAGGGCTTGCATAAGGTGCCGGGGTCTGTGCTTGTTGATTCACCTCCACTCCTCTCCCCCCATTCACATAACCCAGCACGGGAGATGTACATGAGCAGTAGCTGGTGTCACACAACACACAAACACAGATGGAGTGATGTGAAGAATATTAAACCAGAAAATACTCCACACTGCTGTTAGTAGACAGTCCTGTTCGTGTAAGACGTGACTGTAGGAAAGGGCTGTAAGTCTGAATAGCTTTTCTTCTGAAAATGAAAAGAAGGGCTGTTTTCACTTCCAGCATAATGAGTTAGTACAGGATAATTACCTCTTAGGTTAAATATTTTCGATACAAAGCAAGCAATATGTACCAATATGTCAAATGCCCTATAGAAAAGCCAGAATGGTGCACCAGGCAGCTCAGATTTTATAATAAAATCACAGATGCTCCTATTAAGCTGGAACCTTAATACAGCCGAGGCTTTACTCGTAGTGTTGATTGCCATTTCTTTTCTCCATCACATAACAGATGGCAGCTGATCTATTGTGAAAGCCAGGCAAGGCAGCTCAGAGCTCGTAAAAAAACTCTGTGTACAAACATCTCAGTTTCTAGATGAGCACTGCCCAGTCTTGCAGACAAGCAATGTGCAGTGCCCAGTGTTTGTCCCCCGCCCAAAGCCACACGATGTCACCCCCCTGGCTAAAGGAATGAGGCTGTGGTTTCCCTGAATGCATGGAGGGCAGCTATAGCAGTACCATGTCAGAGAAGAATAAATCGAGGCAAATCCCAAGGACTGGCTGCACTTCACCTTTCTGTGCTCCGTGTCAGCGTGTGCTTGGAGGTGGTTGTGTTCATTTTGGAGAAGTTGCATCCATTTTGTGTGAAAATGAAGCAAGAGCATCTGCTTGAAATGACGATGGGGAAACTTAACCACAGTTTCCTCTCTCCACCTCCCATCCTCCCTTCGTGGCCATATATAGTAGCAGCTATTGCCACTTAGGCAATGCAAATGTGAGGCTGTGGGTTTGTCAGTTTTGAAAAAATAGATGGAAAAACTGGGTATCTATAAAAAGGGGGGGTTTTAGGAATGACAGTAATTTAGGAATAATAATAATTTTTGTTGCTGCACAGGGTGGGGGAGTAAATGACCCCTTCCACTCTGCTGGAAAACACAAATAAAGTATTTAGCCTGACAAAGTCCACCAATGCACTAAAAGAAGCTGCAGTTGCATTTTTAAGGCTTTTGGGGCCATATAGATAGAATAATACAGATGAAAAAATGCAGTTGCATTTTGCATTTTGACTCTTTCTTGAAAGAGCCATGCTCTTGCTGCCGCCCAGCTGCAGCCAGCACTGCAGACCCTGCTTTACTGGTGCAGCATTTACCAGTTTTGCTTCCTTGTGTGTGGTGTGGAGGTGGCAGATGAAACTGTGGATGTTGCAATGAGCTGGGCTGTCCCTTCACTTGTTTCAGCCCAGGAGCAGGCCTTGTTTGTCCCAGCATTCCTGTTTCCTGGCCTGTCAGAGCAGCAGTGCAGTGCCAGACCTGACGCAGTGTTTGTAGCAGTGTCCAGTTGGGAATGCCTGTGGCACAGTGGGCAAAGGGCCAGGAGACAGGGAGAAGCCTCCTGGCTATCCTGTATCAGTGCTGAATTCCCAGAAGTGCTCCCAGCTCACTGCTGGTACCGATCCACTCCCCTCCAGCTGCTGTGGGGCAGGAATCTGGGATAAGTATTGGACACTTGCAAATTGAGTTTCAATGAAAGGTATCAGGGTATTTGCATAACCCAGATTTGTTTGTACAACCCCTTTAAGATCCAGTGTTTGTCAAACCCTAAAAATGTGACCTTTCTGTCCTTGGTTAAGGAGTGGTTTTGAGCAAGCTTTTCCTTTTTGCTCTTTATTTTCCTACAGTCAATTGCTTCAGCGGACATGGATTTGAATCAGCTGGAAGCTTTCCTCACTGCTCAAACCAAAAAACAAGGTGGCATCACATCAGATCAGGCTGCAGTCATTGCAAAATTTTGGAAGAACCACCGGACTCATATCCACGAGAGCCTGATCAATCAGAGCCGCTGGGATAATGTCTTGAAAAACGTGAACTGGCGAGTGGACCTGAAGTCACAGTTGAGGCACATTGATCAGATAAACGCTCCTGTTGCAATAGTTGAAATGGAACTGGGAAAAAATGGGCAGGTAAGCTTCTTTTTGCAAAATACATAAACCTGATGTAGCTACATATGCCCTGAGGCATATTACCTATTGCTGAATTCACTGCATCCAAATCCAGCCAGCTGATTTGTCACCACTGGGCCTTTAATGGACTTGCAATTGTGGTCCATCTTTGGATACAAAGACACATTCTGGGTGGTCAATGCAATTTTTGCTCTTTTTTTTTTCGTATCTTCATATATGTACTGTCAACTCTCTTTACATTAAGCTTGAAAAATGACAGGATGTAGAAATCAAACATTATCTTATAATTCTGTTTGTATTCCATGCACTGCAAAGTCGATTATTCTTTTTTTTTAATCCAACACTAAAATTAGCTAAAATATGCAAAGTAGGAGCTGAAAAAGAGTAAAGTTCACAAATAACATTTTAGAACAAATGAAGGGAAAGACTCCTTTTTATTTTACATAACACCCATTCTTATGTTAGAAGTACATCCTTTTTACCTGTCACATTACGCAATCTGGCCTTATCTGCCTGAAAGATACCCATATATGTAGCTCTATCAGTGCTGAACACTGCCTTCCTGTTTTAATCTTTGTAGTCCTTAGGAATGTACAGCTAAAGGCACAGCTTCCCATCCTCACTTTTACTGCCATTTTCTAACCGGAAATGTGTTTCAATTTGGTATCTTTTCTCTCGGCAATAATTTAGTAAATTTTTAAACCTCATTTCTTAGCAGTAGCTGCTGCAAATCATGCCATGAGCTAATTTGGGCATTTGGATGTTAATAGTTAACATTTAGCAAGTTTCCTTGTATTCCATAATATTTTAATAGGGAGAGTACCTGAGTTAGGAATACCTCAATCCATCCATACACGCACGCACCTGGAATATACCAGTGCACAGGAATGATTGAATTCCAGCTGTGGGCCTAAGCCAAGAGCAGGATGAACATACATGTAAACTGGGATCCTACAGAGATCCTACAGTAGGTATTGTTGGAGTCATCCTGTTAGTTCACTTTCTGTTGCAGTCAATGAGAGCTGATCCTTCCTGAGCCTTCCCCTCGTGGATCTCTGCAGTGACCAGTACAATAATGGTGTGTGGCTTTAGGTTTTTTCCTAACCTCAAAGAAGTGGAGTTCTCTGCTCAGGGTCTTGAGACTGGAAATGATGATGTTCTATTAGTAGCAAATGGAAAAAGGTTGTTTTGAATAAAAAGGTTACAGGGAGCACATTATAATGAGTACATTGAGTACATTAGTGAGCAAATGGGAGAAATACCTACATGCATTAAAAAATGCATCCTTAACTCGGAGTCGCTGCTGTGTTTCATAAGGGCATTATGTAGTTAGTGACTCCTGTTTCAGAACTGTTTTTCCCCCAGTAATGGATTTTTACAGTAACATCTGTCAGCAAGTACATTTATATTTCTTTCACCCTGTGCAGAGAGTCAGGGATGTGAACATGGAGGAAGAATACACGTTTCTGAGACACTGTGATGTCTCTTACCAAAGAGCCCCACAGCAAAATCAAAATGAATTATTTTAGCAGTGTCCCTTCATGCTGCAAAGGGAAATGGTTGTGTGAATGCATTTTTGGAATTGCCATCAAACACAACTTTTGCCTCCTTCCCTGAGGACAGCAGTGAGCTGTGGCCAGCCTGACACTTGGTGTGAGTTAAACTGGTACTTTCCAAAACAACCATGGAGTAATTAGCATTGTCACCACTTGAGTCAATGCACATTTATTCTAAGGAGCTCTGGTTTCACACAGCCTTTAGCTTTGGATTAAATACGTTCTCTGCTGTAAATCTTTGGGTTGAGGCACTCTGCATCAGGCTGCATGCTCCTGTGATGAGATGAGTTTTGGGAACCCCACACGTGTTTGGGGCCTTCCTGGAAAGATTGGTCACAGAGACTCCTACTGGAGGTTGAACGAGTTGTTGTTGCACTCTGGATCCAGCCCACTAACTTGAAACTGTCATGTTTTACAGTCTTTATAAATATTTTTACTTTATTGTTAGCACATCTGTTCTAAATATCAAGTTTTGTAGAACATCAAATACACATATACTGGTACCTTTCTTAGATTTAGCAGAGAATGTGTTTTCTAAAAAGTTGTCAGCCATAGATGGGGTTTGATGAATAATGAAGCTCTGGCTTTGAAGAAGAAAGCTGGCTGATGATTCAGGAGTAAATTATTCACAACAGACTGTTTTCATGTGGACACATGATAACAGGGGAGTATACAAATGCATTGATATGTAATGAATTGACATGAATATTTCATGGTTCAACAGAAGCAAAGAAATGCTCTGTAGAAAATGTGCCTTTCCAGAAGTCACTCTGATTCTTCTCAGTGTCTCTGGGCTGGATTTAGATCTCTGCCCAGCAGAAGGCCAGGCTGCTTGGTGGAGCATCTGCTCCTGCTTCAATAAATAACTTTGCTTCCTGCCTGCCTTCTCTGAATTTTAGTCAGCCAGTTCTTTCATGATGGAAAGACTCTGTGTGTGAGACCTGATGTGGTTGGGAATGGGGAATTGGAAGTTTCTAGTTCATAAATGCCACTAGACCAAGTTTACATGAATTTTGTCAATTTTTTGGACAAAAAACTCTGACTCTCTGACTGGAGAGAGATATTTCTGGGTTTGAGAATCCATCACAACTTGCATGCATTAATTCTGGCTAGCTTTGCCATTACTGCTAATAGAAAAAAAATGAACCCTTTTCCCTAAGTGCTCTTAAAAACACTTCTAATGAGAAACATTTGAATATGCCATGCTCCAAACTTTGAAAAATTTTATTCAGAATCTATAACTTTGAGTTTGAACTCTTCTTCAGTAAAGATTTTACAGCAACATTAAAAATTTCCTTTATAGATTCTGGTTCAAGGCAGATGAATGTGGAGCCATGAAGTGCTCAGCTTTGAAAGCCCATTTTCTTTAACAATATGGCTAAAAATAAAATGATAAAGCAGTTGCACTTTAGCCTGCATTTGCCTTCATCTTGTGATATTTAGTGCTCATCACGGCTGGTACATTTTTTCCTTTTGAGCAGCCCATTTTTTCTTTGGCACAATGGTTTTATCCTCTTGGGTTTTTTATCTACCTTGCTGGCTTTCTCTTAAAACTGTAGCTGCCTGCCCCCTTCTTTATGTCCTTTTTTATCGTGTTCTCCCTCTCTGAGCATTTCTGTAAAGCTCTTTTGGCATGAAATTTCAGCCAGACATGAATCTGCCTGGAAGGACAGCAGAGTGAGCTGGAGCATCCTCCTCCTCATGCCCTTCCTGCCCCTCTGCACCAGCACTGCTCCACATGGTGAGCAGCCACTGCTGGGCAGTGTTGGCTTACCTGCACATTTCAGTCACAGATTTATACCTGACCTTGCCATTGATAGAAAATTAATGCATTGGTTTTGCACCATGGCTTGGCACTAGGATTATATTTAAACTTGTTTTCTGGGCTTTGTCGTGTTAATTTTCCTCATGAGATGTGCCTCTCCCCTGGGGCTGTGTTCTTCCTGTGGGCTGATTTGCCAATAAGTTTTACTTTCTTGCAGCATTATACATTTTGCAGTTTAATATCTGAGACTGATCAGATATTACAGATTAGCCAAGAATTTGTTCTTGGCTTTTTTGCTTTAACTTATTTACAGAATGGGTATTTTCACATGCATTTCTTTTCAGTGTTTAAGATACCAGTAATCCATGTAATACATCACTTCTCTTGGGGCTTTGTTGGATCTTAAAGCATGTTTTATGATCAAAGAGTATTTTCTGTCCTGGTTTAACATGAAGCTGGGATTCTACTGCAGGAATCTTCCCAGAAAGACCTGAGGTAATCGCATCAGGATTATGGATTAGAGGGTTTTTTCCCAAAACATTGTATATCTCTTCTATTTCCTTTTCTAAAAGCATCTACCTGACAGAGGTGTCATAACAGTTAATGATACACAGTAGGTAAATACCACAATGTAGCAAATACCAAAAGCTACAGACACAGTAAGAAATTAGGATCATTTCTCTCAAAGTTAAGGGCAAACAGCAGCCTTTCATTCCATATACTTTTTCTGGTCTGATATCACCAGGGCTGTATATCTTCACAAAAGACAAGTATTTTTCTTTAAAGAGCAGGCAAGCATTAGGAATGGACTTTTGAGTGAAAGTCTAATATTTGAGACTTATGACTGTGTTTTGATTGTCACTTTAAACTCTCCCCAGTGAGCTAAAATACTTTCTGATGAAAGGACTTGCTAGGTGAAGTGCACCTTTGCCAGTGCAACAACATCCTGGATGCTGAAGAAGCAGGGACTGTCAGCTGGCAGTTTACCTGCTGTCTGCTGATGGCTGGGTCCAGACCCTGGTAATTCAGAGAAGAAAAAAAAAAAAAATTATGATGATGGTGATGTGTGGAAAGAGTTCATAGGCAGTATAGACAATTGTAATGTGCTTTATGTAGGAGGTAAAATGCTACCAGTATTTTGAAGGTCTGGAGCTTGACATTTCATCAAGTTTTGGTTGCAATGGCTGTAAAGATTTAATTAATGTTTTGGGAAGGAGTGGAGTAGGTCTCAAAGTAAACTTCTGGGAGATTAAATTTTTTTCTGACTTGTTAATTATGTCTATGCTACACAAATATTGGCTGAAATTTCTATAATCTGTGCTATAAACAAATTATATTTATTTATAGCATTCACACATGAACATGCTTTCACAATGTAATAAAAAAAAGTTAGAATTTATCTTCTATAAATCTCATTCCCTTGCTGGGAGTACAGACTGAACGCTGCTGAGGATGTGGTGGAGTTTTGTGCATTTTTCTAAGCCAGGGACTCTTGGCTTTTGTCAGCTCCAGTTATCCCCAGCAATAGCTGTCGCTGCTGCAGAGAGGTCAGAGCAAGAGAACATCAGGAGTAAACTCATGCCATAGGGAGGAAGGATTATGGCTGCGCCTGCTTTTGCCTCTATGTGACTCCAGGTCAGGCTGCTTCAGAGATATCACTGAAAATAGCCCCAGATAATGGATCTCCAGTCTTTTTTATGTAGGATCTGTTTGAAAAGGCAGGCTGCTTTTTGTAGGATATTGATGTGGGCAAAGCGATGCATGGGGAGATGAAAAGCAGCTCCAGGTACCCAAACCAAAATAATGCCAGCCTGGCCTTTTATTAGCCAGCAAAGAGGAAGGAAAAGCAACCACCAAACCATTTTTCCTTTCCAGCCATAATCTGTCTTAATCTTTGTAGCTATTAACATCATCAGAAATGATGTTCCAGTCAAAAATGGGAAAGCACGGGCATTTAGAAGCCAAATTAATCAACTTAACCCAAATGGGCTTAATATTTTTATGTGATTAAAATGATAGAATCTGGTATGTAGAAGTCAGTTGGAAAAAAATCACCTTTGTGGCCAAGCCAAATGTAATCATTTGAGCTTTTGTTCACCTTGGAAATTTATGAGCTGGAGGGAACAGTTACATAAGGGCAGTACAGTGCAAAAGCAAATAAAAAATGGAGAGGGCACCAGGTCACTCGGCACAGAGGAAACTGGAACACAGTTGACTGACTTAACTCAGTTATTTACTTAATCCTCTGCATGGTGCTCTCTGTAGTCCTTTGCTTCGACAGGTCAATTTTTGTCACCTTCTTCTCAGAGTGAAGAGAAATTTGGGGAACAAGAAGAGAATTTTGTTATTTGTGGCTCTTGGGACATGGAAGTGTAATATGTATGTTAAGGAGATAAGAGCATTAAATGGAGGTATTAAATAACTGTCTGACTCCAACTGTCACTTCTCCACTGGATATATTTGACAGTATTTTTTACCTCATCTGTTCATCCTATACAAAGCACGGATATTCTACAGTAAGTAGTGTTAACAGTTTCCATCCTGGTTTATTTGTGCCCTGTATGTATGGAGGTTCAAGTGCACACATATTCATATATTCCCTGTCTTTACACTGGAACTGGATTTGCTGAAGTAATCAAATAGAATAATTTAACTGAGATATAAGTACTTTTGATTGTAGCTGAGCTCAGGGAAAATTCTACATTTATTGAAGGTGAGCTCTATGAAGGCAGCAGTGATGCCCTTTTACTGCCTTTCATCTGCCTAAATTCAGATTTAGTCCTTGACCCTTGAAATTTTTTGCCTTCTCAGGTCTTGCACATAATGACAGGGGACTTGCCATCTGTTATATACGGTCTCGATATCAACAGATATTTTGCAATCTAATATCAACCTGGCATTCACATGCAGCAGTAAAGTGTGGGATAGCTTTGATCAAATGTCCTCCAGAGCATCCCTTGCAGCCTTGAGAAACAGATTGCAACAAGGCTGGCACAGGGGCAGCTGGGGTCAACAGACCTGGCTGTGGAAAATTGTCCCAGCAAAAGTGTTTCACCATGTACCTTCACTTGCAGTTGGCTCTACAGGGTCAGAGACCCTAAATTGCATCTCCCCCATCACCAAAGGGATTGTTCTGTTTGAGGCAGGTTGGCAGAGCAGTTTCTGTGTGACACTTGCACTGCTGTTGTATAAGTAATCACAGGCAGTCCCACTGTCTGTGCAATTCCCCACCACCATGAAGGTGGAACTGTGTGGAGAGTGCCTGCAAACATAACAGATTAAAACACTGCATTTGCACAGAATGCCTCCTGCAGACTGGCACCATTTGGCTGCATGACCTTGCAGCAAAACTTGTCTATAATTGAGGCAAGATGTAGTTGAAGGACTGAAAATTGTAATCTCCACTAGCATCTTTTTAACAGAAGCCAAAAGTTTTGCATGATTCTCAAAAAACAAAGTTTTAAAAGGGGAAAACTTCTTTGCTGGAGAACCTGTATACAGCAAATCAAAGCCTCTTTGCATCTTGGCTCTGGTGTTGTCCATCTGTGTTCTTCAGAGGACTTGTATATCAACATTTGCAAGTAATTTGTTCTTAGGAAACTCAGGAAAAAAAAGAGTTGTTATGAACATAAGTGCCCCCTGCATTGGCTAACAAAGCATCTTGTTTTTACAGGCCTAGCCTGGCCAAATACATTTAAAATTGTTGTTTTGCCGGTTGGCCAGCCTTGCCCCTCTTGGCACTATGCCACCTTGCTGCTGAGAAGTGCTTTGGAGATCCTTTCAGGTTTGTCATGATCTCTTTTGAGATGCCTGAGCATTAGCATTCAGGGCTGTAATTAAGAACAGGTTCTTCATTTGTTTTAATTAGGAAGAGCTACTGCAGGAGAAGGTATCAGAAGATACAAAAGGAGAAATTTGGCACGTAACTGGGGAGAAACACTTGTAGAGCATTACACTCTTTTTGCTGCTTAATCCTTTGGATTCTCTTTATTCTATCTTAAATATATGGGGAGATATATATGTGTGTATATATATACTTTTCATAAAAGATGGACCCCAGTTTTTGCTGTGCAAGAATTGATGCAACAGAAGAAACAACACAGTCCATGGTGGCAAAGCAAATTCCCTTCAGCTCACGGCTAGTTCTCAGTATAATCTTTTTATTGAGCAGATATTTCCATTCTAGTTTCTGGTAAACTATGGCTTTCCATCCTTCTAGAGCTTCTACTCATCCTAGTTAAAAACGAAAAAAGATAATTTTTTTTCCTTTTCTTTTCTTCTCGTCATTCTGTTTACACAGCCTCTGACTGAGTGATTCCACAGGCTGGAATCTGCTGGTGTACAAAGCTGTCCTTGGGAGTTGGTAACTGAGCATTAGTGCTGAGGTGCTGTGAGCTCCCTGTACAGAACTGCACTTAATCACCATGTGAAATGCTTGGAATACTAGCACCCTGTTTGGATAAAAGCAGGCTCTCACTCCTGCTGCAGTTGCTCTTGCTGTTACATACCTCTAACACTGCTACCTAGGGACTTCGAGAGGCCACAGAAAAATTTTGGGAGAGGCTTGTGCCCCTTCCCTAGAATGAAGAAATAAGTGAAATAAGACTGTAGGAAACAAGGCTTTTTTTTTTTGCAGCTTCACTTACCTCTTTGTTAAATGGATTTGTCTCCTCCTTAGTACATTGGCTTCATCTTGTCAAAACATAGAGTGAAAGAAAGGCAGTGAATAGAACTGCCACAGAAAATCACACGTGGGTCTGAGAGGGTAGTTTTGGTGCCAGGTCTTTTCCTGGCTGCAGGGAGGACTGGAAAAGTTCCTGACCTTTGCTGCTTGTCCTCCGCCTTGTGCTGCCCCAGCAGTGATGTGTTCTTGGAGCTGAAAGTGGCTGAGTGAGTCCAAATGAAATCTTTTTGTTCCCTCCCCACCCTTTTATTTTTTTCACCCACAGTATTTTTAGTGTGGATCAATTTGTTGAAGGGACAGGTTGAGGGCAAAATTGGGCAAAAGAAATTGAGAACTCTGCCTTGCCTTGAAAAAAATGCTCATTTAAGCATACATGTTCAAAGAGTCACTGTTTTAAATCCTAGCTAGTGATCTCTTGAACAGAAATGAAGCAGCTCTCCTTGAATGCTGAGGATAACTTCTCTGAAGTGCCAATTTTTCTTCCAAGAATGGAGGAGGAATAGAAAATGAGAGACACGGCTGTTGAATGAGTTTTGTATTGTAGAGTTCATCTGGAGAAGGATGGAAAAGGTACCTGATATGGAAATGATCTAAAAGGGTATCTGGAGGTGGGAATCTGCGCAGATTGCAAGAACAGGGGAATCTTGGTACCCTAAGAGCACTGTTATTCTTTGTTTCTAGAAAGTTTCTCAGCTCCATGGATTTGTGACAGCCTCAATGAGAAACATGATTGAAATACTGGTCCTATTCCTTGTCTGGTTATTTTGTCTAGTGTTAGTGGGAAATATGGTGAGCTGAGGCACAGCTTGGCTGAGTTGCCTGAAGTGATTCTCTAAGTCTGGGAACAGCAACAGAGTCCTGACTTACTCACAGCTTTAACAAATAAACTCATTTATTGTTCGAGTTCTTTTTCATTCAATGGTTACAAGAAGTTGGTTGCTGTTGACAGTTTGGTCCTCAAAATAGCTTTCTCTGTTTCCTTGCATGCATCTGTTCCATTTTTTTTTTTCTTTTTGCTTGTTCTGAAAATACTTTCTGAGGCAGTATGGTGAAGCATAAGTTTCCCTGCTTTCCTCTGAAAGGAGATGGTTGGGAGGAGATCAGTGACAAGTGCTTTTGGTTAAGACATCATTGTCCTATGTACTACTTGAGGAAATGACTACTTTGAACATAATTCCAGGAGCAAATCCTCTTCATTTAGAAAGAGATTCTAACTTACAAAAGATACAAGACAATCCTTTGATTAAGAAACCTCTGGCAGCTGTAATTTTGCATAGACCTTGACACGAGGGGGATTTTTTTCTGTCCTCCTTTCAAATTATCAGTTGCAAAACTCCACAGAGATAATCAGACATGCAAATCTTCAACATATTTTTAGTTCAACTCACTGATGTATATTCATTAATATGTTAATATGACAAGGAAAGCATAATTTAAATTGCATATGCTTAATTTGGTTAATAAATGCTTGAAATACAGTCCCAATTTTAGAAGTAGCCATACTTGATGCCAATTTGTCAGGGGTTTTTTTTCCCCTTTTGAATCACAAGGAGAGTATAAAACCTCTTGTTTTATGCATAGAAATACCTTTGTAGTGCTTTTTACCCTGACCCTGCACAACCAAAGGACCTCTGTGCTGGGAATCAGTGCTCCTTGTACGCATTGTCACATTCCTAATGACTGAATTGTAATAAATTGCATCAGTGGAGACCTAGTAAAGATTGTGGTATTGTAATTTGAGTTCCCAGACTGTGTTAGGTGAGGTTAGATAGGCAGATAGAAGATGAAAAGAGCAAAGTTTCCTCGTGTTCAAATATGGCCAAGCTCCACCAATGCAAATCAGGGATGTGCTTGCCCTGTATTTAATTTGCAGTGGCCTAACTGAATGAGATACAAATTACTGCTGGAATTAGAATTTGGCAGCTTCTGAATCTTGGTTGAACATGCAAAGCTGCTATAATATCCAGATTTTTTTTAAACCCCTGAAGTGATATTTGAATGTTTACAGGCAGTAAACTTCTCGGTCAATTGATTCCATTTCTGTTGAATTGCCCTCAAAAAGTGAAGCTGTGCTTTAAGGACTATTAAAAAATTTCATTCCATTTAACCTGTAAATATGCCACAGGACTTGAGAAAATGAGTTTGATAATTGCTTTTTTTTTTTTGAAGACTTCAGCCTGGAAGGCAGGATCTTAAAAGGACTCGGCATTGAGGAGAGTCTCTAACGTATCCAGTTAGAGCCAGTTACACTGGCCTGACTTCCTTGCTCTGAAGTAATGAGGTGTGACAGATCATGAGTGCAGTGCATCATGGTCAGAACCAATAGCCCCTTTCAGAAAATTGCATTTTTGCTCTAAGCAGTCATTTTGAGTTATCTGCAGCTAATTGTAAACTTCCTGCTTTTATGGAAATGGAACGCTCGTGTTTCCCAGTAAATATCACCGTGATGCTCCGAGACAGCTATGAAGTGCAACTGTCTGGGAGAAAGCTCAAGTCTGATCAAATTTAATTAGACTGGAACCTGTTCCTGCCTACAAATATCTTGATTATACGAGGAGAACAAACACAGCACTTGACAGAATTGGCTTTTGTGATAGCTACTGCTGTGAGACCGTGAAAAAGAGGTGTTGATTCACATGGCTCCTTCTCACTGAAGATTGAGCTGAACAATGAGCCGTGTCTGCATCCAGCTGGTCACCCGGAGCTCACCAGAGAGGACATGGAGAAACCCAGGCTGCTTAAGGGAAAGATAAATCTGTCTGCCTTGGACTATTCCCTCAGAGGATCTGTTTGTAAGGACTCCAGAGGAAACCAGGCGTTACTAGGTCAACTCTAGGAGCCTAAGGTTTGGTGAGATAGATTCCACCCTCGGTCTGAACTGCCTAGTGATTGATGTAGCTTGACAACTCCTCCTCTCCAATGAGTGGTATGGATGAAACCTCATCACTTTGTTCAGCTCAGGGCAGTGGAAGCAAACTGCCTCAGCCTTCATTTTTCAGGAAGCAAAAGCAGAAAAGAAATGCAGCACCTGCCCTTACACTGTGGGAAGTGTGCAGCTGAGTGAATGTCATTAAACTGTCAGCCAAAGAAGTGCAGGCTGCGGGGTGTGAGACCTGTATTCGCATTAAATAAAAACTCTTGGGGTAAAAATTAATGCAAGTTATAAACGAGATTATGAAGAAAACTTCTTTAAATGTGAGTTTCTTTTTTAAAGTTATATTAAACAAGCACTGAGTTTACAGAGCAGAAGTACTTAGAGGTTTAAGCACACCGAATGCTTTGCATGACAGCAGCACGGATAAGCTGTGATCCAGGAGCACTGAGTCATGGTCTTGTGAAAAACGAAGTTCACACTCCTGTTAGGATTTAAAAGTTTAATAAAGGACAGTAAGGGACAAAAATAGTAAAGCAAAATTCACAGCGCTGGGTGCTTTGGTGCTCGGCCAAGAGCACACCTGCTATTTCGGAAACCTCCTTTACACACACATCGGTCTATTACATATTCATAAACAGTTATGCATATTCAAACTTTTCCAGGAACTGTTTAGCATGGCTCCTCCTTGGGTCCGCCTTTTTACAGCATGTGCATTTCTTGGCTGTGGTTTTAGTCTGTTTTTGTTATGAGCCCCAGAGTGGGCTTTGGTCTGTGGTTTCTGCAGACGATAGTTGGTGATAGTTGGCATGTCAGTAGCAAGGGTCCTCAACACACGTTGGTTGGATGTTATCTAACCAGGCAGACAGCTCACAAACATAGCTATTTCACTATTGTGTCTAAGTTTTAGGTTAAATGACAGAAATAGAAGCATTAGTTATTGTTAAAAAAAACCCCTACGTCTTCATAACAAAGCTACATTATACATATAGCATTTTATTTGCAATAAAACTACTTTTACATATAGCATCTATTTGTAACAAAGCCACTATTATATATATTACAAAAGCTACTTTAACATCACTCATTTTAACATTTGCAGAAAGCCAATATTATAGCATCTGTTTATCAGTCTGGATTTGAGGTGTGACTGAGCCACTTTGTTTCCTAACACTTTCCTCTGCAAGCACACCAAGTCAAGCTGGGTGGATGCTAAGGGAGAAGAAAGGCAGTACCTGCAGCTGAGAGTGAGGATTTGAAAGATGATGGACAAATAGATTGGTTTCAAGGGCTGGAAGCTGCTCTCTGGGGAAAGAGGCAGTGAAGAAAAGAAGACAGTTGTTTTTCCAGGCACAGAGCTTGACAATCGAAAGGACTTGTTCACCTCTGAAGGGGACTGTTCTCCAGAGCTGCTGGAGGAGTACTTAGTTTGAGGGACTTGGGTGTTAGATGGTGCTGTCACATCCCAGTGGCCTTTGGGTTGTCTGGGGGATGTTGGCTTTCCATCATTCTCATGCAGAAGCTATTTGGTAAGAAAACTGGGTTCAGCAAATCTTTGTATTTTATCCTAAACCATCGACTTTTGCTCTGAGCAGGTAGTACTTTCTTTCAGAGAGCATTGGATGTTGCTATTCTCTGGCATTGCCTTTTGGAAGAAAAAAATTGTTCGAAGGGGCTGTCAGGAGTGGGATGCTGTGCTCCAAGCCTGCTTGTTCCTTCTGCCCCTTTTGGTGTGTTTGCATGACAACGTGTAGAGCTCTTGACAAACTCTTCTGGCTCCCAGGAGAGATTTCAGCTCCTGCCTTTCCCTCAGGGCAGCACGCAGAGCTCCTGGCCAGAGGGCTGAGGATGGCAAGTGCTTTTATGTGCAAACACGGGGTATGAAATTTGCCAGGAACTTGCACGTGGCTTCAAATGCTTGTTGTGCTTAGGGTCAGCCTGGCTCCTGATGTCCCATCCTAGGAAGCCACAGCAGTGTCCGGCAACCCTGTGTCCCCTGCGAGGGCAGGGCTGTCTCCTGCGGACAGGGAGTTGTCACCGGGCCTCTCCCTTTGCCGTCTCACCGCCTTCCCCGTTTGGCACCATTCCCTGCCCCGCCGGAGCGCGGCTCCTCCGCGCCCTCCTTTCTTCTGTGCCCTTCGCTTGGCTCTGCTTGTGTGTTTGTTTTCTCTCCCACACTGACTCTGTTTCATTCACTGCCCAGAATAATAAGAGGTTTGTTGAAAGGGTGCTGCTAAGTAATTTGTCTTCTTCATTCATTCTCTCTTTGTTTAACGTTTGTTTTCACTGTGCTTTGAATACAAAATTATTAATTTCATTGTAGTTTATTTCAATAGTATTTATTATTGTGGAGGTTCCTACACAACCCCTCTAACTGCCATAAAAATCTCATAAATGAATACTTATAATCAGTTATGATGGTATTTTAATTCCCATTTCAAGGATACAGTCTGAAGGCAGAGAACATGAACACATGGATTTCCATTAATTCTGGTGGCCAGAGTGAAAAACCCTCAACCCAAGTTCCCAGAGTGCAGAGCCTTCATGGTATTGCCAGGGTACATCTCTGACAGTGAAGCCATGGCAGTGATGGACATCAATCCTGCAAACCAGACCCCAGGTGCCTCAGACCAAGCCTGGGGAAAACAGGGAACACACAAACTGGACAAATGTTGGCTTGGGCCTCCTGTATGCACAGAACATTTACCTGTGGACAAAGAAGTGTAATTATTGGCTCCATGCATTATAATGGCAGAACACTCAGGATATCCATAAGCCACTGGAGAAAATATTAGTGTGATTCCTTTTTCAGCCAAATAAAATCTGAGATGGAAGTATATTAGAGCAGATTATTAATACCTCCCCATCGGAAATCTGGGAAACGGCTTTTAGTACTTCTCTTTCCTCTCTCTGTTGTTAGAACCTACGTCAAATGCTGCCTTTTATCTGAAGTGGTTTCCCCAGAGACTTGTGCTTCATGCCAATTCCAGTTATTATCTGGCCTCTGTCCTTCTCTGAGCATCTTGCTTTTTCCACATTTTCGAGTGTGAAGCAATAACATTTTGTACCTAGTGAAATGTAGTAATTTGGTTATATTGCATGCACTCTGATCTATGAAGTGACTCTCGGGCTTTGCTAAAGGAGTAAGCAGTCATGCAGTAGGCTCAGGGTCCAGCAGATCCTGAGCTGCAGATCAGTCACCTCTCAGCAGCAGCACTGCTTGCCTTGCTGTGTGTGAGGTCCCATTTCTCTCTTATCTTTCTCTGCTGGTTCTACTTTCATTTCTTTTCCCTCTCCTCTTTTCCCTCCTATCTTTCTCTGCTGGTTCTACTTTCATTTCTTCTGCCTCTTCTCTTTTCTCTTCTACCTTTCTCTGCTGGTTCTGCTTTCATTTCTTCTGCCTCTCCTCTTTTCTCTCCTGCCTTCCTCTGCTGGTCCTGCTTTTGTTTCTTCTGCCTCTCCTCTTTCCCCTTCTGCCTCTCAGGCTGCTGTTCTGCTTCTTTCCTCCATCAGTTTTTTTTCCCTTGGCTTCCTCCTCACTCCCAAACTTGGTTCCTTGTTTTGTATCAGCAGAGCTGCTGGGTTTTTTTCCTTTATTGGAGTTGTGCAGCACAGCAAAGGACCACAAAGCCCCAGGTTAAAGCTGCCCATGAGCACGTGAAGGTACAGAGGCTGTCCTGGGGAAGGTTTAGGTTTGCAGGGTGTCTCCCTGAGCTGTTGCTTTACATTATCCTACTGAGACCCAGTGCTGTGTTATGGAAACAGTGTGTGGTTCTTGCTCTGTGGCACAGCTGATTTTTCTAGGAAGCTGTGAATAGATTGTGTTCTTATGGTTGTGTGTGGTTTGGTGTTTGGTTTGCTTTTTTTTAAAAGCAGTGTAGGAAGTCTTCACTTGAAATTTTGAATGAAATTTCCTTGTCTAAACTTCTGTGGATTTACTGAGCAGACCTTTAAAAACAAGGATGGAATATAGAAGAATTACTCGGCACCTGCATCTTCTAATATATTTGAAGCAATGAGCTTTATGTGGTACATTTGTGTAGCTAAGCTATAAAATCTTGTTCATAGTGATGATTACGCTGAGGATCAGCTTTGCTAGCTGAGGTACACGTGAACACAAAGGGGGCTCATTACCCTGGAGACTGGATTAGAAGTGGGCAGAGGGCAGCTTGAAAGTAAGCAGCATATTTGCATTTCAAGTGAGCTGCAGTTGCAGTGAAGACACGCAGACCGCTGTCAGTTGGGATTGCAGTCAGTCCGTAACCACACACTCATGACAGGGCACGTGGCTGCAGGGTGCATGAGGACACTGCTCCTTCTTTCTGATGGTTCTGTCCCCTTTGGAGCAGTGAATCATGTGGCAGTGCCAGCTTCAAACAGGGTGCTGTCAAGGGCTTTAATGGATTTACAGAGAGAATCGATTGTGCACACGCTGGATGGAGTCTTCGGATGCCTCATTGAGTATCAGCAAACCCAAGGGTCATTATCCCTTCCCCTCTCCCCCCCTCACCTCATCTGTCATCTGTTTGTAGCCTGCACTAATCTTCTTCTTTAGACCTTTATTGTGAGTTGGCCTTACTTGAAACTAGATTTTGAGAACAGAATAGGAACAAATGGGTCTGTTGCACATGGAAATAAGTATTTTTTCTTTTCCTCTCCTCAGTGGCAAACATGCTTCACAGTATGAGCATTGTTAATGCAAATGCCAACATCTTTTTGACACTCAATGGTATTTTTGATGAAGGCAAGTGCTGGGTCACCAAAGTGGATGGAATGTGGCTTTTTGTGCTGAAAACGAGAACGTGGAGATCTCTTACACTTGAAATTATGAAGGTGTGTTTTGTCCATGGTTTCACTCCTCTGTACAAGCAAACCTTTATCTCTCAGGCTTGTGTTTAGTCTTTAGACTTGGCTGGTACTAATTAGAGACAAATCAGGTGAAAAACAATGAGTCAGATGTTGAGGAAAAGATACGGGTTTTTTTTATTTGAAGCAAAGTGCTTTACATGTACAGTCTGTATTTCTGGTTAAGCAGGAGAAGATTTTCATGTCCTGCCAGGGTATTTTTGAGTCTTAAAGTAATAGCATAAGAACCTAAACAGAAAAAATATGTTTTATGATCATGGCTATGCTACATCACTAAAGAAGTTGCCTTCATGGTGCTATAAGTTCTGTGCTGTGCTCATGGGCTGAAAAACTCCCACTTTACAAAGCTAATGGCACATTTTCATGCCCCTGATAAAGTCTCAGTGTATTTGGTTTCATGTGCAGCCTTCCATTTGCACAAACAGCTGCATAAATCAAGCTATTCTGGCTTTTTCTGCTCTTCCCTTTGTCTCCTCTTCCTTCTTATCTCTGAAATTTCCCCGTTTGAGTCACTGCAATGTGTGAGGTACTCGTGTAGCTCACCCCCTCACAAACATACATGCCCGTGGACTTTTTTTGGAAACTTGTGTTCAAACTCACAAGGCTGCACCCCTGCCAACTTGCTGGGTGTGGGTGTGCCAGGAGCAAATTATCAATTACTGACAAGGAGAGAAATCTCCAGGATGGAGGAGGCCCTGCAGATACCCAGAGAGTGTTTCTTCTGAGGTTCCTGCAAGGATAGAAATCTGGTTATTTCAATGGGTTACAGTGCATGGGGTGACATCAGGCTGGCAACCTGGCACCAGCAGGGTTTCACTTAGGCCCAGTGCTCCTCAGCATCTCCATAAACACCTTGGATGCAGATCTTGAAGGGATACTAAGGAAGTTTGTTGATGGAATTAAATTGGGAGGAGCTGTTGACTTCTTTCTGAGGTACTTTCTGGAATTTTTGGGAGGAATTTCTTCACGGAAAAGGTGATTAAGCATTGGAACATACAGCCCAGGGAGGTGGTGGAGTTACCATCCCTGGAGGTGTTTCAGGAAAGACTGGATATGGCACTCAGTGCCGTGGTCTGACTGACACCGTGGTGTTGGGTCACAGGTTGGACTCGATGATCCCAGAGGTCTTTCCCACCCTAGTCCTTTCTGTGATTCTGCGGGTTAATCCCATATGTCATGCTTATGAAGGATGGGCCCAATCCTAACCTTACAAAGACACTTTTTTTTGTACTGTATTTGTGTATCTTCAAAGATTTTGCTTCTCCTCTAGCATTTAACTTCTAATAATACCTATATTAAGGAAGTGTTTTAAGGGGAAGAGAGGGAGTACATGCTGCTTTTAAAGCTCTGAACTGCTTATTAGTGCAAGATGCATCACTCTGGAGTTTTTTCATCCCCCAGGGACTCAACACAATCATCGTCATCACATCTTTTCTTTGTGCGCTTGCCTCCCCTTTCTTTTTCCCCCCAAGGAAATCAGAATCTAAAAGGGAGCCTTAGAGCTTGTCTTGTTTGAAAAACCTCCAGATTTCTGGCTTGCTGTCATTGTCATCATTGAACAGCATTGCAGTCAGGTACCATGGTGATCTTAAACACTGTCACACTGCCTTCATGTACTTGTCAAACCATTTTTGTAAGGGTTTTTTTATTGCTTTGATTCCAAGATGCTGAAACAAGAGTCATATCTAATCCCCACTACAATGTCAGTGCTATTTACCTGAGAAGAAACTAATTTTTAATTATTTGCTTAGTGCGTATCAGCACCTTATACTGCTGTAGCTGCACGAGAACAGCTTCTGACATGGGAACCTGCCTGTGTAAAAGTGCTCATCACTGAAAGAGAAATAGAGCTCTGCTTCTAGACATGAGTTTCAAATGAACACTGGTAAGGAGCTCTGTGAAAATAGAAATAGAAAACTCTCCTAACTTCCCTGGCCTTTAACTTGTTCAGGAAGCAGTTCTTAATAGTCTTGTTCTGGGCTTGAAACTATTTTCTAAAACATGGAAAAAGCACTGCACACAGACCTCAAGGCTGTGGCCACAGATGGAAGAGCAGAACTAACTCAGAATTGTGTTAAGACATCCCTTGTGGCACCAGGGCTGTGTAATTTCCCTTCCCTGTGATTCCAGAACATGGCAAAACCTCCTGTGATTCCAGAACCATACTGGAGTCCCAGGTACAGCATTATCCTCCTCCTTAGGGTTATGAGAGTGGTTGGTACCATGAGCTAGCTGATATTATCCTGTGAGGGGTGGTGCTGGCAAGGGTTTGTCCTGTCTCTAACCCAGTGAGGCTGGAATTCCTAGTTCTTCCTAACCTGAAGCATACCTTATTTTCAACAATCAAAACAGCTTTCTCTTGAGGGGCTGTGAAGTGTGAGAAAGGCAACAAACAAGTTAATGACAACTTAAACTGTAAGCATACTATAATTCTTTCTTTTTGTCTCCTATTTCATGGGTCACGTAAGGACCAAGTGGCCAGAAGCACTAGAAACTAACTATTGGGAAACTGGGGCAGGGGCTGGAAATAAATCTTTGAGTGGGAGAGCTTTCTTCTGGAAGAACTTTTACAAATATAAACATTGGAACACAGAAAATCTGGTTCTGTTCTATCTAAATAACTTGTTGTGTTGGCTTGACAAAGGCTAATTTTCAACACCTAAAAAGGGGACTTTTACTGATTTTTGATTTGTTATTATTGAGATTCAAAATAGGGTTTTTTTTTCCTCCTACTTCAAAAAGAAGGCCTCAGACTCTACCCTGCAACACCTACCTGAAGTCAAGCTTCCTAGGTAAATCCCCAGGGTTTTGTGTTCATTCAGCTAAAGCTCTGTCTCTAAGGCTGGCCTTGTTTTTTGTAAGAGTCCAGAGAGCAAGATAAGGCTCGAGGTGATGAATAACTGTTGTACTAATGGCTTGTGTTTCACCGAGGGTGTAGCTGAAATGGGGCAGTAGCACTGCCTCAAGGAGGTGTTGTCACAGCAGGAATTCTGAAAATACTGCAGGGGTTTATTTACTTCCATGAGGACTTGAATCCCAGCTTTTCTATGTGATGCTCATCTTCCCTAGTGCAGCCTCCATACACTGGGCTGCCTGTTTTCCTGCTATGCAGGGGCTTGGGATGATGTCAGAAAATGTGAATTATGGTGACAGGAGTGGAATTACTCAGGGTTTAATTTGTTCCCCCTCCTGCCAGCAGCTGAAGGAGAGGATTTGTTTTCCAAGTACAGTGCCGGAACATCAGTGAGATTTCAGACAGATGCTGTTCTCCTGAGACATGGCAGTACTTCACTCTTTTTTCAGCTTGGCTGCACCCAGAGGGTCTTAATCTGCAAGCAGGGTGTTTTTCCCCTCTGTACTGTGGATCCTGATACACACCTTTGGGCTGTTCCTCCAAGTTTGTTGGTAGTGGGAACAGTCTCATGGAGCTTGTATCCAAGGTGCCAGAGGTAGCCTTGGAAAAGATCTTCTCCCTAGGAGGAGACAAAATTAATGTGACCTGATGGGCAGTCGGAATGAAAACAGCAAAGAAAACAACAACAAAACAAAAAATTCAAACGGCTGCCTCCAAGAAGTACAAGGTGACATCTGGGAAGGTTTATTCCCCACCTAATATTTGGCAGCCAGAATTGCTGCTGAATGGTGTGCGTTGAGTCTTGTTTGTAGGTTCCTTGTGCGGTCAGTGGAGGGAGAAGCTTCTCCAGGGAGTGGCTCGGGGTCGATTCGGAGGGCAGATTTAGCCTGACAAAGACTACCTTAAGCACTGCAGCTAACGGGGCTTGGGGTGAATGCTCCTCAGTGTGGTTCATTGCACAAATATTTGAAAAAGCCTGTTGGTTGCTCGGCCAGCACCTCGAAAAGACACCTTCCAAGTTCGACTGATGCAGCAAAGAGAAGGTTGTTTGTGATGCCGAGACGTGTGTTTGCTGTCCATCCTCGGTGAAGACAACTGTTCGTCATCTTTTCCCTGCCTCTTGGTCCCTCCAAAACCACACACACTGATGCTTTGAGTGGCTGCATTTTCCTGCCTCCTTTGGTAGGTCACACTTTTTAATCTTTTTGTTGCCAGTGGTAAGAAGGGGTGAAAAGAAAGGGTGTGCTGTGAAAGGGATTTTTAGCGAGGTATTTGTCTCCCGTGAACTCAGTGACATTGTAATAGCTGTGCCTGTAACATTATCCCTAAGTAAAAGCTGAGAGTTTGCTGATTGTTCCCCTCCAAAGCTGGAGGGGTGTCCTGTTCCCTCCTGTGTCTTTTACACTTTGACTTCTCAGTTTTTAAAACAAGAAGGAAATTCAAGGTGAGTGCAATTTTTTGGGTTGCACATTTATAAAAGTTGTAATACAAATAATAGAAAAATACTTCGACGTTGATTAAAAAAGAGGGAATTTGTTCCTCTAATGCTCTAAATGAAACAAAATCTTCATCCACCAACTGATCATCTGTTGCCCACAGAAATATTTCTGTGTGACTCTGAGTAGGTTTCTAAACTTGCAACCCAAGATGTGAACACTTCTGCAAAAGCAATTAAACCTCTTAAATTCTGCTTTCCTTTCTCTTTCTTTCTTTTGCCTTTATTAATCCTAAGCAAGTGTATCTTTACATCTTAAAAATATGGAATAACTTAAATTTAATATAGTATCAATATTTTTGCAGTGAATAGCAGCTACAGTATGAAAGATTTATCATAGGGTTAATAAAATTACTTAGACATTCTATATCACAAAACTGTAGGAAACTGTTATGTAGCCAGTTGCCAACTATGTGGTGTTTGGAGCACAAGGGACTGGATTTGACAGCGTGGCTGTGAGGACACACAGAATTAAATCCAGGTTGTTTTATCTTTTCATTGGAAGATGTCAGTGTGTTCTAAAAACCACCGTTTATTTGACATTGAAGCATCACCTGCAATGGCAACATGAATTCCTTTCTGTCTGAGCGGGAAGCAGCCAGCACTATCTGTGGAGCTTTTTCACCAGGGATGAATCCACAGGAAAGCCTGCTGACCTCTGTGTGTTGAACTTCTAGCTTAACTTAGCCTGCTTTCCCTGTTTATCCTGTGCACTCCTTGGGTGAGGAACTTTTGTGCCAGGGAGCAGCCCTGCTGATATTCAGAATTCAGAAACTTCCTGAAAAAAACCTACAAATAAATACATGGGTCAAAAAGAGGGAAATGTTAGCCAAAGCTCTATTGATAATTTTTTTAATGTTATCACTTTACAGGAATATGTTTTGTACTGGTAAACCAGCAAAAGAGTTGTGCACCTTTGCTTCTTAGGAAATTTGTAAATATTTATCTTTGAAATTACGTATCAGACAATTCGTGGCTGAGAGAAAACCTCTGTATTTCATTGTGTGGCCTTCTGTGGAAGGAGCTGTCTGGCCAATTCCTGTAGTGCAGCTGATACCAACTTAAAAAGACTTTCCAAATCCTCGCATTTTGATGTTATCAGCTGTCTGTGTTATCATAATGTTGCATGCATTGACATGGACAAAAAAAAAAAGAAAGAGCAATGAATGAAATGAAAGAAGGCGTTGAAGTGCTGGGCTGTAGCTGTTGGGTGCAGCCTGGTGACGACGAGCAAAGTGTTTGGCTTTGGAACAGGAGAGCTCAGCCCACAGCCGCCAGATTTTAAAGTTAGAGGTTTGTTTCTGTTCTTCCCAGCATGCGGAAAACTTTGTTTTTGTAGTGTTTCTGGAGAACAAGGTTAAATTATTTCAGGACAAGTTCATTGTATCTGACCTGGAAAGAAAAAAAAAAGTCTTTTATGCTTATCTCTAATGTGTATTTGAAATGAAAATGAAAGAAAAACAGTAAACAATGATGGAGACAGGGCTATTTCTGTCATGATGCTCTGCCTTCTGTCCCCTGTGCACACGCTGTAATTTATTAGAGCATTTGTGCCTGCATGAGGTGAGTTCCACACCAGGCTTAAACCATTTATGAATCACCTCTGCGAAGGGATGTTCTGCAGAGGTGTGTGGTGTGGTGCTTGTGTGCAGGGAGGAGAAGCCCTTCTGCTTTGTGTTGTGGCAGCTGGGGTCAGAGGAGTCTCTCCTCATTCTAGCAGGGAAGGAGATGTTTCCCTACAAAATTCAGCTTCTTTCACGTTGGTTTGCTCCATGCCTGGTGAAATGAGTAGTTAGGGAGACATTTCACAAAGAGGAAGCAACACAGCATCTCCTTTATTATCAGTGTTTAAATTTAGCACCTCGAGGCTTTTCTCCATGAAAAACATGGCTAAAGCTTAGCTTGCCTTACGCTTTATTTCTTCAGATTGCTGTTTGGCATGTTCATGTGGGAAGGATCAAGTCTTCTGTTGTTTTCTGGGCACTGAATTGCAGTCCTTGTTGCAGTGTCTGATTGTGAAGTCACATCCCCCAGGAAAGGCGTTTTTGTCTGGTGAAGTGCTGGTGGCCAAATCCTGGCAAGCAGCGCTGTGTGCCCAGCTGGGCAGCACTTGGCTTCTTATGGCTTTGCTGCTGGGCTGTGATGGGATCTGATGGACGACATTAACTATCAAGATGCTACTGCCTGACTGTTAACAAATGGGTCCTTGAGAAAGGTTTTGGGGCAGGCTATGTTTTCCCAGGGAGAGGGCTTGTTTTCCCAAGGCGTTGCCCGCCATCCTGTTGCACCAGAGCTCTGGCAGCTGTCGTGCTAGCCACCCATGACACATCCCTATGCCAGAATGCCCTGTGGTTCCTCAACCACAGTGTACCCAGGTCAGCTGAAAAGATTTAGGGATGCTTTGTGACCTGAAGCCATGCTCAGAGGATGAACCCAGCCCCTGATCCCGTCAGGGCTCCAGGCACATCCGCCGCCTTCACCGCTGAGAGTGGAAGGTTTACATCAGCTGCTGTTGAAATAAACATAATTAGTTTGGACTTTGTTTTTTAGGCAATACACATCAATTGTGTGGCAAGGCTCTTATTGGCAATTATGTGTTTGTTTTTCCCTCATAAAGTCACTCATGCACTTACTGTCCTTTGATTTAAGAGACCAGTTTATTGTGGAGGCACATATGGCTATCTCCTCAAGTTACCTCTGTGAGATGTCCATCACCTATCCCTGAGCTGCTAAGCTTCATTTTCTAAGAGGGGATTTTAATGAATTTGCGTTTTATTCTAAATGAAAGTGCCTATTTCTAAGAATACTGTTTGTTACTTTAGTGCTAAATCTTATAAAATACAAAAATATTTGATTATTACTGATATTCAGGAAATCTGGAATTCATTGCATATGTTGATGACTAAGCTTTGCTTCAGAAATAATTGGTAATTCTTCAAATAACACTTATTCTTAGAATTAGCTAAGAGTGGGTACTCTTTGTCCTAAAGGAGGGAGAAACTGGTAGTGTTCAATATTTATCCAGCTGTCTTCCCACTCCTCCCATGAGTACTTAAGCCATATGTAAATAACCACTTACACTCCATTTTACATTGTTTTAATTAAACCCATCTCTGCTTCTTCTGTACTTTTTCTTAGAAAAACCACCTATAACAAAAGTTTCTGTGACATGTTTGGCATGAATAAACCATCACGTTTTACTAACTTTTTAAACCTTTTTATTTAACTTTTAAAAACTCTTGGGAGAAAAACAGATTGTTCAAGAAGGGATGGTTTAAGGAAAAGCCTCATTGAAGGTCATGGTCTTTTCCTACATTCACTTTGTATTTTTCATACTCATCTGCTACTTAAAATATCTTCAAGTTCGGGGTTGTTCTGGAGTTAATTTAGAATGCCTAATGACAAGCTTCAGAGGGAGTATTTGTAATCCTGTGCCTTGAGGAGAGTGTCAATAACTGATAATCCAGGACCAGGAGTTCAGGTTGAACTTGTGGAGTTGCTGGCTGTAATATATCCTGCACTTTCACACACTTGAAGAGCTGAATAACCATTTTCTGGCTTTCTTTCCCCATACTGTACAGCTGAGGCTGCTGCACTCCTCTGCACTGGAGCTCTGTCAGGAGCCTGTAGGTTTGCTAGTTCTAAGGAAAATAGAGCATAAAACCACTAATTTTGTTTCTAATTCCTTTGGCATGCATAACGTTCAGAGGACGAGGAGGGAACGATGCCTTTTGAACTGGATCATTTGTTTTGGTCTTAAGGGCAAGCTACTTTTGGAGCTTTATCTGTGGTGTGAGTTAACTGAGGTGTTTTGAAGTTCAGTCCAACAGGAACAGGGATTGTTTTACCAGCGAATGTGAACAACTTTGTTTTGTAAGTTGAAATCAGTGTTTAGTTACTGTGTCCCCGTTTTTTTGTGGATCACAGTTGTGGGAAGATTCAGGACATAGATAGAGAGTGAGGCTGCTGAAACAAATGCACCCAGGGAGCAAAATTGAAAGGGCTTTGGAGATGCATTTTGCTTTTTTTTTCACATGGATTGCCCAAAATAACTTTGCTTTTCATGTTACAGAATGTGGATTGTTTTACATAATTTGCTGATGAGCTCATCGGTGTTTGGCAGCATAAGCAAATAAACCCACCCCAGATGCAGCATCAGCCTCAATTAAACCTTTCATTAGCAGATTCCATAGACCTCCATTTCCTACATTTTTTGGGACAAACTTCTTAACAGGTATCAATAACAAAGTTATGAAAGGCAAATGCTGAAGCTTTCTGGTGATCCTAAGCTAATTTTTTATGTGCAGAGGGATGAAGTCCTTGGCTGGGACCAGGAGGGGCCAGTGGGCTGCAGCCCAAGTGCTCTCCTCAAACGAAACCAGGAGTTTCTCTTCTCTTTCACTGTGCGGTTCTTAACCCATGCACTGAGATTCCCAGAACGTACTTTTAAAGATAAATTTACTAGCAACCTTTTGAAAGCTAGCACACTGAGTGCTGTATTGATTAGGATATTGAGTGCTTTGCTCTGTCAGTCTTTAACCTGTTAGATTTTCCAAGAGGTGCAAGTAAAGGCTTAAGAAAAACAAGTAATTATTGCGAATGAAACCTTCAAATGGGAGTAACGTTCAGCTGAGCAAGGCACTTTGACATCAGCATAGGGCATTATGCTCACTCTTGCTCTTCTGAGAATGTTCAAGCCTTGAATTAATCAAGATTGCTGGATGTAATAGCAGAAGTTTGCAGTCTCAGGTTTGGACTGTGCTTTGGCCTTTGGTGGATGTGGAAGGCACTCAGGTTAGAGCTCTGATTTCAAATGCACACACTGTAAAAAACTGAAAACCAGGAGAAAAGCCTTTGTCAGGAGAGATGCTTTCCTCAGTACTTGATGGATGCCTGGATGAACACATAGGCATCCCTTTAAAAAAAAAAAGAATTGAAATATAGATGAAAAATTCCTTCAGGCTCCTGGAACAATGTCTGGAGTTGCAGACAGGAGCCAGTCCTGTTGTTTTTAGTTCTGCCTAGTGTTTCTCCTGGTCATAATGATCATCTCTCTCCCAGCGCAGGGAGCTTCAAAGATCTTCAAAAGCCGCTGGCTTTTTCCTTATTTTGGATGGGAGGAGGGGTAGGACTGCTTGCTGCCAAGACTTCAGTTTCTAAGGTGACAAATCTCAATTGCAGAGTTTTTCCTGTGAATCTGAGGATCTGAAAGATTCCTTGATCGTAATCCTGGGTCTTTCACATCCCCTCACCTTCCTCTGAGTTTTAGGACACAAAGCCTATCTTGCAGCTCTGAAAATTCATCCAAGCTTGAGTTTGGCTGGGAGCTGCCTGCTTGTATTGATCCCTCGCTCACTGGTGACTTAAAAACAAGTCCATTTACTTAAAAACAAGTCTGGTTGTTGTCATCTGACTGAGGCAATTGATTTGTGAGGTTCTTCCCTGCTTCTTTAAAATCCTTTTTTTTTATTTTTGAAGGAAAACAGTCTGGATTCATGGGTACTGTCATTAATGGAAGGTAAATACATCTAGAATTCATGCAAAGCTCACTTTGAAGGATAAAAAGCAAGTGTCACACAAGCATTTATGCTACCATTAAAGCACCACCAATATAAACATTCATAGGTAGCATCATCTCAAACGTTTTTTTTTGTTTCAAGAAGGAACTATAATGATATTTTTGGAAACTAGATTACAGACTAGACACATTGAACAAGATAAAATCCATGTACAACGTGGTTCTCTGTAAAGCTTATGCAACAGGTTTGCAGCGTTACACAAACTGTTCCCATGCTGAATGCGATACGGCTTTGTATAACAGGAGTCTTATGTCATCCTGCAGTTTTTAAAGCAGAACTGGGTAATCCATGAACAGAACAGTAAGGGCATTAGAGACTAAATGGGACACTAATGACTACTGATGGATTACTGAATTTCAGGTTTTGAAGCTCTCAGCGTGGTCGCTTGCCCTGTGAACTGGCATCTCTTTCAAATAACCAGCCTGGCTCAGGCATTAAAAGAAGAGTTTTGTGTGAACTTCCTTGCTACAATGGGATTCACATTATTGAATGGGGGATGTTTGCTTTCTTGTGCAGACCCCACAGATACTGCAGAACATAAAATTCTGGTAATAAACTCAGTCGGTGATTAGATAGTTAAAATACACAGTTGCCTGTTCCCGTATGAGTGGGGTGCTCTGCACAGCCTTCCTGACTGTGCTTTTCCTAAGTGCTTCAGGCACAGGGCAGGACAATTTAAAGAACTTGTTGGGTTGAGGAAGAGGAAACTTCCAAGAAGCGGGTGAGAAGGATCTTGAGCAGAGTAGCTCAGTGCCATGGCTCCCCTCATGTAGTCAGAGGGGCAGCTTTCTGATAGCCCTTTCTCAGGAAGGGCCATCCAGAAGGAGCCCTCTGCTCCCCAGCCAGACATGGTGTTTTACCACGAGGAGCCAAACTCCTGAAAGGTCTGATTGTGTTTCAGGCTTTTTCTGATAACAGACCTTCAAAGTCATGCTAAGGTATTGAAGCGTATTTTTGAGGCAGGAGATTTTGTTTAAAGGCTGCTTCAAATTTTACTTTCTCATCCTAATTTGTGCTGTCCTTCACAGGAAGTAAATCTCAGACTGGTCAGTTAGGTACCTTGTCACATCTGATTGTTTGCTAAAAGGAAAGAGCAGAAAATACATGCCAATTTTGATTTCTTCAGCCAGAAGGGTTTGGTGTGTTTTAGGCAATTATGTCTCTTGTAAAGGTTTTGAAGGGGTTTTCTTCCCCCTCAGCAAGAAACATTTCTGTATGTACTTTATGAAGAGTGCTGCCCTGTTGTGTCACCTATGAAGGCATTTGTGCTGATGGCAAATTGTCTTCTCCCCAAAATGAAACTGTACCTCCTTCATTTACTGTGAGCTGCTGCACTTGGTAACTCCAAGGATGGACCATTCCTCCATTCTTGACCTTTTACACCATATTTTTCCCTAACAACCTCTTCCCTACTATTGTTTTCCTTCTGCTACATCTGTTCCTCTTTCCCACTTGGTGCAAAAGCACATTAATCATTAACCTTTGTCCGTGTGGCTGAAAAATGGCCTTTTCAAAGCTGCTTTTGGCTGAGCTGTAAATATTAGGCAGCACATCCCCCAGTAGCTGCGGGACACCACGTGTTAAATAGTGCTGCTATCAAGTGCCCCAGGTTTGCATTTGAGGGGTAGTGCTGTGCTGCTGCACACTTTGGGATGCTCAACCCGTGGATAACATGCCCAAAAAATGCACAACAGAATTAGGGAAAGAAAAGACGACTTCAAAATGAATGTAGCACGTGCTGGTGTAAAATCCCCTTCTATTTAATACAGCCTTGGGATTGTGCCTGTAGCATGGGATCATCTTCTTGGAGTTGTGAAGCCCAAAATGTTTTGCTGCAACTGCTGGACACTCTGGCTGTGTCACACATGAGTGGCTCCAAAACAAAACTAAGGGTTTGGGGTTTGGGGGGTTTGTTTGGGCTTTTTTTTTAAGGGAAAAAAACAACCCAACAACTCTGTTTTGCCCTTCATAGCTGAAAACTAAGGGGACAGAGATTAGAGCTTTTACCTAAGGAAAAAAATCAGGAAAGCTGCTTTTCTGGCCATTTTATCTAATAGCAATAAATCTCATTGAGCTGAGTGCATCTGTCCATATGGATGTGGCTATTCTGAGACTAAAGAACTTTACACAGTGCTCCTGGTGCTTCAGAGCTAGGTGCTGGCTCTTTTTGCTCCTGCAGTAGTTATGTTCTGGTGGGTGAACCCGTAGACATCAAATAAAACATCGAATGCCAGCCCCTCATTATAGTTAGATAAATGGATGTTAGCTGGGGGAAAGCATGATGATTCATTTTTTAATGAAAAGAAGTGGCTTCAAATGTTCTGTTTCTGGTAATGCACTCTCTATTCAATGTGTTGTCTTTTGAACATCTAATCCAAATTCTAACCACTGTGGGTTTTGTTACTTGAACTTATTTCCAGTATGAGTATTCCTCTCAGGCTATTATTTTTAGGTGCTTAAGACTCTTGTTTAAAAATAAAAAGGTAGGTAGCTTGGAGTTTAATGCAGCCAGGTCAGTAAATAAGAATAATTTTTCAGCATTTCCATCTCTCCATCCTCCCCATCCGCAGCTCCTGAAGGGGATCTCTATTTTTATTGTCCCTTATGGATGAGGTTATCTCAAGTTAGTATACCCATTTTAAAGGGTTGAAGGGATGGTCCAGACACCTGTTACTGTCTTCATTCTGTTCATGAATGATCCAAAGAACAGTATCCAATTCCTGGAAGCTCCAGGGCTTCATTTTTGGTTTTGACTAATTGTTTTCTTGAAATAATGAGCAGTAGTGACTTCACAAAGCACGGTCTCCTGGCACCCAGATCATTAATGACTCACTGTGTCTTTAGTAGCAGTTAAAAATATGCTTTTCCACACTTTGAAACAAAGTCCTGGTCGTTTTGCTCACAAAGGATGTGTAATGTGTGGTGGGAGCGAGTGGAGATGTATTTCCTTATCATTTTCTGTTCATTACCATTTTGAGGCACAGAATCCAAGGCAACCAAAAACTAGCGAGATAATGGGAGTTGCGTTAGAGGTCTGGTCCAGATGAGAAATGTTGCCTGGGGTAGGTTTTTTTGACATGGCCAATGACCCTCCAGCCTCTTCCTTAACTCCTCTACAGAGATGCAGTGCAAGGACCACTCCATGGTTTTGAGGCTCATCTGCAGTGGGAGCACTACAATTATTCCCCTGTTCAGGAAGACTTTGGCTTTCTTGGAGATTTTGTGATGGAAATTTCATCAGACATGTTCTTGAAGAGCAGCACTGGAGGGCAGTGGAGGGAGGGAAGTGCATTATCCACTCAGGATAACCTCTGGCAGAGGTTTCCAGCGTGGGAAATCCCTCGTGACTCCTCTCAAGTGGTTCACAGGCAGGTCTGTTCTCATCCCTACTTGTTTTTTTCTCGTGAGGGCGAGTGATGTAGGGCTCCTCACTGTCTGAACTTCAAGTGCATCTCTGGAGTTGCTGCTGAGGTTTGACCACTGAATCTTTCCAGCCCCAGGTCTATGACTGTGCTCCCCTTGGATCAGCTCTTGGGAAAATCATGTGATAGGAAAAACACAGTGAGGTTAAAAAACAAAAATCCAAACCTGATGTTGTCTGTACCTATTTTATTGTTTGAAATTCAACAGTGGCCTGAAAATTGTATTAAATCCCTTGGCAGTAGCACAGGATTCCAAGAGTGGATTCAGTGTTCCTTCTGGAAAGCACCTCTGGGGTGTTTTGCAGCAAGGGTGTGTTGTTCTGGTTTCATAGCACACCAAAGATGTATTTGATTTTTTTGTGTGACTGCCTGGTTTTCTTAAAAGGTATAGTGGAAGTTACTTTTTTGAAAGTTACTCTCTTTTTGTTGGTTTTTTGGGGTGGGGGGTGCTCGTGGTGCCTGCCCTGCTCTGCTGCCACACAACCACAAAAATCCCAAACCACAACCAAACCCTGCCACTTGTGTTGGTTTGAAATGAGAAGCTGAGGTCTGTAATGTCAGTTTAAGGTATTTTATCAGCACTTAATTGCAGTCCTTTGTTAAGTGGGTGCATACAGCAGTAGCACAAACCCATTAAATGGTAATGCTGACTTCTCATCAAGAACTTGTTTATTGGGGATCCAATCAAAGGAGGTCAGAAATGCCGAATTCTCTCCCTGGTTATTTTAGGAGCTTCATAGTGCCAATACCTTTTTTATAACTCAGGCTGATATTTTAGAAATATCTTCACATGTCTACAACTTATTTCCAAAAATGCTAATTGGGCTTGTGGGATGAAAGGCCATCCCAAATGTAAAGCTGCTTCCCAGCATGCTTTATCTCAGGATAATCCTTTTTTCCAAGGAAATCAAGGCACATTTTATAACATTCAGCACTGTATTACTGAGCCTGCAGCAGAGCAGAGTGAATGCAAGGAGCCCAGCATGCCACCGTTTTTCCTAGAACCTTTTAGCTATTTCTCAAACTTGGTTTTCAATTTATGAGCAGATTTGGCCCTACTGAAAATGAAATTCCCCTTTTGACCTTGCCTCAGGCACGGAGCAGGCAGGTCCTGTGGGTGTTGTGCCTGCACAGCATCCCATGCTCTGCTCTCCCTGCAGACACCTTGGAAGGCTCTGGGAAGTTAATCCCAGCAGTTCTGTGGTGGATACAGACAACAGCTAACATGACTTGAACTCAGCTTTGCTAATTAATGTGTGATTTTAAAAAAATCTCCAGAAGTGAGATGAAATTATACTTTGGAGAAGGAGTCATTTGGGTTTTGTAAACCCAGCTGAGCTCCGTGTGTTTTGTAAAGATTTGAGAAGGAAGGGAAGACCAGGGGTGCAATTGTTGGCTGGTCAGTGAAAATCCCTGTGTGGCATTCGGCAGGGGGTCACATAAAAGCAAGCTTAAAGAGTGGAAGGAAATAAACCTGAAAATTTAATTATTTATTGCTGCTGCAAAATCTGTGCTAACTCTTGTCTCCTAACCTTAAAGAAAGATGCAATAGACATGGAGAGACTTAATAGACATTAGCAGAGTGGGGAGAGACATGAAAATCCTGCAGGCAGGCAGGGAAGGCAGACTGATATTCCCTGTTCTCTTTGGCATTTTTGCCTTTATATGCAGGCCCCTCTTTCCTTACTAACCCTCAAAATAATCCAAATCTTTCCATACAGTCTCCAGTACCTTCCAGCCCTTTCACAGGTAAGGGCTTGGCTTCCCAGGAAGCAGGGGGTTTGAAAAGCAAGGTATTTAAGCCAAACCCAGGTATTTTTATCATGATGGTGCACAGTTAGTCCCAGCTTTGTTGGCACCTTTTGGTCAAGAGGGCAGCAGAAAGAACAGCCATCGGTACAAACCCCTAGGCTTGCCAGCATTAAAAATCCTGTGCAGTGTTTTGATGCTTGAAAAGAGAAGAAGCACATGCATTTTAGGGACACAGGTCCACTCACAGATCTTACTGTACTTCCACTTCAGGACAGCTGTCTAAAACCAGGCAACAGCATTTGGCATTGCACATCATCCTCCCATTCCCTGCCTCTTTAGGAGGAGTGGCTTTGAGTTGCTTAATGCTGTTCTCCATCTCATCTCCCTGCCTGAAATCACAGCAGCATTCAGTTTTCTTTTATCTGAGAGCTGCTACATGACTTCTTCCACTCAAGAGCTGCAGTGAGAAGGCAGGGGGTGATGTCCCTGTGCCCTCATGGCCACGTTGTGCCAGGCCAGCATGAGGTCCACGAGGCAAAGTCCTTGGTGCTTAGGTTGGTCTCCCAGGAGGACGTCTTTAGCCCGATCCCAGGAATGGGGAGGAGGTGAAATGTTCTATTTCTCACAGTCCTACAGCAAGAGCAGTGACCTTACATCTGCCAAGGGGAGCCACTCACAAATCTGACATTTTCCTGATGCAGTAGAAATAGGCTGTGGCGTTGCAGATTTATCACTGGTGAGACACGTGCCCACTCTGCTAAAGGCTGGTGTCCAAACTGTGGGTGCAGGCCGAAAAAGACAGGTTGCTGTTGAGGAGAACAAAAAGAAAAAAAGACTTCTCCTCTGCTTCAAAGGCACAGAAAGCTAAATGAGCCATTCACATCATCTCCATTTTCCTTGGGAGAAGTGGTTAAGGTCTTTTATATTTCATTGCCTTCTCCCCTTGTTCACAGCGAGAAAAAGAAAGAGACAACCAATTAAATATCTGATGTGGAAGAGCTGAAGCCTTTCTTTGTGCAGAGGTATCTCTGATTCTCACGTGTTTATTTTCCTATTCAGTTTTCATATGCTGAGTGGATCATTTATTAATTGTTAAATGACTGCTCTGCAATTCAGTTATGGAAATTATTTCTACTTCAGTGCCACTTGCCCTTGAATTGAGAATGGGAGGTCAACCAAAATTAGATAACTTCTCTTAGAACCTTTTATCTTTCCAAAAAAACCACGGTTCAACGTGATGCCTGTCAAGAGGACTATGAAGTTCCAACCTTAAAACAATCCTTGTGGCCAGGCTGGTTTGGGGATACTATTGAGAACTGTTGTCCTGATCTGTCCTGATTAGACCTTTAAACAGATTAATCCAGGTGTGGTGTTGACTGCAGTGCAGAGCTGGTATTCTATCGCCTACATTCGTTTCTAGAATGAATTATGAGATCACAGATTGAATAAAACAAAGTTGTAATTTTAACTGAGGCAAGGAGAGCTGTGTGGGCAGAGCGGGCAGTCCCTTGGCTTCAGTGGGATTCTGCTCAGGCAGAAATGTCCTCCCACGCTCCTCTCCTCAGGGTTGCACCTCCAGCTTCAGCTTTCACAGTGAGCTTTTGCTTTTCACCTTACACGAGGAAAGAGGCTGAAAAAAAGAAAAAAGAGTTATGTATTATGCAGCAAATATTACCAAGGACATATTCTGTGGTTTAAAAAAAAAAAAAACAGAAGGCAAAGAAAAATGCAAATCTGTAGCTTTTCCTTTATTTTCAGAAGAGAACTGTATTCCTCTGGTGTCTCCCTGCTGGCACATAATGCTGATATTTCTGTGCATCTGATCCGAAGGTCACTGAGGTCAGTGCAGAGATTCTCAGTATCTTCAGCGGACTTTGCACCACACTGAGCAGGAGCTGCTGTTTTGCTGATAAATCCGAGTGTGATGTCTGTCCTGAGGCTTTGGAACAGCAAGAGCAGCAGCGTTGGAGGGGCTGTAAACCAGGCTGGACTGTGAACTCGTGGTTGCCCCCTTGTCCATGGGAGGTTTCTGGTGGTGAATTGAAAGACAGTAGTTTGCATTCTAAAAGTAATGAGGAAAAAATACAAAAAAATTATTTAGAACAATTTTTTTTTTCCCAATTTGGCTTTTTTTCTCTCCTTGTAAGTTCACACACTCAAACTGCAGAAAAGAAACAAATATAGTTATTTTGGTCCCACTGAGGAGAGGTGTTTGCAGTGGCAACATAACTCTGAGTTAGACACTTTTGTCCTGCTAAGTTCTATTTTCAGATCATTGGAAAGGTTATAGATAAATGCCATAAATGCAGCAAAAGAAAAAAGCCTGTTTGGTCTGACTGCTTTGTCTTGTTAAATATTTTAAGAAGAAAAGCCCAGCTGAATGCATGCTGGCTGCAGGCATATTTTCAAGCCTTTGGTGCCCTGTTTATGTATTTTTAGATGAGCAATTCTGCCCAAATGCCAGTGACTTTTCACCGTCCATTTGAAGGTGTATTTGCTTGTAATTCCAGATCTGTGGGATCACTGTGCCAGGGACAGAGGGTTAATGGTTCTGCAAGGAAATGGGGATGCTGCTGGTGGTGAGGAGGGCCTGTTGTGCCAGACTTATGCTCTGCCTTCCCTGGTGGTAAAATACCCTGGAGCAAATGGATGCCTGGCATTGCTGCTTGCTGAGAACACAGCCAGGAGAGAAGGGCTCCAACAGCTGCCCTTCAAAATTTATTTCTGAAAAATGCGATTCTCTGGGCACAAAACATACTTGCTGTAGCTGGGTGGTGCTGGTGTCAGAGCTTAGGTGCAAGAATATAGGGACTTTTTGAAATGAGACTTCTTGAGGGCATTGCCTGTTGCCTTTAAGAGACATAAATCAGCAGAGGATTTGCGTGGCCTTTACTCACCCACTTGCAAAACTTGCAGCAACCAAAATAAACACCTTTGTACTTTTAGTTCAGCTCCGGGTGTTGAAGCATTTCAGCAGCAGGCCCTGCACACCCCTCATGTGCTCTTGGTTCAGGCAATCCAGGTGCCTTTCAGACCACAGGGCAAGTGTGCAGTGTTGAGAAAGGAGCAGAAAAAAAGGGTTTTAAACAATTCTTACTCCAAAATGGTGATTCAGAGTAATTCTAATCTTCGGTCTCTTCTCTGAGAAAACCAGGTGTGGTCTTGACTGAAGAAAGATTGGAATGGAAAAGCCAAGATCCTCTGGCCTTTGCCATCAACAGGAGCCAGCATTGTCTGCTCTCATGGAAAATAAACTGGTTTAGGGTTATAGAACCATAGAATGGTTTGGGTTGGAGGAGGATATGCATGGAAGATATTAATTCCTACTTAGCTTTTCTATTTGGTGTAATACTTTTAGGCAGGACATTAATGGATTCCTGAGTCATTTATGTAACAGATAAACATTAAAGAGCTGCGGGGGAGCAGGAGAGATCTGGTTTGGGGCTGCTAACCAAATTAATCAGCCTGCAAGCCAGTAGTACTCTCAGCCAGAATATGCCAGAATCCCAAGTCACACAGCCTCCTAAAGGTCAGGAATTCTCTGCTCAGGTTTTTACTGCATTCTTTAACTGTGGGATTATTTTTAAAAGCAGATTGTTTTAAATGTGTTGATTGGTTTGGTATAAAAGTAATTCTTACCCCAGAGTTCATTCCTGTTTTCCTGCCAGTATTTATTGCAGTAACGGAGAGGAATGTGGTTGACACTGATTGGATTAAATGAAAAGTAACATTAAAAGCACAGAAATTTCCTTGTGTCTTTAGGAGTTAAACCAAGTGCACAGTCTTGGTGATACCCTGTAACAAAAACATGCCCCAGTGGCAAGGAGGGTTTGATGCTGTGATAAGGTACTTCCTGAAACATTTAAGAAAATGGTAAATAATAGCATAAAGTAGTGGAAACAATTCTGAGAAAATGTGGGGAGGGATTATGATAATGAGTGATGTTTGATTTTAAATTTTTTTCCATGAAGAATGATTCCCTTGTTAGGTAATAGGTAGATTAAAATGTAATGAAAATGAATTCCAGATCTAAAGAATGTTCTTCTCACTAGAAGAGCTGGATTTAGTGTAAAAGCAGAAGATGCTTTACAGTAAGGACTGTCTTTTTCTTAGGCTGATTTCACACTGCAATTAAGTGCTATAAGATTGAAAAAACAGAGGCTAGCCTGGGTATTTGGAGATGAAACATATCTAGAGAAAGCTGTAGACTGATATTTCAGCTCTGTGAGCAGCCTTAAAAACGCCAACCAAACAAAATACAGTGCAAGAAAACAAGGACAGGTGTCAAACAAGGTAGAAAAGTGCAGATCATAAGTGAGGAAGGGCATTTACCTTTTAAGGTCCCCCTGCAGAGGACTTTGAGGGAAGAGCACCTCACCTTGCAGTGGTTCCACTGAGAGACTCTGTTAGTGAGGAGCTGACACAGCAGGCAGGGCTTGAATAAGTGATGATGGAGCTTTCTCGTCGCTGGTACCCTTGTGAGAGAGCCTGATGCCCTGCCAGAAATGTAGTTTTTATGTAGTTTTCCATGTAGTATATATAACTATATAAACTACATTTATATATTCTTATATAGTTGTATATAGTTTTTATTTTAAATTTAGTTTTTTAATACATGCATTGATTCAAATCTCTGAATACATAGGTAATTTAATTTCTTTTATGCTGGCTTTATGTGCTTCTCTGTACAGTTTGGTGAAGCTTGACAGGTATCACTGTCCTTTTAAAACCTCTTATTTCCTTTTAAAACCTCCTCAGTGCTGCCAAATATCCATAGATGTGCACTGGGGCATCCACAGGGAGAAAGATACATACAGATTTAAAATACATTTCACTCTTTCCTTAAGGTTGCATCCTCTGACAGACACTGGAATTGCATAGGATCCCCCAAAACTTTCTTGTAAAAGAGGGAAAATACTATGTAACTTCCAGTCTAATTTCCACTTTTTAGGGTAATTGGGAACTGGCAGCTGTGTTTGTTACAGATTTGAGGTGATTCCCCATGAAGCTGTTCTGAGCCATCTCCCACATGGAGTCTAGACCAGTGATGACCAGTCTATGAGGATAAATTCAGATTAGATAGAAGGAAGTTTTTTACCATGAGGGTGGTGAAGCACTGGCACAGGGTGCCCAGAGAGGTGGTAGGTGCCCCATTCCTGGGAACATTCAAGGTCAGCTTGGATGGATCTCATTGAAGATGTCCCTGGTCTGGATGGACCAGATGACTTTAGCTGGACTAGGTGACCTTAAAATGTCTCTTCTGTCCCAAGCTATTCTATGATTTCTAAAAACTGACCACAAACCCCTAAATAAAGCCTTCATAAATTCTCCCTTAATAAGCCTCGACCTTGAAGAGTCACAGCTCTCTGGAGTTCATCTCTTGGTAAGGAGCAAGCTGCCATGCCTGCAGGACAGGAGAAGAGCAGGACTTTGTTCCTCATAGTCACAGGAAGTGAGATAAACCTCTGCAACCCATCTGCATGGAGTAGCTGTGAACCATGTCAAGTGGAAGCAAAGTTTGTGCAAAGAAGAGTTGGAGAGCAAATGCATTTCTTAGTTAATGATTTTGCTCTGTTTATACCTTTGTTTAAATAGCAGCTGACTCAAGACCCAACCAGAGTTGCATACCAGGGTCCCCAAGACAGTGTCATTAGCCTAAGCAGGTTAATTGATTTATTTGGCATGCCATTACACCTATTTACCTCAGGCCAGTCAAGCAGCAGAGGAAAAATGCTCCTATTAAAGATTAAACATTCCACACTCCCTGTTTTAGGGTTTGAAAGAGCTCGAGCTCAGCTGTGCTTTCAAAGATGCTGGAATTCAAATGGAAACTGTCTGGATGTAGTTTCTTGGACAAAACAGTGTCTGTAGGGGCAGAGAGGAGGTCGGAGGGGTGTCTGTTTTTTGCATTATTTTTTAGAAACAGTTTAGATACAGAGATGTTTCTCTTTTCATTCCTGCACCAGGAGTTAGATCACAACACTTTCTGTTCCCTTGTCTCAATTCCATTCTTATCTCAAGAAGGCGACAGTTCTGGCAGTGCCTTTGGTTGGGATTACACAGTGGCCTTCAGCTGTGACCAAGTTACATGGTCCATGTTTCCATGCCAGGCTGGATGCTTCCCCAGACTGCTCTGCCCATATCCAGGATCAAGACAATGAGGGTAAAAAATATCTTGCAGGTTTCTCCTTGAATACCTGTTTTTCATATAGGAAGTGCTGTAATGTTTGGGGGGTTTTTTGAGAAAAAAACCAAAACATGGAAGTAGTAAGCTCAAGGTTTACTGCAAGGTCAGAAAGGTGCCTCTTGGTGCCCTCATGAAAAAGAATTGTCTTAAAAATTTAGGATCCTCTGAACACCTCATTTGTGCATCTTAGGTAGAGATTTTGTCCAACAGCTCAATTCCAAGAGGATTTAGCCTAAACCGAGCATGTTCCAGAGAGGAAATGCATTATATAAACATCCACCACTCTTCAGTGAGGGAGAGCCATGCAGGGTGTTTATTCTGTGAAGCTCCTGTGACTGCAGCAGATTTCATGGGGTAGCTTGAGTCTCAGGAAGCTGAAGATGTTGTAAAAGGATGTTGGAGGAACCGGGTGAGCAGGCTTAGCAAACAGCAATCGATCAGGTAAGGCCCCATAAAAAGTCTCAGGTACAACCTTGCAAAGAGTCATCCAGAAATGAGAATGAAATCTGCATTTTGTCAGCATAAACAGGTCCTTTCTTTCTGCATTGTGTTGGTACCAGCAGAACTGTGGCTTTCATAACCTTTCCTGTCTGACCACAGTGAGCTGCCCTCAGCATTGGAACATTTGTCTCCCCTAATCAGCCGAGGGTTTGGCTAAGGGACATCCACAGGGGATGAGCAGTGTCCTCACAGCATCTGGGAGCTGCAGTTAGGACTGAGTGCTTTTCCACTGGTGAACAGAAATGAGGGATCACTAATCCCAAACCTATGCTGGACATCCACCACTTGTTCACTGCCAGCCTCTGTGTTTGCACACTGTGGTGGAAGGGTTTTCAGTGGAGCAGTGGATAAATAACCCCTGGAGTGATGGGTCTGTGCAGGGGCAGCACACAGGGCAGGGCACTCTGGCAGGGACGTGGGGAATGCATAAGGTCAAAAACCAGAAACGGGTACAAATCAATGGGATTTTTTAAAAAAATCAAAAAGAGAGAAATTGGAAGGTTTACAGAAACCAAGGCAAGTTCATATCACCAGTCTGAAAACAGCAGGGCCGTAAAGGAAGCGTATCAGGCTTTCATAAAAGTGTCGTCTTTTTTTTCTTGTTAATTATTTAGAATAATGCTGTTCTTGTTAGCTCTTTGATGTGAAATATATAAAAGCTACAGAGTACACTGCCTTCTAATTAGTTATTCTGATTAAATTATGGTTTGGGTTTGTTTTTTCTTTAACACTTCCTGAAAAGAAAGCTGCACCTCCAAAGGGCACAGAGAGCAGCAGGTTAAAGCATGTGCATCTCTGCATCCATAAATGCTCATTTTTCATGTAGGATATAAAATATGAGGTAGACTGTTTTCAGGAGGCTGATGATGTAAAACATGTTACATTTGCTGTGCAGTATCAGGGACCTACTTTTATCTTCTGGAATTGTTCTGTTTTCTGCAATCCTTAATCTGCTTAATCTGTGATATTACAGGCTTGATGTTGCATTAAAAGTATTAAAAAATCTGCAATCGAGTTAACCTTTTTTTTTTTAATGGGGATGTAATAATAATTTGCTTAAGAGGTTCCTGGTTCATGTAATACCAAAATAATGGAGAATTAAAAGGCATTCGCAGCTACAAATATTTGTGCTTTTCATACAATATCATGGAAATGAATTGCACTTTACATTCGAGGTTTTTGAAGGGCATGATTGTAGAGATGTAGCAAAAAATAGCTCTGAATTGAATTAAAAATAATGAACTTAGTATTGTCAGGAATGTGGGAGTATGAGATCAATGGATTGCAGTCCATTGCATTTTTTGAGGAATTATCTAGATTTTGCTGTCATTGTCATATCCCCCAGTATATCTTGCAGAATATTAATGAATATAAAAATAACTCCAGAAGTTTGCAGTGGAATCACGATTGATGCAATGTGATAGAAGAATCGATGCAGCATCTCACACTTTTGCCATTCTGCATTGGTTTGTGGCAATTTTCTGTGGTTTTCTTTTCTTTTTACCATTTATCAGATATTCCTAATATGAGAATCTAAATGACAAAAATAAATTGCTCTCATAAACATTTGACATGAAATATTTCCACCCAGTGGAAACTACCCAGTTTAATGTCATATTACTGTGATTTTTGAAGAAGGAAATACGAGCTAAAATCCGATGTTTTTCTTCTTTTTGGGTCATTCGTGCAAGATGGATGTTGTGTGTTGTGACATTCCTGCAGCAGATATTTGCATGGAAGAGGGGATGTGAGAGAGCTCTGCACATGTGGCAGGACAGGTCCCTCTGACCCAGGCAGCCCTGGGGAGTCACCTGGGAATGGTGTGCACCAGGTGTCAGGGAAAGGCCACCCAGAGAAAGGTTTGGAAGCAAGTTTATAGTGCAGGGGTGAGTTTATCAGGGTTTGTTTCCTGCCGTGGGGCAGCACAATACCAAATTCCCACAGCAATGAGTAAGTAAGAACAGTCTGCAAGGAAGGAAGGCTTCTGTGATAGAGCTTGGCTGCATCATTGCAAAAATGACTTTTGGGTGTGCCTTTCCCAAGGAGAATGTGTCCTTGCACTGTTAAAAAGTGCTTACTTTCCATTTTGAATTTCTGATTATGTTAAGATTTGGGGGAGTGGGGGTAATTTCTTTTCTCTTGCCTGTTTTGGAATTGGGGAGGGCATTTGGATTTTTTCCCAGTCCTCCCCCCTCCTTTTTTTTTTTCTTCTTTTTTTTTTCCTTTTTTTTTTTAACCAAGATTTGCATTTCTTTACCATGGGAGCCTGTAAGCAGGCACTGGCTCAGGCAAAACCTGCTCTGGTGCTGAGCCATGAGGAGGGAGGCTCATAGTTGATCGTTATTGACCAGTAATCCTCATAGACCCGCTGGAATGAGTCCAAAGGAGAGTGATGAAGATGTTGCCAGGGCTGGAGCAGCTCAGCCAGGCTGAGACAGTTTGGGTTGTTCATCATGGAAAAGACTCTGGAGAGACCTTAGAGCTCCTTCCAGTACCTAAAGAGGGCTCCAAGAGAGGGACTTTGGACACAGTCATGGAGTTACAGGATAAAGGGAATGGTTTTAAACTAAAAGAGAGTAGGTTTAGAACAAATATTGGGCAGAAGTTCTTGACTGTGGGGGTGGTGAGGCACAGTTTGCACAGAGAAGCTGTGGCTGCCCCATTCCTGGAAATGTTCCAGGCTGGGTTGGATGGGGCTTGGAGCAACCTGTTTTGGTGGAAGGTGTCCCTGCCCAGGAATGAGCTGTAAGGTCTCTTGCAGCCCAAACCATCCTGTGATTCTGTGATTGATTTTCCTGCTGAAATACTGTTACACTTGTGACTTGGGATAATATTTACACGGTAGTCCCTGCAGGTGCTTCATTAGAGTAGTATTTGCATGGAATTAACAAATTTGGAAGAAGTGGGAGAGTTGACATTATCAGATAAACCAGACTTTTTGGCAACAGCAGATTGTACCTAAGCCTGTACCTAAGCCCGTGCATGCATTTTCTTTTACTCCAGAAGCAATCTCTTAACACTTGTTTGCGAAATTGGAAAAAAAAAAATACCAGCAGTGGATTTATTCTGAAATGAGTATTTTGTCTTTTGTGTTTAATTAATGCCTTGGAACCAAAATGACATTTGTTTCTGCCCGTGGGTGTTGCGGGGGGAGCTGATGTGCTGTGAATTCCCGGGCACGTTTGCTGTGTGCCGGCTCCGTGTGATGCGAGCTGGCCGCGAGCCCCGGCTCGGTGATGTCTTGGGGACCAGCTCCTTGTTTTATTTATCCCCCACCGGCTTTTCTGGTAGCAGCATCATTTGCTGGTGATGGGAACAGTCCGATTTTCATCTGTGTTAGCACATCTCGGGTTTAACCGGAGCCCTGCTGCTTCAATACGAGCCAAGCCCACCATTTCTGTCCAAAAAGGCAGCACTTCTGAACTCTCCTGCTTTTGTTAATAACTTTTATTGGAATTCGGAGTTCTTTTTTGCCTCTGTTGGCCAAAAAAATTGGAGAGGCTGAAAATTAATGTGGGTTCTTAATCACAGTGAAATGTACCAAGCTATTTGAAGGCAGGTGTTGGTGACATTACAGACTCGGGTTTTACTTATGCAAGGGGCAGCTAAATCTTTAAAACATCCTACTCTGAGGCAAAACCTAAAACGGGAGAATCAATATCTTCCAGAGCAGTGCAGTTGCATTGACTCGCAGCCTCTGCAGAGCAAATTTTGGGGCATTGCCTGCCCCAAAAGGGTCGGACCTAAACTCCTACAATGCTCCCACTGCTCCAGGAAGCAGCTGCGTGGGTGCACAAGTCCAGAAGCACTTGGCTGGCTGGCTGCGTTTGCACACAGGCATCCGAAGCTGATGCTTTTGCACTATGTGGAGAGCGCTTTCCTGGTAATTCAAGCTGGGATAATTCCTTTACAAAGAACCACTAATGATCTTACAAGCACCACATTGAGTGGAGACGGCTTCTGAGAGTGGCTCTGGCGCCTTGGCTGGTTGCTCTGAAATGCTGAATGTTGTTGGAGGCCTCCAAATAAAGTGGAAATGAATATGAATAAAATGATACGCGAATCGAGAGGGGTTTTTTTTCTGTTGTTGCAATGTAGTGGCTAAAACTTAAAAATACTACGTGTATCAAAGTTGCTAGAAAGCATTTTAAGTAGCTGGCCAAACTGATTCAATAGGGAACAATTTTATTTTTTTAAGTTTTCAATTTGTGAGGATTGGTTTTCTAAAAATACATGGGGGTTTTAAGTATAGTTACTGAGACAGAAAAAGTCGTGCTTCTCTTAGTCTCATATAAATATTTTTGCAGCACTCTGTTGTTGCAGCTCCTAGAAAACCTGGTTCAAGGCTGGGGGCAGTTTGTGTTTCTTGGATGTTTTGTTTTGCAGCTCCTTTTTATAGCCCGGGCTCGGGAGTGAAAGGGGAGGAGGGGTGGGAAAGTGTGTGGGGACAAAACCAAGGCGGCTGCAGGAAATGGGTGTCCGTTCCCACACCTTCCTGAGGGCATCCAGCTCGGCTTCCCAGCCTGAAGCTGAACCCCGGATTCCAGCCTGGGCAGCAGCAGCGCTGGGCTTCAGGACTTCGAGTCTGATTTGTTCCGTTTTGGTTTTGCTTAACTCCAAGGGGGCTGAATTATTTTTTAGCAGTAGGAGGGGTCAGAAGGGATGCCTTGTTTCCTGCTGAGGATGAGCAGAGATACAACATTTGTCCTTCTCCTGGAGGACGCCTTAGGGAAGGAAAAAGGATTTCTGTACTCCACAGCTCCATCTTATTTTTTGTTCCATTTTTCATGGGGGAGATAAACTAAGAAAGCATTAAATGAAACTGAAGCACACTTCTGAGCAGCCTGATTTACAGCCCTCTTGGGTCAAGTTTTAGGTTGGTCTACCTGAGAGTGGATAACCACACACTGTCCAACCCACATGGGAGGGTTTTAGCTGCTTTATAGCTAAAAGAATGTTTCATGAGTGCACTTATACTTGTATGAAGTGGCAATGTCTTTGTGTAATCAAGGAGTTTTGTTTTGATCAACTTACATTCCTTTTGACTGACAAAACCTGAAGAGGGGAACAAAGAAAAAAAGTCCTCCTTAGGCTCAGGCAAAAACATCTCCTCCAGAAGCAGGCGCTTCCATCTCCTCCTGTCCACTCACATTCCCCGTGTGATTAAGCCATGAAATCAGCTTTAGCAGATCTCAGAGGTTGCATGGGCAACGCTGGCCTGATTAAATCTGTGGATGGGCTCACATGACTCGGGGTGCGGAGTTGTGGCTGGAAAGCCAGAGATGTCAACAGGAGCTCGGCCGTGGAGGTCATCCTGTGGAGGACCAGGTCCCTGCATAGCATGGCACTGCCACTCCTTCCCAAAGGTCAGGATAGAAAGCAGCCCGCGGCTGGAACACACGTGGAGCAGTGAGAGGTCAGGTTACAGAGAGGAGAGCCCTTGTCAGATCTGTCTGTGAAACCAGACTTGTAATGTGTTACAGATACTGGGATTATTTTGGGGTGGTGAGAAAAGCTGCTCCTCCTGCAGTAGCTGTTCTGTGAAAGCTGCTCTGGACTTTTCTGGTCAGGTCTGGGGAAACAAGGATGCTAAAACTGGGGAGATTGAGCGGGAGCTGAGGAGGCACTGGCTTTGCTATCCCAGTTTGCAGCAGCTGCTCAGGATAGGCTGACACTAAATTGGGCTGCTCATGTCCGTGTCTGTGGAGAATGGTTAACTCGGCAAGGGTCTGTCTTCTGCATGGTGCTCCACAAAACCTCAGGGGTTAACCCATGGATTGCTTGAGATCTGACTTTTCCAGTGCTTCCTCATCAAGGAATGTTGTGAGAGATACTCCAGGGTTTTGTTCATGCTTTCGTGTGCTGTGTCCTGCGAACACATCTTCCTCAGGCAGATCCAACCTGGATTTTTATCACAGATAAAAATTAGCACTCCTAATCAGACAGGAAAATACAAGAAAGCCCATTGCCAAATGGAGTTAAGCTGTCAAATTCCTCCCCAAATGTTTCTTTCTGCACAGGGATCAAATGTAATTGTTTTTCTCAAATATTGTTCTCTCTTCTTCTGTAGGAATCGGAGTTTCTCTACCTGGAGTTTGATGAGGCCAAGGTGAGCCAGATGCTGAAGAAACTGTCAGAAATAGAGGAGAGTATGACTTTGTTGACTCAGACTACTTAATCAAATAAAGAGATTGCAACTTACAAAAAAAATGACCATTGTTTTTTCATAATTCCTGTTTCTGCACATAAAATCGGTGGTGTTGGTTAAATCCCGATTATAACCCAAAGAATGGGCTAAATCACACTGTGCAGCTTTCTCATCCCCTCCTCCCCACCTGTTTTCCAAGGCAGCAGCAACACTGTTTCCACAAAGCTTTGCATAATCAGGCCTTGGAGTGCAGCGCAGCTTTTCTCTTTTTCCCCTCAGTCAGTCCTGGAGTCTTCCAGATGCTGTGAATGCTGGGCTGGATGAACAGCAAAGGTAAATTGCCAGTTGTGGCAGAGGAGAAATGAGCAGAAGAAACAGGCAGATTAGGGGGAGCTCATGTTTATCCTTCCAAACCATGGACTTTATAGGACAAATTCACCTGTGTGAGCTCTGTCTGCGTAAAGCCCAGCAAAGCAGATGAAGTGCAGGGAGCTCAGGGAGCAGAGGCACAAACACACCTTTCTGTACCTGTGAGCCCCATGCTGCCAGGGATTCAGTGGTTCCCAAGGGCTGGCCAACCTGGCTGCACCTTCCTGGGAGCCAGGGGACAATCAGGGGAGCAGTGGGAGATCCTGGTTTTCCAAAAGGAGCAGTCCTGCATGCGCAGAGCACCTGATCCAGCTGTTTGCTGGCGAGCTCTCAAAGCCACTTCTGGTCTGCTTCCCCAAAGACCATCCACCCTCATCACCTCTGGCTCTTGGGCTGTAGTGGTGCAGCCCTGGCACGGAGCTGCATGGTGTGCTTGAAGGGCCAGTGCTTTGTCAGAGCACAGCTGAACTTGGCTGCTCTCAGTCCTCTTTGTCGTGGTTTGGTTTGACCTCAGAAAGCCTCAGATTGAACCCAAGGTGCACGTTCAGAACATGGGTTAAAAAAAAAATGCCCTTGGCAGCCTGGCAGGCTGAAGCCTTATCAGTGAAACACTTGAGTGAGGAAAGCAGCCAGAGGCAGGTCAGGGGCACAGGATCTGCTCTGCCCAGATGGCTCCTGGCTGTTGCAGTGCCCACATCTGTGCTGGAGCACCCAACTGCAGAGCAGCTGCTGCCCCTGTGCTCACAGAGGCTCCCAGAAGGGTTTCCAGTTCCTGTGTTTCCGTTCAGGGCTGCAACCCCGTCAGCCTGGTCACAGCAGGACCACACTGAGCTGGCTCAGCAGGAGCTGGAGGGGCCTGAGCAGGCCAGCACTTGTACAGAGCAGGATGGTCCTCCCAGGGGAGCTGCCTGGTGGTCCATAAAAAGGTGACAGTCCAGGCTCCTGGTTTGCTGTGTCGCTTGACTGGAAGGTGTGCACACACATTTGGCTGGAGGCTACATTGCTTCTTGCCATTTTATATTCGCTTCATAAGCAGCCTTCTCCTGAGCTAAAATTACACTGAGGGCTTGTACCAATATAGAGATGACAACATAAAATGTTCTCGTGCCATAACTAAAGCACTCCTCATCGCTTCTCCTTGAGAATTTATTGCTTGTGGAGTTGCCAGATTGCACTTGGACGCGAAATCTCTTCAGAGCAAGGGAAGGGCACCTTTTCCCATCTGCCTGGGCAGAAGGGGAAGCATCCCTCAAGCCAATTTGTGTCACTGCACAGGGAATTAACATTTCCTTTGCCGTGCCTGTCCCGCTGCTGCCGTGTCTTTTACAGGCTCCTGGTTCTGCTCTCTTTGTCACAGAGGAGCCACACAGCCCCCAGCACCTCTGTTTCCCCAAATGCCTTCAGCTGATCCTTGTCAGAGAGGAACTGGGCTGTAACCACAAACTGCTCCTCGTGCTGCTCCTGAGTCACTTGCTGCAGCACCGCTGTGAAACGAGTGCTTTGTGATTCTCTGAGCTTTTCATGGTCTTTTTTTCAACTAAGTTCATTCAAGTGCTTTCTGAGTTTTAGGATGTATTTAAAAGAAAAAAAAATCAAGGTCAGGGAAGGATCATGATCTTAAGTAACTTGCACTGTGTCAAACATACTTATTGTTTTATTTTAACATGGTCAGAGGATAGGAAAATGTGCTATAAATGGAAATTAAAGAGAAACAAACTGGGAACAGATGTCAGGAAGTATTATTTCATGCAAAGAATAATAAATATGTGGAATGGCTAACAAGGCAAGGAGGCTGAGGCAAAAAGTCTAGGAGACATTTAAGAAATAATTGGATACTTTCCTTGTTGAGGTGTGAAGGGGTGCATTTTTATGGGTGGATGCTTCTCTCTCTTCCTAATCCTGCCTTCCCTGAATATCTAACAATCTTCATTTTCTTCTTGGTGGATCTTTCTAAACTACTGTGCAAAACAAAAAAGAAAAAGAAAAAGAAAAAAAAAAGCTGAGTGTGTTGAGGACCACACTCTGCTCAGTCCTTGGTAGTCAATAGGCAGCAAAATTGTTCCTGCTTCACCAAGTCTGGTGTGGCAGGGAAGGGCATGCTGTGCTTCCCCAGATGCTGTAATCCTCAGCTGCTGCTGGGACACGAGGACAGGTTTGCTCCTTTGGCAGGGCTGTGCCCTCCTGCTGAGGTGGTCTGTGTGTGTCTTGTCCCTCCACGTGCCCCTGCCTGTGGTGTTCCGAGCCTGCTGGCCACTTTTGGCTGAACTTGGAGGGGACAAGGCCTCCGATGCCACTCTGCTTTGCCTCCTTGTGTGAAAGGCACGAGCACCCATGGCTTTTGTTGGGATTCATGGATGTCTCTCCTTGTCTGTGGTCCTGCTAAATATCTCTGTGGTGCTGGCAAGTGAAAGCTCGTGTTCAGTAGAGATTTCACATTCCTCCCCCAAAGTCCAGATATGAACCAGACTCATCCTGAATGCATGGCCAGGCAGCTCCTGCAGTGGCTGGGACCACACGTGGCCGGTAGAATCCTGCATGGATCCAGCTGAGCAGACATCCCAGCACAGCCCTGTTGGCCGCTGGGGCCTCATCCAGCTTTGGAGACCGCTGCGGTTCCGGCCATGGCACCTGCTCCTGTGTCTGTGTGCTAAGCCAGGCCAGCAGTGTGGCACCAGGGCCATCACCTCCTCCTCCTCCTCTTCCTCCTTCCTTCATGCCCCACGCTGCCAGCCCAGCCTGCCAGGCAGGTGTCACTTCACAGCAAGGGAATGAGCAGCCCAGCACGGCGGGAGGGGGAAAGGGAGGGACAAGCAGCGGGAAGAAGGGCTGAAGGAGGGAGTCCCACCTGAGAGAGGCTTCCCTGCCTCGTCTTCCGATAGCCGGGGAAGGAGCTGGGACACAACTCCTGCCACCCTCCAGTGTCCTTAGGCTTGGGAAGCTGCCCCCGCAGGGTCCCCGCTGCTCTCTGCTTTGCTGACAGCACAGACCCCGTGTGGGGGGCTGCTCTGGGGCTGGGGCAGGCTCGGTTCCCCTCAGAGTCTGGGTGTGAGATCCAACCTGCGCCATGGTGCTGCGGCAGCGCAGGGCAGGGCAGGGCAGGGCGGCTGCTGCTGAGGCAGGGCCGGCACCCGGCGGCACCGGCACTGCGCTCCTGTCCCACTTTGCTGGCGTTTCCCGGGTGACAGCTGCAGAGGGCAGGGGCCGCTGGCCCCGCGGTGAGCAGAGGCAGTGCCGCAGCTCTGGCACCGCGTCCCGGTGACTCAGCCCACACGTGATGCGCGGCCCGGCCCGGCTCCGCTGCCTCTCACGGAACGCGCGCAGGCAGCGGCCGCGTTCTGTCGCGGCGCTCAGCTGCCTCACGAGTCACCCTTTGCTCTGCTGAAAGCCCTGCAGTTTGGTCCTGCAGCAGCTCCGCGTTTTCCGGGGGTTCCTCCAAGCTGCCGCTCGTTTCACGGTCCCAGGAGCTCCCTGAAATATCTACAAGCGCTGCCGCCTTCAATCACACATGACACAACTGGCAAGCCCCGCACTCGCTCTCTGCTTGACAAGACCATTACTCTTAGTACAGTTTTCTTTTTTCTTGGTCTGCATACGCCCAGAACAGCTAAAGTTTTAAAGAGTTTTTCTAGGATATCTCTGTTTGAAAAAAATAATGTCTCAGGTACACCATGTTTTTCCAAATCCAAGCCATAAAAGTGCTGTATTTCATAATGCTTTGGGCCGTGGAAAGCAGCAGATGATGATATACTTATTTCTTACTGGTGTTGATTTACTTTCCAATTATTCAGGTTGCTTGGTCTCATTTTATTTTCACTTTTTTTTTTTCTTTCTTTCTTACAGGTCCTTTTTGCAAGTGTAAATAATAGTGTTTGTGCTCTCATTGTGTTTCACACAATGGGAAGGATTTCGCAGGAGCCCATAATCTCCACATCTTATCGTGCTTGAACTTTTTAATAAGCTGATTGATATTTTGAGAGGTTTTCTTTTCTGTGTGTCAATTCTTTGCTACCTATTGGTAAAACAAATTGCTCACCGTTTTTCTGAGGAGATTTCCTGATTTAGGTATTTGCTGACCGTTTGTAGGTGCACAAGTATCTGAGAAGTTTTACCCCAAGGCTCACACTGGCCATTACGTTGCTCACAGAAATGTTTTCTTCTCCTTCTGGGCAGTTTCAACAGTTTATTCATTCGTTCCAAATATTTATAAAGAGGTCCTCAGTGCTGGGGACAGAGGGAGCCTTTTCAATAAGGGGAATGCAGTGGTCCTGTAGCAGCAGCCACTGACGACTTTTTAATGTGTTGCGTTTCATGTGGCTTGAGACTGGAAAAACAGGCCCTGGTTCCTCACCTTGAAGCTGGACCTGTTAAAATCCTCCTCAGAAATTATTCCCAAATGTCAGGGAAGTGTGGCTTGGGGTGTCATTTAATCCAGTGTGGAGGCCAGAGCTGCGCTCCTGGGTCTCCCTCACCGTGCCGGGGGGACAGGCGGCCATCACCATCAGTGCTTCCTCCCCTCAGCACACCAAAATTGAGCTGTTTCCACCCATCCAGGTCACTCTGGTTTAGCCAATCCTTGCCAAAGCTGTGGAAGAGGCTCCCTCTCCTCAACAAGGACATACAGACAGCACCAAAGATGCCTTTTCCAAGTAGTGGGAATCCCGTGGGTGATCCCCAGGGCCACAGAAGTCCCAGAGGTCACGGTGTGTCATCTCCCATGAAAAGGTGGCAAGAGGGATGCAGCTGCAGCCTCACCTCTGGACTGCCAGTGCCACTTGGGAAGTGTTATTTTGGGATATCACCCGAGCTTGTTGTCCCAGGACAGAACTGTGGGTGGTAGAGGCTGGTGCTGTGGAGCTTCCCTGCAGGTGTGATGGGGCTGATCAACCCCAAGCTCAAGTCCCCAAATGCTTTGCCTTTCCTCCTTCCTTTCAGGGGTAGGAAGGCAGATCTTGCAGTGCAAGACTTTGCAGGAAAACAGGTTTGAAGGCATGTCAGGGGTGGAGAGCCAGCTGGGGGGTTTGACCCTGGGGCGTTTTGCGGGATTATTGCAGCAAGGGGAGGTCCCTGAAATGTGGAGCTGTCAGGGGACATCTGTCAGCAGGGAGGTGCAAGAGAGATTTCCCCAAAAATGCTTTCCTGTTTCTTCTTTTCCCTGCACACAGGTGACTTGGAACTTGCATTTTAATTCCCTTAGTGGCCAGCAGCACTGGAACTCCAGCACTCAGCCATTAGCACTTGTAATGGGATGGTATTGGAGAATACGTAAAACCAGGTAATTGCATAAATGGCGGTTTTGGATGCCAGCAAGTGCCTCAGACCCTTGAGGAGTGACATTTTACAGGAGTGGATGGGAGAAAAACAGCAATGACAGCACAAAACCCAAAGCCACAGTGTTTCTGAGAGGAGCCTGGGAGGCAACAATCATTTCCTGAGCTTTCTGGCCAGTTGGCAGCCCTGGCTGAACACAGCACTGCCGGGAAGCTGCACGATACAGTGCATTTTAGTAATAAGTGGCACTTTTCCTGCCTGGCAAATCAAACCACGGAGGGCATTAGCGTCTTCATGGCATCTCTGCTCTTGGCAGCAAAAGGAACAAATAAGCAAAGCCACGTCAGGAGTGGATGGGTGGCTCAGGCAGGGAGAGAGCGGGGTGTCTGTTTGATCCCAGCCACCTGCGCGTGGCTCAGGGCTCTCCCTGCACTCACAGAACACAAAACGTGGTGGCTCAGGGAGCTCTGGCCTCCTCCAGGCATCCCCTTAAAATAAACTCACTCCTGCAGGACCCCAGAACAAATCTGCATTTTTCTGTGGCCGAAGAACACGGTGTGGAAAGTTAATCCCCTGCTCCAAGATCCTGAGAGGCAATGGCATGCAGAAGTACAAGGTTAAAAAAATGCCTCTAGAACCAGTGGCTGGGAACCATAAATACCTTCCAGGCAGTCCTTAGGTACATCAGGAGATGAGCAAGCAAAGCAACTGGAATTTGTAAACTTACATAATTAATTTTTCGTTGCAAGGAGAACAAACGTTCCCATGTTCCAGCTCTTTTATGGCCTTTGACAATTGGGCTCCTTTCTGTAAATATTGTGTAAGTTTATGTATTTCAGTTAGTGCTTGTTCTAGCCTCTTTCACAGCCCAAGGATGTTTTCACTCCAGTTTATTATTTCAGCTGTGGATAGATCATTTTGCCCTGGTGCACCTATAATGGGATTTAAATTAAGATGCTTGCAAGCAGTGTAACTGTAGTGAAATAGTGTCTGGAAAACGTTGGTACATACCCAGGGAGAATGAAAGAAAGAAATTAGCTTTACATTGCAGCACTGGGCAAAGTGTCTGCACCCTTCCCCGCAGGGCAGGACAGGATTTCTCTGTCTGAAGACACAACCTGTGAAGGATGAGTGCTGTACCTGGGCTGCATTGCAGGGCTGCTGGAGACATGGTGCAATGGCCATGGATGCTTTTATTCCAGATCACGGGAGCGCCTCTGAGTCATCCAACAGCCCTGTAACTACAGCGTGCTGCAATCAGAGCTGGCTGAAATGCTTAACCCCAACGGCTTAATCTCCAGCCATTGCAAATTAGCACAGCTCCATTAACTCCAGAGGACTATTTACATGGGGGAGGTTAAATGTGTACAGGATCAAGCACAAAACCTGCAGTGATTCTGTACGTGGGGCAGTGGTTTACTAATTTACAAGGCTAGATCTCATCTCTGCTGGTTTCTGAAATTTTATTTATTTATAGTGAGCACATCCATGTCACAGGGATTTCTCCATCAAGCAGCATAAGGAAAATCCTTCATCTACTCCGATTATGTTGCTGATCCCAGTCCCTAATGCAGGAGATACCTTCCCTCCATGTCAGCTATGAGGTTGGATATTAAAACTTGATATGTGGATTACTTCATTTCCCTTTGTCCTGTTTTTTATTTCTGAAGTTTTATCTGCAGATCCTACAATAACAGGAGAAAAGCTTTGTGATCTCCTTCTTTGATCTGTTGTAATTCTGATGTGCCGGGGGCCACGTCCTGCACCCTGGGTGGGCTGGGCAATCGTGAGTGTGTGTAAGTCAGCACTGAGGCATGGCAAATAGCCCGTGGTCTCTGGAGTGGCTTTTATGAGCACAAATACACCTGGAAAGGTTACAGGAGAACGGCAGGTCCTGGGGGAAACCAAGTGAGTCGTGAGCGCCTGGGGGAAGCCATGGGCAGCCGGATGGTGCAGGACAGGGGGCTGGGAGGGAGGCCCCGGGGTGCTCTGCAAGCTGGGCACCGAGGTGCTGGAAGGTCCCTGCACCCACGGCCTGTAACAGCTGCCCTGACAGAGTGCCCAGAGAGCTGGCACATATTCTGTTCTGGATAGAGCCTGAGGAGTGCCTTGGAGGGTGCTCCAAAACAGCCCAGGTAGGTCCCACCCCAACACTGCTGCCATAAAAATGAGCCTGCTCTCTTCACCCTGGTTTTGGTGACTCTTGTGCTCCTGCCAGCCAAAGAAGGAGCCTTCAGCCAGGGAGTGCCAGCCCCAGGCCCGGTGGCAAAACACTCTGTGCCTCTGCCACTGGTGTGCAGCTCCCATGGGCTGAGCAGGATTTCACTCTGGTAGCAGCTGTGCCCAAAGCCGAGAGCTTTGCCCAATGGTTGGGAGTGTCTTGAAAAACCTCCTGCACACGGTGTTGGCAGAGTTTCCTTTGCCACCCAGAATCAGCCAGCCTGGATGCCAGCACCCTCCCAGACAGAGGACTGGTTTTAGCTGGAGTTGCTTTACCCAAGCTGGCACTGTGAGAGTCCAAGGCAGCTTCATCCAGGAGGTGTCTGAAATCAAGATGGTTTTAAAAAAATCTAAGTGACATGTGAGGACTGGCAGTTTTCCCTCATCTGGGATTTTGCTGGTGCTTAGAACTGCATCTGCTAAAAAGTAGAAGCAAAGCAGAAGCAGTTTAGCTGAAGTGGGTCCAGTACATTTTTTAGGTATAAACACTATTCTCACCTTTGAAGAGTCTTGGCTGCAGCTTCTTCAGTTTTGCAGCTCTTTAGGTCTTGCTGCAAAACGCTCTGGGATGCCTCTGAACCGAGGTAAGGAGAGGAGCAAGGAGCTCATGTTGCCAGGGCACAAGAAAAGATGGTTTGTATAGAGCAGGTGCCTTTTTGGTTTTTGCAAAATAATTACTGCCCAGTTTCTGCTACTATAGAAATTGAATTTCAAGTGGATTCTTCTCCATCCTCTTGCATCCTGCACTCTGCACTGCTGTGCCTGCCTTGTGTCTGCAAGGAAGAGGAGCCCCACACAGAGGCAAACAGTGCTGGTTACTGCAGCCTGTGTCTGGAAAAGGCAGGTACGTCCTTCCAGAGCAGGGAAACTGATTTTAATCCAAGCAGCTCAGGGAGTAATTATTCTTGGCAAATGCAAATCAATACCAGCACAGTGCAGCTCTGCCCACAGCTTGCAAATGACAGCACAAAACATAACAGGGGCAACTTTCTTTCCACAGCCTCTGTCCTGTCCTGCTTTGCCTGCAAGAGCAAAGCTGCAATGCTCCAGAAAAAAAACGTGGTGTTCTGAAGCACTTGTGCCAATCTCTTCAACTTGAGTGGTTTTGCCAAAGCTGAACCTGCCAGCCACAACTCCCCCATCTCACCAAGGTACAAAAGCAAAGGGAAGTGGAGCAGAAGACCTCTTGTAGCACTTGGTCTTGCTGTGCTGGTTTGCCTGTGTGTGGCAGGGGGAGAAGGTGGGAATATGACTGTGAGGAGACCACTGAAATGTTGTGGTCATGTTGCTGGCAAGCCTTGCTGACGGACCTTTCCTACCCTGGGAGAGGCTCTTTGCTTGTCTGAATTCCGGGCTCAAACATTTGGGTGGGAAAAAACAGGTTCATTCCTGGAGGAGCTGGGATGCTCCAGCTCCAATCACGTCACCTTTGCTTTTTTATTTTCTTTCTTATCGTTGCTGAAGTGCTCACATGCCACAGGAGCAATCTTTAGTCTCCTGTTATTATTTAAATTTTAACCTCTTAGCTCCTGTTCTTACCCCCTTTGGTCGCAGAAGCACGCTCAGGTTAGTCCTGTGCTTTCCAGGTGTCCTCTAGCCACACCAATCTCTCCACAAAAATCAGGCAGATCAGTATCCTGGACAAGCTTTGGTCCAGCACAGAAAATTAATTCCAGCTGTCCTGGCCTTATGCAAGGGTTTTGACTCAGGAGAGCCAAGTGAGTGTTCACAGGAGGGAGGTGGGGAAGTGTTTCAGTCCCTGTGTGCCTGCAGCATTTTGAAGCAGGGGCTAAGAGATGTGGGTGCACGTTCTGGATGCAGCGTGAGGGCTCTGGGACAAGCACTTCCGTAATGCCAGTGACTGCCAGCCGTGCCAGACACACAGGAAAGGAGCTACTCCGTGTATCTGAGGGGCTGGGTGCTGGTCCCCTGTGCTGAGTGGGGGATGAGCCAGCCGCGTTCACAAGGGTGGCTGCAGGCAGGTACCCGGGAATCCCGGCAACACAAAGGGAAAATTCTGTGCCTGCTGCTTTCGCGTAGCTGGGGGAGGACGTGCCTGCAGCCACCGCGATGGCTCCGGGAGTGCTGGGATGCGGCTCCCCCGGGAATGCAGCACAGGGCCCCTGGGGCGAGTGCCCCGCGGCCGGTCCGCTTCTCTCAGCACCTTGGCTCTGTCCCGCTCCTCTCGCTCTTGCTTTGCTGCAGGGACAGCAAGATAACCTTGAAGATTTTATAATCTGAATCTCATTCCTACTTCTCCTTTGCTCCTGGCAATGTACCAATTGTTAATTAACAGGCACATGCTAGAGAAAAGGCCAGTGTACATAGGTTGTTTCCATAGATGTAAACTCAGCCGTCCCCAGGTCAGCTTTTATTACAGTGAATCCAAATACTGTGAATAAATAGCCTGGGAAAAAAAAGCAGAAACGATTTTTAACTTGATAAAAAAAGAGATTTGAATATTTTTAAAAGATTCTCTTTTCTGGCTGTTGTGCATGCCAAGCTACCTATGGAAAAACACGGGCAACAAGAATTTGTGTCACCAAGTGACGTGACACCAATGCCCTGAACACACAACTTCCCAGTACCCAGCTCCTGGGAAATGTTTGGTGCTCTGCAACTCCCTGACAAGGGCTGTACACTGCATCTAATCATTTGCATCATGATGCTGAGTGAAGGTGCTGTTTTTGAATACGCAGGCAGAAAAGTTACTCCAGATTCAGACCAAATTAAAGTTGCTGCAGTCAAAAGGATTTGCTCTCTTTCTCAGGAGGGGGAGAAAAAAACAGTGCAATGATTTACTGCTGTGTCTGTCACAAAGCTTGGCTTTGCAGACCTGAAACATGAAAATCCTGCTTCTTCTTCCATCGAAGCAAACTGTAGAACACCTTTAATCACATGTTTTTCAGGCCTCCCTTGGTTTCACCCAAGCACAAGCAGCCATCCAGGAGAGGTTATACATCTGTGCTTAGATGTGGTCCCCTGCTGTCCTGCCGCATCCAGGACCTGTTAATTGGCAGCACCAGGTAAGAAACATCCCCGGGCTTACGGCTTTGCCCGGAGTGGTGCATGGAATTGGATCCAGGGAAGGTTGCGTGGCCTGCTTGGGAGAGCAGGGCTGCAAAGCAGCCCCGGCCTCACCTCCCCTGGGGTGATTAGGGCACGGCTGCTCTGAGCACAGCAGGGCCATCACAGGCAGGCAGTGGTTTGAAACGCGCTGTGGGCAATGGCAGCGTTGGTTCTGGGTGTTTTCCTGCTTTCAGCTAACTTTTGAGGCCCGGCTGCCGATTGGATCAAGGAATATAGCTGGATTAAAACACCTCCCCTCGTGAAGGTTTCCAAAGGCAGCCCCGTGACCAGCTGAGTCGCTGTGATTGCACAGGAGCAGGCACGGCCTGGGTGTGGGACTGGGAGGAGGGAGAAATGTCTTTCCCCCAAAGGCAGCAGACCATTTCACCACTGACCAACCCTTGTAAGCTTCAACATGTTTTTCCAGGCTCCTTAGCACCCAGTGTTACGAGAGACACTGTTCTAGTTGATTTTTGGTTTTTGTTTGGTTTGGTTTTTTTCCAGTTGATCTCAAAACATATCATTATGAAATCTCCTGTGCAGCGGAGCCAAGCTCCTGGCTGCCAGACACTCAATTCTCCTTCCAAACCCTTGTGTTACTTAATGGACAACGATGTTTGCCGATTTAGGGTAATTCCTGCCTTTGCTGTAATCTTCCTGCTCTGATGAAAAGGACAGCTTTACTCAAACGTGAAGTACATATATAAATATTTGAAGAGGGATGAAATATGCAACGTCTCTCCCCATGCACTGTGAATGGGGATGTTTCTTCCAGACTCCTGAGCGAAGATTTTAGAGCAGCTCCAAGAGACGCAGCAGGTTTCCTATTGGCATCCAATATTTAACACACAGAGTATGGGGAGCTGGGGATGTGCTGTGGGTTCTGATGCTGTTTCCCAAAACAGTTATATTTAGGGCTGTGCACATCAGCTATTGAATCTTGATGAAAATGAGTGCTGTAAAATGGAAGTGAATAATGTGTATTTTCATGGATCACAGGGACGTGCTTAGCCCTCCCTTTGCAATGAAAACAATTTTTAAGTGATTGTGCCAGGTGACATTGAGACAATTCCTTTGGTCGGGCCTCTCCTTATTCTGGAGTGAAAATGCAGGTGCTAAAAATAGAAACAAATGGCACGTGTTCATTTTCATCCTGTGTAGGATGAAAAGCTGAGAGGTTCACAGTCTGTGGGAGCTGTAAATCTGTCTGCTGGTTGCTATTGATCTGTCCACGACAAGATGTGCCCTCTTTGCTGCAGCAGCACACATTTCAATGTTTTATTCCAGTCAGCATCCTGGGTTCCTGAGAGTTTCCTTTGGTTTGTTTCAATAGGGACGTCTGGCTAGGATTCGTAGGCTCATCAACCTACCAAGTAAACAAACAACAACAAAAAAGAGGTTACTAATGAATGAGTCAAGCATGATTTAGTACCAGCACTGGAAGGCAAATTTCCAAAATCGGAAATTCTCACAAACTTCTTTACTAAGGGAAGCCTTGACAGCCTAAACGACCCCTTTGCTTCTCCCTCCGGGACTCAGTAACAAAAGCTTTGAAGACTTCCACGAAAAGCTGAGCCAGGTGCAGTCACCTGGTTAAAAAGAAGGAACGCTAAAAAGTGATGTGCCACGGCATCTCTCGGCACGGCTGAGGGGTTTTCCTCGTTCGCTTGATGCCGTGTGGAAAGAAAACCGAAGGAAAACTGTCCTAAGGGAATGGCCGGCGACCCGCGGCGCCCACAGACGGACACACCGCCCGCTGCCAGCACACCAGAGCCGGCACAGGAGCCAGGTGCCACCCGGGGCCACCCCCAGGAGGAGGGTGCGCGGTGTGGGGCCGTTTCCACGGGGAGGGAGCAGCACCTGGCCCGGCTGGAAGCCGAACAGCGGCAACGCAGCGCTGTCTGCCCGCTCCGCTGGCGGGGGAAGGTGGGGTGACACCCCCTTCCCCTCGCACCTCCAGTAATGAAAACACGTTTTTTGAGGTAAATACCTTCCAGTTTTACAGCCTAGGCTCGGCGGCGGGACAAGACCGTGCCCTGCCGGGGACGGGGCCGCGCCAGGCCGCC
>VZRS01000310.1:283344-330369 GCA_013398055.1 Ifrita kowaldi | reverse complement strand
CCCCGGCCGGACAAAGCATGGTGGATGCGGAGGCGGCGGCAGGAAGAACCCCGGCGGAGACCCGCGGCAGCCTGGCAAGGTACGTGCTGGGGGAGCTCGGCTGCCGCCCCCGCCAGCGCTGCCTCCGCGGGGCGGCGGGGATCGGCGCTGCCGGAGGGGCTGAGGAGGGACGGGGGGCAAAAAAAGCTCCGTTTTTTAACTTGAATTTTAAGCCCTGTAGTTTTCCAGGTCGTGGGGTTTTCCTTCCCCGTCTCCTCTCGCTTATTTGCGTAGAGACCGCTGTGAGCTGGCGGCGGGGGGGCGAACGGCCGGAATAATAAATTTGGGGTTTTTTTTAGGGCTGGGGTTTTTTTTCTGTTCCCTGCCTGGGAGGTGACAGGCGGCGGCAGGGTGGGGTTAAAGCACGCGGGCGCCGAGTCCCTGCCCCGGCGCTCGGGAGCACGGGCAGCCGGCACATGTTGCAGCCAGAGCGGCGACATCAAGGCGGGGAGAGGCACGGTCTGCTGGGTATGGATGAAACTTAGGCCAGCTCAGCCCCACCGTATGTTTGCCGTCGGTTTTTTTAACAATTATTTATTTATTTATTTAACCGTGGGGAGGCGGCGTTAGTGCCGAAGGCGTGAGGTTTTTTCCAGAGAAAGCCCGAGCCGTGGGGCTGCTGCAGTGCCGGGAGCTGCTGCTGCAATCCGCTGCTTTGGCTGGAGGGGAGGGACAGAGGGCGGCGGCGGAGCGGGGACACTCGCACGGCTGCCGGGGTCACTTCATTAGCCCGCTGCGACTCAGCGGGTTAATTTGACGTCCACGTCAGTGGATTCTGGACAGTGTAGTGCTGAGGTAGTGGCACTAAAGTATGGGTGTCAGTGGACCTGAAAGGGGGGAAAATGGTGTTTTTGCTGGAGTTCGCCTGAGTATGTGTGCTCCTTCACGAGATTATGGTTTTTAGTCCTTCAAACTTCCTGACACATCCTGTACCCCGTCAGGAGGGGACTCCAGGTTACTCGCAGGGATTGTGGCTGAACTGCAGCTCGGGACTCATTAGTCATCCTGCAAAAATTTGTGGTGAAAGTTACTTGAGTAACCCTTTAATCCGACTTCCCAAAATGCTCAGGGCTGTTGGGGTTGATTATTAAATACTCATGGTTAGTTTTAACTATGCAAATTAAGAGCCTGCGTGGTTCGGTTGTTGCTTGTTGTTTTTTGGGTTTTTTTTTTCCTGTGGGTTTTTTCCTTTTTTCCCCCCATTTTTTTTATATTTTGGACAGAAGGACTTGGTTTGGGCACAGAAGAGTTTAGTCTGGCCGTGGAAAGATGCGTGCATAAAATTACATGCTAGACATATCATGTGCAAGTTATTGAGGAAACATGATTATAGCGTTGTCCTTTGAGGAAATTTCTGGTAAATTATTGCTCACCGTCTTAAAAAGAGAGCCAGCCCGGAATCCAGTTCTCTTTCCAAACTGCTGCAAGCGGTTTCGTGTTCTTGCCGTTCCTCTATGGCGTCAGGCTCCGCTGCTGTCACCGAGGGCGTGTGCGGAGGGTGGGGCGGGGGCGGCAGATGGCACTCCGGTGAGTGCCACGCTCGGGCTTTGCTTCGGATGGAGAGCCCAGGCTGCTGGCAGAGGCTGCCTTGCCACTCGGTGACCCTGCCTGATGCCTGATAAACCACCGGAGGAGTTGAATGAGCGCTGAATTGTTACGAAATGCGTGAAGGAAACGAAACGGAGAATCAGCTTTTCTCATTCGGCAGATGTAATTTGTAATGGTTTGGTTTGTTGTGGTTTTTTTTTTTTTTTTTTTTTTTTTTTTTTTTTTTTTTTTTTTTTTTTTTTTTTCCCCCTTCCCGGGGTCGTAAACAACTGGAGAAGATAGATGTCTTTAGAAAAACAATACTGCCGTGGAGATGGATTAAAATACAAAATGCTTGTCTTGTACCTAAAAATGTGATACTGTCAGCTAGAATCAAAATATTTTGGGTTAAAGGAAACCCTGGTTTTGCTGCTTGCTTTGAACGTGTGACTTTCTAGAGGAGCTGTTGTGCAATACTGAGATGTATGGCTGTAAGGAAGCTACAGATAAAGCATAAAGTGATCCAAAAGAGAATTTATTTAAAGTAATTCTGTCACCTGTAAAGGGGTTTTGCTTGGATTTGTGCTCGTTTCTTTTCCCCAAGATGAGGAAAATGCAGCAAGGTAGTGCTGCTGAAGGGACTTGTTTTGAAGGTCATGCTTTAGATGGCTGGGAGTGCTAGCTGGCTGTCTGATGCCCTGTTTCATAATAGGTAAAACTCACTAATCTCCCCAGAGATTGTTCCTAATGAACACAGTGTCACTGGTAGTCAAAAAATTTATTATTATTGCCTGGAAGTTGCTCCTGAAATTTTTAAATACTTCTGGATAATGAACTGAGATCAGTGGAGAAGTAGGGTTTGCTCAGAGAAAAAGCAATATTTGATGAGAAATGGGAATGGATAAAGTGGTGTCATGTTCTCTGCTGGCAAATCTGGGCAGTTGTCTGTATGAATAAATCACAGTGTATATGGGGGGGNNNNTAGGGGGGGGGGGGGGAAGCAGGATTTGAGTCTTCATCTTCTTGCCTACCCATCAGACTCCTTGGAGAACTAAGTCTTTCGAAGGAGTGCTGCTCCATGGTTACTTGTCAGTGCTGAGACCCTGAGGAATTGTCATTTTGCTGCCACCTGGTGCAGCTATTTCTGCAGTAGATCCAGCTCTGACAGTGATTTTTCCTGTTGGCTGTGTAAATCCGCTCGAAGGAGGAAAAAATGGTAGTGACAAAAGGCTGGGTCAGGGCTGATCGTGTTTGAAGCGTAGGATTGTGATCGTGTGTCTCCTACCGCAGCTGATATTGTCATTATCGCAGCAGTCAGGAAGCAGGGCTGGCTTGTCATTGATCTGTGCACTTGACCAAAACCTCTATGGTCCAAATATTGCTCCAAATTAACCAGAGGACAGGAAAAAGATTGAGCAGCATCAATTAAAATCCTCAGACAACCTCTTTGGTAACTTGCTCTTTCTCGACAGATCATTGTATTTTTTGACAAATGTGTCAGATGATCTTGCAAAATCTTCACTTCAGGCGGGTTGTGAAACTTCTCAGAGTTGGTTTCTTGATGGACTTTTCCTGTGTGCTGTCAGACCTGTGCCTTTTGCTGCCAAGTGACTGAAGCAGCTCTGTTGGAAACGCACCGAGGGCTGATGTTCCAGATCTTTGTCTTTTACTGGATTTGGCTACATGTCCTGCTATGAAAAACATTCTTCTTTTTGAAGAATTTGCAGTCTGCATAGCAGAGGCTGGTAGGTTTCTTGTAGGTAAAGCTTCAAGTGTGTAATTCTCAAACTTGCCAAGAATAGCCAGAGGCGGGATGGGGGGAAGATACTGGCAAGAGTGAACTTATTATGGCAACAAGTTTTCTGTCAAAAGCACAAAATATAGAAAAAGTATCTATTTCATTAAAATCATGAGCATTTTAACATGTCTGGGTCTCATGTTAATGTTTCTTGAAGGCCATTAGGATTGATTGCCTTCCAAAACCTTAAAACCGTCGTTGTCCCTCTCACAGGTTGTGGGTTTGGGATTTTTTTTCCTGCTGTCTCTTAAATACATTTTCTGTTACTCTATGGTAAAAATGCATACGTGATTTTGAAGCAAGTAAGCATCCATTTACTTTTTAAATTTAAACTTCAAATTTTTTTTCAGGTATGTGCAATTTTAGTCCCTAATACGTTTTTAACCAAAATGTTAACAGTTAATTTAGGAGGAAGGTTTTGTGGTTGGGTGCATGTGCAATCACGGGATTAGTGTTTGATGTTTCTGGTGTGTCATAGGCTGTGTTCATATGAGTGCTTTATCATGGAATCATAGTTGGATCAGGGATCCCCACAGAGATCATTGGAGTCCAACTCCTGGCCCTGCATGGGACCGTGCTTCGTGTGGTTTAGAGAAGAATTTGTGTCTGTGAGTGCAGTTCACAAAAATTCCTGATGTGTTATCCCTGTTATGCCGCGTTCTGACCTCACAGAGATATATTTAGATGTTTTTATCAGTTCACGGTTGTGTCCTTTCATGTAAGGAAGCACCCTTTAAGTGCTTAAAAAACAGCAAAAAAGAAAGAAAATGTGACGATGATAGAATGAAATACAGGCTTTTCCTGTCGTTTTAGTACAGAGTGAAGAAGTCACCGGCCAAAAGTTGGGGAATAAATGTCAGACCTGTCCAGTCACGTTTTGCTGTTACATGGGAAGCACTGACAGGTACCTTGGGCTCGATCCTGCGCTTTGCCTGTATCTTCCTCGCAGATTTCCTTGGGCCTTGTAGGATTTCAAATGTGACTGAAGTATAAACCTTCCCGAGTCTCCAGATCGTGTAAAGCGCAGTGAAAAGACTGGTTCATTAAACTGTCTTGTGATGAACTGTGCAGAAGAATGATTGAATTGGTGCCTCATGAGAGGCAATTAGCATTTAAGTAAGGAAAAGAATCCCAGCGTGTGATGGGTGTGGTGCTGAGATTTTTAAAGGGAGAATTGATGAAACAGTTTCCATCAGCAGTTGGTTAAGAAAGCTTTGTTGTTTGGGAGAAATACGACAGTAAGAGTTGAAAAGCATTTAATCTGGAGATAGTTTTGTTCGTCTTTGTAAATAACTTCTGAAATTTAGCAGCTGCTTCATCTTAAGCACGCTCAGAAGAGCTAGTCTTGAGAGTGAATTGACCAAATCACTTCATCTGTAAACCAGCTATCTAGATCAAATGAGCGAGAAATCTTGTCTTGTGGCTGGGAATGACTAATTTTCCTGTAAAAGGGTAATTCTCAGAGGCTCAGTGGTTTATGAACTGATATTTGTATGGGGTTTACAGGAGAAGCACGGTGGTGGTGAAGGTTTGTGTGCCCCACCGAGGTGTTCGTGCTGTGGGATGAGCAGCCTCCTGCCGCAGGCTCCTGCCCGAGTTTCCTGCCGGGAGCATCCTGCTGTATCCCGTGGCAGTTCGGTGTCTGTGCCCCCAGCCTTGTGCTGGTGCAGCTGTTTGTGCAGCTGGGTCGTGAACTGAATTGAGGAACTAAGTGGGTTTGAGAAATAACCTTTTCTGTTTGCTTGTCTTCAGGGTTGTACATAATGTAACACAGTGAGCCATGCAAATATGGGAATTCATGGCCTGGGAAAGGTGGAATTCTTTTAACTGAGTTTAAGGAGAGCTGCTGCTGAATGCCTGACTATGCCCTGAATTTAGTGCTGGTTTATCTTACTTGAGCAATTATATTTTTTAATCTGGTATTTGAAAGTTCGAAAATGCTAATGGAAAGCTGTTTTTGGGATGGAAATTGTTGTTGCAAACTTATTGTTGATTTGTTTTTGAATAAAAAGAATTAAACCCATGCAAAACGGCCTGAAGTTGATTACTCAAACCACTCTGAAGCTTTGTGGATGCTCACTTTGGTGTAGTAGCAGGTACAGCTGGTAGCAGGTACAGAAGGTGCTGCTCGGATTTAAAAGTCTCTAATCGGGTTAGATGCATATCTGCTGTTAACAAAAATGAGAGTTAGCTGCCTAACCGGCTTAAAGATCCTTTACAAAATCCTCCTGGTACTTACATGCATCTTTAGCTGCCTAAAGCTGCTGGAGAAATTGTTCCCTTTCCCAGAAACTTGGTAGGCTAGAACGAGATCTGTATATTACAGCTTTGAAGGACAATGAACTTCTCTGCTTACAACTCCACTGATTTTTCTGAACTTTAAATTAATTATTCAGAAAGATGAAGAACTTTTCCTGTAAATGTTAATTACACCTGAAACAAAAACCAGTTGAAGGCAAAAGCATTTTTCATGTATTTGCATTTTAAAATGTAGGTTTTGCATTCTTCAACACGTGTTTAGCTCAGTACTGTAAGTTCAGAGGCAGATCCCAGAATTCTGGCATGAATATTCACCGTATGAATTTGGTTTGAATTGACTTCTGAGTAACCACATAGCACTGGCAGGGAAATATGGCTCGAGATGGCTGGGAAGTTTACCATCCCAGTTGTGTATCCCATCACACAAAGGTTAGCAGCCTGGGGAAGTCAGATTGTAAACCAGTGTTTATTTTTGACCCAAAAGGACAGTGGTCTCCAGGGGTAGGTAGTGACTTCATCAGCCATGCCATGTTACATTGTTCTTGCTTTTGCAACATAATTTTTAGTAGTGTGATTTGTGTCTAACATGGGCAAGAAGACAAAGCTGAGGTAAAATTTTGATGACCTGAGGTATGGTGCTTAAAGAATGGCTTTGTTAGTTGACTAAATAATGAGTGTTCTCTGTGCAGATGTAAAGGCGGTTGGAATATGGTTAAGGCAGGATTAATTACTGGTTTTAAGATAAAAGTGGAAGAGATACCAGGAGCAGATGAGTTGTCTTGTTTGCCGAAATCATGGTTGTCTGCATTTTGCATAGGTTTTCTAAATCATGAGTTTTATTTCAAATACAGCATGAAAGTAAGAGGCAAGAGAGTGTCTGTCCTGCAGGCTTTCTCTCTTTAAAGGCCCACTGAAAGCATCGGTCAGATTTGCAGTGTGTCATATCCATTCTTCCTTCTTTCTTACCGGAACTAGCACAGATCCAAGCACGAGGTATCTGGGGGGAAGGTGGTTCCTTATCCACTTCCTTGGCTTTCTAGTAATTATGGGCAGATAAAGTGCAGCTGAAACCAACCCCACAGCAAACAGCAGGCAGGGCTGGGTCAGGCTGACTTGGGTACAGAAAGTGTCAGAGAAATTCGGGCCCCAGGGTAGTGGATGAGGTTGCCCAGACTCTTTGTGCCTCTCTCTGGTGGAGCAGTGCTGTTTGTGTCTGGCTGTGCCTGAGGAGCTCTGGATGAAGGTGGGAAGCAGCCCAGCAGCGCTGTGCTGCAGCAGCAGTGTGCTGGTACATGAAAGCTCAGGCTGATGACAGACGGGCTCTGCTGTGGCCTGGGCTGTGTGAGCCTTCCCTCTTCTCCTGCACCATTCCTGGTCTCTGTGCAGCACATCACCGAGTGATGTGAGCTGGCTGAAAGCTAATTGCTGCTTTACTGTAGGCTCTTTGTCGTCCTCCAGCTCCCTGAACTGATTCACCACAATCAAATCAGTGCAAAGGTAGCTGGGACCGTGCAGCTTATGCAGGGGAAGGAATAAATTACAGGAGTGAGTCAGCTATGACTGAAACTGTTTTAAACTGCCATGGAGCTGTGCTCCCCAACTTCTAATTGATGTGATGAATGACAGTTAATTTTGTTGCAAGAAATACTTCTCTGCTGACACTCGGTTAAACCCCTTCTCTTGATTCTTTATAATTTACTGTTCATTCAAGCTGAAGCCTGTCAAGTGAAAACTGAAGTTCTTAAATCAGACGCTGGCAGCTCCGGGTTGTTCCTAACAAATTTACAACGTCGTCATCCTAAAGCTTGAACTGACCTTAGAATGACACAGGAATTTTTTTGTATTCACATGTTGGGAAAAACAGCTCATATCTACTACCACAGGCCCTCAAATACTGGCATATTAAACTTCAATATTCATTTTTATAGTGAGTTGAGATCTTACGCTTGGTTGTCAGTGTGAAATCTCAATTACTGGAGAAAACCCCAAACCAACAACCCAAGCCATTTTTACTGTTAAACAAAGAAACCAAACTTTTTTCATCACAAGCTCTTTGTTTCTTTTGGGTTTGAGTTTTTTTTCATGAGCAGTTAGGAACACCTTCGTAGACGTGTAGTGTGGCTGCAGGTGTGCCAGTATAGAATGGTAATATTAGCACAATGCACTCATTTATTGAGACACTGCCATTGTTTAAATTGATTTATGTAGGTGTGGTACACATGTGCAGCTCCATTGCTTGTTCATCCCCGTGGAAAACCATGACCAAACTCAAGTAGTCTATACCAGTAGAAAAATTGGAGTATCCATTAAACCTGGGATTGAGTTTACAGAATATTTTTCATAATGGTCATAGGGCTTTTCTTGCATATGCCTGGATCTTCTATAGAAACACTTTATTCAAATACGAAACTGAACATTCTTTCAGCCAACCCAAGGATTTAATTTTAACAGGTCAAAAGAAAATATTTTGGTCTAACTTGCAGTGAATTCAGTAGGTGCACTGTATTTAAATATGTTCTCAATCAAACCCAGAGCTTTTGTGAGGGACACCTGCAAATAACTTAAAATACAGGTAGGGTTGGGATGATCTGATGATTGACTGGTAGCTGACTTATTTAAAAATGGGTGAAAAAATAGATTACTCTCTGGTTAAAGGTTTGGGGATTTCAGCAGTTTGGCTTGGGGTTGGGAGTATTCAGTATGAGACAGTGGTGAGCCGATGGTATCTCTTCTGTCTAAGTGTTCTGTCAAGCAGGAATTTCACAGAGGGTGGTTTTAAAGAAGTTAAAAGTAAGTTTTTACTGTTGAATGACTTCGTAAAGATAGCTTAATGCAAAGATAACTCGATGCACACTCTGTGGGTTGCTGCAGTATTTCTAAGCACCAATATAAAGTCAACAAAATTTCTGTTTTATAGATGTTATTTTAAATAGCGCACCTTAAAAGGCAAGATTCTGGTAGCTTCTCTTTTCTGCTCGAAGAGCTAGAGGGAGGGGAACATCTGAAATTAGTCCAGATGGTGACAGGAAACACGGTATAACTTATTGTGAAGATTCTGGAATTCTGCTCCTCAGAACTTAGCATTCAGCAGTAAATGAAAGAACTGTTTGGTCTTTAATAGCATAGTTGAAAGCTGACATCAGTAGTGTGGGGCAGCAATCAAGTAGCTGTTAGTTAGAGAGGGAATTTTGAGCTTTTATGAAGCTTTTACAAACTTGAATGCAGTAGGGATTTCCCCACCGATTTGTAGCAGCTTTTGACAAGTTAACTTCTGGAGTTTCATGGAATACAACAGCTGTGAGCAATGCCTTGAGACAATGCTGTGAGTTATCTGATTGCTTCCAGAAGCAAGACTCTGCATAACAAAAACCTGCTGCCGTGCAGGTGGTAGCAGTCTGGGGAATTTAGATGTAGTGCTCATAGATCCCACAGGTAGCTGCAGGGGCTGTCTGCACGGTACCCACAGGAGCTGGCTTCAGCGATGATCTGCTTGTCTGCTGGCAGGTTTGCAGGATGGTGTTCTCACCTAATGAAGGCTGACTCGACCCAGTGCAGGAATGTGGTCACTTATGATGCTGGAGAAGAACTCTGCTGGAACTTGTTTCCTCTGCTTGGTTGTGGTCGTGACTTGGATGAGGTCAGAGAGCCTGCAAGTGGAGTCTTGCTTTGCTCTTGCACTCCAGAGCCATCCCTTGTGTGGGGTGCATGATGACTTCATGGTCTTTGTGCAAAACTGAGTGTACTGTGAGGCTTGCACCTCATACCAAGCCCCACTGATATACAACTCTAAAAAAATCTCCACTAATTTTTTAAAGTACTGAATTATTTCTTTTTGATACTGTCGTATCAAAAATGACCAGATAGAAGGGGAAGGTCTGACAGATGAAAGTTCATCATATAGCTTGTATGGCAAATGTATATAGAGAAAATAATGTCAAATATTTTTTGTTATTGATTTGTGTTTTCCAAGGGTTCCTCTCTTGTGTGGTAATAGAATAGCAAGTCATTCCAAGTTCTTGGTGTGGGAAAAAAATGAGGAACCAGTGTAATTTATAGTAGTTGACAATATAGAGGGATTCAAATAATGGTTGGACAGAGATTAGGTTCAATTACATAAGTAACCATTGCTCAAATGCAAGTCTGGCCCTCTAAAACCTTATTACAGAAAACCAGGGAGAAATGCCTCTCTACCATTGGTTCTGTTGGATGTGGGGTGTTTTTTTGTGGGATTGGTGAGGTTTTTGGTATCGCTTTTGGGGGTTTTTTTGAGCAAATATGTGCTGAAGATAACTAGTGGGAGACAGAATGTGAAGTTACTTTGGCATTTATTCAAACTCTTTATAGTTCTTTATGCCTTGGGCTGTGTTTTAGGAAAATATATGCACATCCTTCCCTAGTCTTGCTATATTTACTCGGATCTTGAAATTCCACGCCTGAGTTTCACTGGTGTCCTTTGGTATTAAAATACTGGAAGATTAGAATTTCTCCCAAAGCTAAATGATATGCTGAAAGATGTCTCCAAGCAGGTATATGCAAACAATTAACGTTAAAATAAACACCGTGCTCTGAATTTCAGTGCACTTTTTGATGCTTAAAGTGTTGTTATCCTGGTTACTTTCCTGCAACTGGAACATTGTTTCAGGCTGTCTTGCTTGGAGAACACAGAAAACATAGACTGTTTCCAGTGGTAACCACTGTGCGAGAAAGGCTTCTGCAGAAGGCCAACACGGATATCTGTTCAACATTTTCCTGTTCTGAAGGTTTTCTTAATCACTTTTGTATAAAAGTGGGTTTGTGTAAAACTCTGAGGGGGGAAAAAGAGATTTGACTGTGCATAGTCAGAAAATAAACACCATTCAAGTTCTTTAAAGCTGGAAATAGCACAGACTCGTTACAACAGCCTGGGGCTCTCGACATCATCTCGTTCCAAAACTGTGCCGTTGCTCAATCCTGAAATCTCTTGACTCACTGAGCAGAGCTGAGCTATTAAGACAAGCAATGCGTCTCACAGGAGGTTAGAAGGACTCCATATGGCTCGTGGTGCGTTAAGTGGCTAAAACAGTGATTTGCAGGAGCGTAGCGTCACTGCTGCTCGTGCCGGTGCTGTCAGAAAGGGTGCTGCACGTACAGCTGCTGAGAGGGATGTCAGGCCCTGAACTGAAGTGACGTGGGAAGATCCAAGGCTGCCCTAGCACCAGTCACAGCCCCTGCCAAGAGAGAGAGGTCGTTAACTCTTTTGGGTGCCTGAACTACAGCTTGGCTGTGCCGGATTCCCCATAGTTCAGTCCTGAACCAGCAGGGTGGTAGGTGTGATACCTGCAGGTGACAGGGATTATCTTATCTTTTGTCAGCCCCAGTAAGTAAATGGACTTGCAATGCTTGGGTTTGGCAGTCACATAATGCAGACGTGGTACTCAGCCCACTTAGAAAATACAGCCTAACTCCTGCCCTCAGGAAAGCATTTGCAATGAAAGGCCACAGCTTCTGTCAGACTTGGAGGAAGTGGAAGAGTTGAGTGTTCTGCCTTGGGCCTGCACAAATGATGATTGGATTGGTTCAGCTGCTTGTGGATCCACAGCCTGGAGCAGGGTTGATGCTGGGAGTGTTTACTTGTGGTGGTGGTACCATTTACTGAGCTGTGTGTGATGGAGCCACTGTCATCTCACCAGACTTCTCTGCTGAAAAGTCCTACCTTGGCTAACAGCAAGTGGGGATTTTTCTGCTCAGGATCCCTGTCTCATTTGCTGCAGGGGGTTGCAGTCATAGTGGATTGAGGGATTTTGTTGTGTGTTTGAAACAAAGTCTTTGCAAATGGTGTCTCATTGTGTCAGAAGAGTCTCGGGTCAAGCATCCAGGTGACTTAGAGGTGTTGAATGCTCACAGCTTTGTGAGCTGGGGGCTGTGACAGATGAGCAGTGTGGTGCTGCATAACCTGAAAAATCAAGCTTTGGCTGAGCTCTTGACAATCCCGTGTTTGTTGGCTGTTCCTAGGAGGGAACAGTCCCTCTGTTGTCTCTGGAGTCCTGGGATCATGGGTCAGGTACCACATCATTTGTTGCTTAGTGAGAAGGACAGGGCAGATATGCCCTGATGTGCATGCTGAGCTCTGTGGAACTGCACAAAACAGGGGACTGCTCCTTCTGCAGTGTATTTGTGTCTAGTGAAAGGGGAATGTAGAAAAACAGTATATTTATCTGGGCTTAGTGGCAGTTGAAAGAGAAAGATAAAGTTTTTTTGAAGTCTGTGTTACCAACCAATGCTTTCTTAACAGTTCAGATGTTTAGCTTAAATGATGGCACTGACCACAAGTGTGGTTTAGTCTTTGAGGTATAGGAAAAAACTACTTTAAAATTAGAACAGAAACTTCATGCCTGCCTGAGAGTGGAATATGAATTAAAGTAGATCTGGCCTGAGCAGATACGGAGACAAATATGCAGATGGTACTTGGGAAGAACAGGGATTTTTCTGAGAGGCTGTTTTTTCTAGGAGTGGCTTTGGATTTCAGTTCAGGGAAACCCCCCCCCCCACCCCCTTTTGGATTTAATAACAATTATGGGTTAAATAAGAGAAAAGAAGATTACTGACTATTTACTTGCTGTTTTCTTCCTAAATTTTTAGTAGTTTAGTGTTTAACTTGTAACAAAGTAAGACTGATCAAACTGTAAGAGACCAAGGGTCAGTCTAGAACAGGTGTCTGGGGATGGCTGCGAAAAAGAACGGAGCAGCACGTACAAGGTGTACTTCTCAGTGTGCCTTTCTGTCTGCTGTTCCTCTGTGACCTCAGGGCCTGAGGCAGTGCTTACAGCTGGGCTTTCAGCAGTCAGTACAAATTTTTTATTTCATTAAGTTTTTCTGATCTTCCAATAATCGTTTCTACTCCTGGCACATGAAAGTGTCTCCGACAGTGAGTTCTGTGTGTGACCTCAATGTAGTCTTTGTAACATTCTGATTAATTCTGAATTATTTGTGGAGCTTGTACACTGATGTACGCCAGGACTAGTAAACAATTTGGTAAGCACTGCTCTGGAGGAACACACTGTTTCCATGTTGCTCCGTGTACTGTGCACCCTGCATTCTGACAGCTGTGGAAGAAAGAGGGATTGATCCATTTTCTCCCCCAGGAAAAACTGAAGATGGGTCACAGAACTTTCGATACGACAAAGATGTACACATACTGTTCCAAATCTTGCATATATGGGAGACCTCTCCTTTTTAAATGTCTTTTCAGGTTTCTTTCCTTCCTAGTAATAATTACTCTTCTACTTTCACTTACCATTTGAATTCCTTTTTCCAGTTGCTGGAAAAAATAAATCCAAGTTCATGGTCTCTTCTGTCTGCTGAGATCTGAATACCAGCAATGCAGCTGGCGAGTTTTGTCAGCCTTTCTTCTAAGGAGCAGCCAAGTGAAATTGTCAGAAACTGATTGTGTGCTTTAAAATTTGGCTCTGCCTTTTACGTAGTTGGAAGGTGTGAGAGTGCAAGTATAAAAGCTTGAAACCTAATTTAAAAATAACTGACCTTATCATATAGCAATTTGTTCTATACCCTTCAGCTCACCTTACTAGCAGGAAAAAAAAAGGTTTCTCAGCCTGCCTTTGCCAAGCTGAGGGCTCAGATTCTAATTATTATACAGTCAAATGTTTAAAGGGGATCTAAATGAGAAGCAAGAACTGCTGGCTAATTTAGACTCACCATGAAAAGCTGTGTAGCTTTCCTAAGCTGCAAATGGAAACTTCACATTTTTACCAGCTTGCTGATGAAACCCCAAACCATATGTGTATGTTTTAGAGACAGATTAGCTTTTGGTTCTTCTTTGGGGGTGTAGGTAACCTTGGTTTTTAGGCTACTAACTTGCACAGTCTTCATTTGAAAGGAGTTTGCATTTTTAATGAGATCAAGAACTTGCTGTGAAGAGAGCTAAAAATCTTTTTTTTTTTTTAATTTATTTCTAGATATGAGAAATGAGTGTTGGACGCAGAAGATTAAAGCTGCTGGGAATTCTGATGATGGTAAACATTTTTATTTATGTGATTGTGGAAGTCTCAAAGAGCGGCAGCCAAGACAAGAATGCGAAAGGCCGTGTTGTTATACCACGTAGCAAGTTCTGGAGGAAATACACTCCTCACAAAGCTTATTGGAACAAACAGCAACAGAAGCTTGAGCTGCTGTACAACCCTATCCTGTCCTTGCTTTCCAATATGACTGTGGAAGAGAACTTAGTTTCTAACCTGAGTGCTCTCAGTTCCTGTGACCCTGACCCCTTGGTGCATTCAGAGGTTAGCGACTTTGCAAACTTGCCAGACAGATTCAAAGACTTCCTCCTCTATTTGAGGTGTAGAAATTACTCATTGCTAATAGATCAGCCAAACAAGTGTGAACAGAAACCTTTCCTGCTGCTGGCTATTAAGTCGCTTATACCCCATTTTGATAGAAGACAAGCAATTAGGGAATCCTGGGGCAAGGAAATAAAATCAGGGGATGTGACAGTCAGAAGGGTCTTCTTACTTGGACAGACCCCACCAGAGGATAATTTTCCTGACCTTTCACACATGATTAAATTTGAGAGTGACACCCACCGAGACATTCTCCTCTGGAACTACAGAGACACTTTCTTCAATCTGACTCTGAAAGAGGTGCTGTTTCTGAAGTGGGTCAGCAGCAGCTGCGCTAATGTCCAGTTTGTTTTTAAGGGTGATGATGATGTTTTTGTGAATACCAATCAGATCCTGGATTACTTGAAGAGCTTATCAAAGGAAAAAGCCAAAGACTTATTTATAGGCGACGTGATCAAAGATGCTGGACCTCACAGAGAGAAGAAATTGAAGTACTACATCCCCGAAAGTGTTTATGAAGGTTCATATCCGCCGTACGCAGGAGGCGGTGGGTTCCTCTACTCTGGTGATCTGGCACTAAGACTGAATAATGCATCTGACCAGGTACTCCTCTACCCTATTGATGATGTTTATACTGGAATGTGCCTTCAGAAGCTTGGGCTTGCTCCGGAAAAACACAAAGGCTTCAAAACGTTTGATATCGAAGAGAAATACAGAAATAACATCTGTTCCTACACAAACTTAATGTTAGTGCATAGTAGAAAACCTCAAGAAATGATTAAGATTTGGACACGCTTGCAAGATCCACACTTAAATTGTTAAAGTAATGTGCATAAGTGTCTTAAGTCCAAGAAACTTTCCAAGTTTGGATCACTGAAGCTCTGTTTAATAACGAATTTTCGCTGTAAACCTTTTCCGGTACTTTTGAAAATGAGAGTAATACTAGAGTTTGAAGGGATGGCCTGAAGACTGGGTCCTGACTTTTCCACTGTTGTGGTGGTCATTATGTTTCAATAATGGTCTTAATTTTAAAGAAGACTTTGAGGATATAACTAGCTGTCAGTGACTGATTAGCTGTGCTGGAAACAGGGATTGCCTACCACAGTGCATCTTTCATTAATTGTGATGGTGGAAGTTAATTTTCCCTTGAGTAGTGTTTGTGTGTGGAAACCACTGTAAATTGAAAATACACAAGTTGGAGGAGTGTAGTTTTACTTTTAGATATGACACACTTATGAGACTTTAAATTCTGAATTTTTTTTTTTTTTAATTTTTAGTTTTCAGTCCTTTTGCACCCTGGAACAGTATTTTTTTCCTTTACTTATGATCCTTTGTGCAAAGTGTACCTGTGTCTGAAGGATTTACCCTTTTATTAGATGAAGCTTTTTTTTTTACAAAAAAAAAGCATAATTCCACTTGAAATGCCCCCTAAGAGCTCAATGTATAAGGAAAAAGAAGAGGTTTTTTTGGGGGGCTGGGCAGGTAGGGCTGCCCCCACCTCAAGCCCACGTACTGAAGCTGACTTGTTGCTCATGTTGTTTATGTGGAAAGCTACTCTGGTCAATCCTTGTTTTCTGTTTGGGCAGTAAATGTGATCAGGTAGCTTGATTTGATGGAAATGACTGAAATTGCACATTGCTTCTTGAGAGCATGGTTTGGATCTCCTGTAAAGTGGTGGTGAATCTAGAATTGTGCAGATCCCAAGAGTTTTGAATTTCGAACCAAACTTTGAAGTTTGCATGAAGCCTCATGTAGAGTTACACATGTTCTCGAAACTCAGATCTTCTCTATTTCCACATCTTGCTTATAAGAATTACTCTAAATAGTGGTTGCTTTCTTTGTATATGTAGAAGTGCCTGTCTATTTATTGTTCAGATTGAAGACCAAAACATTTTCTTAAATATATTTTGTGTAACATTTTATTTGTATAGTGTTGTCACTCGGATATTTAAATAGAGCATGATATTTTAAATCTGAGATGTGTAACATGTTAAATAAAGCTAATGGTTATTTTTGAATTTGAAAAATAAAATGTGATTTAAATATTTCTGGTAATGCTTCATGTTGACTTGCAGAGCAGTTGCACTCTACATTTCAACAGTTCAGAAACAAAGGGTTTTATTTGACAGATTTCTCTAAGCTTGTGTAGCAGACAATAAGAAAATGTCACAGTTGTACCTGTACTTGCTAGATGCTGTAATAGGTGGACAACTCTGGCCAAAGCAAGGGGGACATTAAGTGCCTTGGGACAAACAGTATGTACAGAAATAGTTGGCTGTACAATACCACTGCTGGTGTTACTGAAAGGAGTCAAGGAGTGGATTGAATGGCTGGTACTTTGAATTTTTGATTGAAACAACTTGGCAGCAGCACCTCTTTTTTCTTTTTCACCTGCTTTCTTTCTCCTTTGATTACCCGGATTGTACTTTATCTGTTCAGGGAGAGGTGAGATGTTCTGGTCCTTCACCTCTTTGTTCTGTAGATGACCGTGTTGACCCCAGCATGGATAAAAGACAGGCTGTGCTCTGGTGTTGTGCTGTGAGGTTTGACCTTTGTGCTTCGTCATTCCTTATGGGAAGTGACACCTTTCTGAAGGAGCTGCAGGTTTTACATGAGTTACTTCCTACTCTGTTCTTCCATGCTAAGCACTCTGTTTCTTTAAATATTCATGGGATTTTTGTCAAGAGTTTAGGCCAAGTGGAAGAAAAGAAGTTATGCTGATGGTGAGAGATGCAAGGAGAGATGTAGTGTTAAGAGTCTTGGTGGGGAGGAGGGAAGGAGGAAGGGGGAGAGAGAAAAAGTGAGGGAGAGATGAAAAGGAGGCTGCTGGGGGGGAGTGGTGACATGGAGGAGGGGAAAGAAAGGCAGAGACAAGTGAGCACAAAACAAACAGCCGAGGTCCATGGAAGGAGCAAACACAAACAAGAGGGTTGCAGCAAAAAGAGGGGCAGGAATAGAGCCCAAGAATTAAATCGTGTGAGTAAGATAGGGTGGAGTGCACATGTGATGTTAAGTGAAATGGGTGGGATTGGTGGAGTGCCAGCATTAATTATTTAATTTATACCCTTCCCTGTAACCATGAGATCAAAACCAGGCCTCTTGCATGGGACACACCTGATAATAAGGAAAAACAGGCTGAGTGGCACTTGGGAAGGAGAAATGCTGTGAGAAAGCATTTCTCCACCTTGCGAAGTGACAGGAGAAAGGACAGAGGACGAGGCTGAGCGGGTGGTGCTGGGGGGCCAAACAGGCACAGGGTGCTGGGGGGGAAATTGGACAGACCAATTTTGTTTACTCCAAGCATGGAGAAGCACTGATGGCTGTGCCTGGTCCACTCCCACGGACAAAGAATTGTCTTGGCAAATAATTGGGAATATGTGGAGTAAAGAGTAAGGGAAATAAAAGAGATAAAGGAACAGAATGCATCGGAAAGTGCCATGGGAATGGGATTTGGGGACAGTTGGGACACCGAAGGTGAAAAATCTTTAAAAAGTATGTGCAACAACCTGTATCTGCTGTGTTCTACTGTATCATTCTTAAATGCTGTTAAACACTTAAATTTCTGTTGTATTTTTTCTTAAATTAAAGGGAAGGAGCTCGGTAGGCTCCTTCTGAGATGAAGGCATGAGAAAGTTTGACTACAATGGAAATAATGGAATTCAAAAACTGAAATAAGATGTGTTTGGATGAGACAGTTGAATGTGGATGCAGTTCTTTGGTTTTTTTTCTTCCCCAAATACAGCAGGGAAAATGAAGTGCTGCTGTGATTAAATAACACTGCATCAGGGTGAGCCATTAGACTCCATTAGCTTGTTTGTATAAAGGCTCAGGCCTTTGCTTCAAAATACAGTTGGGAGGAGGAAATACAGGATAAGGAAGGTAAATGAGCTATAATTAATGCACAAATTATAATGTTTATCTTCTAGAGGATGGAGTCCCTGTTTTCTGCCAGTTGGTTCCTTGGCCTGGCTGCATTTTACACTTGGATCCCTTCCTCCCCTACCCGGTTTTATTTTGTTATGTAGGCTTGAGTGAAATGTAGCACTTAACAGGGTTGGTGATAAGAGAATTCCTGGCAATCCTTTTCTGCTTTTCAACGTTGGGAGCACAGAAAGCCAACTTCAAAAAAAGGTTTTGGCTGGGAAGTACAAGAAAGAGGCGGATTAGAATTCACTGGAAGGTTTGCATTGGGTATGCAAGTCAGCAAGGATCCTCATGCAGGTAATGCTGAATTTGGGGCTTTGTGATGCAGCAGTGAGCAATCCAGCTCTTATCTGGCGCTGCTGTTCTGATCTAGCTCACACTCATCGTTCACCCTCTGAAATTTGGCCTCCTTTCCCTTCTGCTTTACTGCACCTCATATGCGTAAGGTTTCCACTCGGGTTGCGTTTGCTTGAGGGCACCAATCCAAATGAGTTCATGTCTGCACTGAACTATTTCCTTCTCAGAATAATCATGAAACCAACTTAGCAAGCAAATAGGGCAGGGAGAGCTGCTTAATGGATCCTTTTCATAGACGGCAATCACGGAGGTGGTTCTGAATGGACCAAAGTCTGTCAATCAGCCCGGGCACAAAACACGCTTCAAATTCCCTCCATTCTCTGCCTCCAACTTTTTAAAGCTGTTGCCCCCTTCCTTGCTGGATGAAGGTGAGAACAGGAGTGGGAGTGAGAATTAAACGAAAGGAAACTGCAGTTCTGGAAGCAAATTTTCAGAATGTCAGGAGTGATGAAATACTGAGCAGGTCGGTTTTTCTGTTGCTGTGCTCAGACCAGGTACTTGATTGCTAATCACGCTTTATATTTATATTGGCCCAGCCTGCTCTAAGCAGTGTTTAAACAGCTCTGGCTGGATTCTGCTGAGGGGTGGCTGAGCAGCACCTTGTGGGCTTTGCACGCCAGCCTTTTCCAAAGATAAACAGTCCATTTCCATTTGTCAGTGAAAACGTTTGTACCCTGTCTAACACCTGACTGAACCAGGTGAGCTGGGCATAAGTTGGTCTTGGAGTGTCAGTCATCACTTCAGGCTCTGTTAACATCTGTGTAAGTTATGGAACAAATCTCTGTGACCTCAACTTTTGCTCAGTTTTCTGTATTTTCATGTTATTGCAGTTACATATATTTTTTTTTAAGTTGCCTTCAAGCCTAAGGGACTTCAGACACGAGTTACGTGCTTCATGTGAATGCACACAGAGTTTCCTGTCAGAAATACATCAAGATAAATTTGACAATATCAAATTTTATATGGAGAGAACTCCAATCAACCTCCTAATTTCTAGGATCCTTGACTCACCTCTGTGTGTTCAGCCTGTGTCATTTCCAGTCTTTCCCACTAAGCTCCCCATCTAAATGAATCCATCTTTCCTGCCTTGTCATACATCCTTGTTCCCTCTGTCCCCTCATCTGTCTTGTCTCTGTACTTGCCTCTCCAGTAAACCTCAAAGTTTTCTGAGAAATTTACAGAAAATTTACAAAATCGCTTTTATCAGAGCCTGATTTCCTACTGCTTCAAACAGGGGAGTAACTGGGGGAAAATGCTGAGCTGCAAAACAAGCTGTAAACATTCTAGTTTTGGAGTTAGCTTTTCTACTGTCACCGCCATTGTAATTTCTTTAAACAAAACTGCTCTGAACAGATCTGGAGAGAGTTTCTACAGGGGTTAGAAATAATCCCCAAACATCCCCTGTCAGATTTTTAAGCCAAGAGCTGCAGCTTAGTATTTGTTCTGGCTGTATTTTTGTGTCCTTTCCTCCTCTTTCTCCATCCCTCTGGATAAATTTTGGCTGAGTTCTGCAGAGGCTGAGTTGTACATGATTCATTTGTGTTTCCTCATGTGTCTTAAATGTGTCATGTTTTTTTGCCCACAACTCCTATGACTGATACTCTTCCTCTTCCAGAAAAATCGATTATCTCATGACAGTCTGAATTTTGCCTTTTTTGGGGGACACCACATCCACACTGTGCTGGCAGATCAGCCAGAATGCCTGTGTGTGATGGGTATTTGAAAGCCCTGCTGAAAGGAAGTCACAAGTTTTAAGAACACTGGCCTTTCATTCTTACAATAAATTTGAGTTGTGACTTCAGAAAATGTCCTTCAGGTCACTTTTTCTCTTGTTTTTTTACCTGTAGGATCATCCTGGTTCTTCATATTTTGTGCTCTTGCTGTGCTGGTATCCTGTAACATTAGACTGTGATAGAGCTGGAAATAGTTGTGCGATTTATGTTCAGTCTATGGAACTGCTTGGCCCAGTGGGGAGGCTCTCACCTGTCTCTAGCAGATCAAACCTGAAAGCTCACCTGTGAGCCTGCTTTTAGAGCAAAATGTTACAGAGGTTTGAATTATTCTTCAGCAATTTTGAAGACAATTGAAGCATGTTTATGTCCCTTGTGCTTTCCTTCTTTTCCAAAATCTGCGTAACAGGTTGCATTTCTTATTGCCCCATGTTCAAACATGCAAATTCTTTTTGGAAAACAAATGGGGGGAGAGCAGTGGGTGGGAGGAAATCCCCACCACAGATGTTAGAAAAGCTTCCAGGTAAGCAACTGCCAGGGTAGGAAATAATAGGCTGAGAGGAAGGAAAAAATGAACCCTCACTTTGGTGGATATCTTATTTAGGCACAGCGGGAAGTGAGAGAAATTTTTTAAAGATATAAACCCAAAGGGATTTGTCTCATTTTCCTTTCAGTCTTTCTATATGTGAGGAAACAGACTTCTGCTTTATATGTAGGTTTGGCTGCTGCCCAAGAGACCTAAAAGTTTCATCATCTTGTTCCTTGACCACTTTGCTTATGAGAAAATAAATGCCAGAGAGGCCAGCAAATTGGTTTTTCTTGGACCTGTCCTACATGGTTTTGATGCAGTGCCAGGTGATCAGCAGCAATGATGCTTAGCAGAAGATAACAATGAGTATCCCTATCAAGAAAGTTGAAACATAAGCCATGCTTTGCAATACCTGGAAATTGGATGACTTTCAAGAGAGGTGAGCTTTGTTTGTGCCCTTCAGGTTGCAGAGAGGTTCCTTGTTGGAACTGGTCTGGGAATTTGTCCTTGTTCTTAGAGCTGTCATCTGTTATCCATGTAAATACAGCCTGGGTTGTTCTAATGTGTGCCCAAGGAAAGCTGTGCTGGGCCTACCCAAGGTTCCATCGGCCCTCCAGCCCCTCAGAGGAAGAATAGAACACTTCTGGTAGCTCCTGAGAGCCTTTAATCATTAGAAGCTGCTTCTAGACCACAATGGTTGGTGACAAGCAGCAAAATGACCTTCCAGGAATTTGTCTTTTTCTTACCTTCACTGACAAAGAGCTCTACAACGAATTCTGTGCTGCATGAACGTTCAGTATCCAGTGCTCCAAGAGTGAGGAAAGTCATCAGCCAGCTGCCTCTTCCCTGCCCTGCGATTGGGAGGGCACACAAATGAGCACCGGGAGCATCTTCAGTATCTTTTTGGAATGGACCATCCCCAGAGGGTGTTGCTGGTACAGCCATCAGTGATACAACTTAAACCTGATGCCCTGGTGATATTTTAGTAACGAAGTATGACAGGAAAAAATGAAGGTTTATAGGTAATCAGTGGTTACATATGCATTGAACAGGGTTTTTTTTTTTTCTCCATGGAGTGTATCTTCATGTGATACATGTCCTCAGTTCTTAATGCTGATTATCCATTCATTCTTCTCTAGCTTTCTGATCTTTAGTTCCTGTACTTTCTTCCTCACAGGAAAGCAAGAAATGCAAGAAACCATTTTACCTGTAAGTAAAAGAATATTAAGTGTGAGAAAATTGGGTTCAGAGCTGCCAGAAAGGGAATGCCACAGGAGGGGCGTTATGGAGGGGTTGCCTTTGGACCTCTAATTGAAGCATCTCAAAACTTTTAAAAAATATTCACATTTAATCTAAATTTGGAACTGACATCCGTTGATTTGCTGCACTGAAATAGTTTGCTTATGCCATAATTTTTAATATTTCCCAGCTCTCCTCTGTGTTGCCTGAACCACCCTGTGTGATGGAGTTGTAGCTGCCTGCTGGAAAGTGAAGTGAAATAATGTGCCTGTGTCTTGGGAGGAGGATCTGGCATGGACCCAATGTACTGAATCTCAGATGATGCCTGGTTCCTTATTCCACTTCCCAGGCAGTTCCAGCACATGTGAGGGTCCTTTCATGCCTGCCTGTGCTTTTTCCATACTCTGAGTGTGTTTTAGGAGAGAACATGGACCTCCTGGTCTGTGTGGGTGGTTAAGAGTGTGACATCCTTTCCCAGATTTATTTTTGCTTGTTGCCAGCTGGTCCATTTTGGATTTTCCCTGATTGAGGATGTTTGTTGTACGTAGCTGGTGTTTAATGCTGGAGAGACCTGAATCATTCTATCAGGGTAATTGATACTGACCTAATTACACAGATGAGTTTTGCACTGGAATTTTTGATGGCCCTTAATAATTATAAGAGTCCTTCATTCCCCATGTCTATGATTCAGTCCTTTGCCTCATATGCCTTCAAAGAAAAAGGGCATTGGATGGGATTATTTCCCTGTTTATTTTGTGTTGGGTAACTCTCTGTGCCTCCTGCCTGGAAAAGCAAGGGGAGCTGCTGCAGCTTAACCTCCCCATGGAGAAAGCTGTGGTTGAATCCAGTGACACTCCGTTGTCCCTCATCCAAACAGGATATGGATGAACTCTGATCTCTGGAGGAGATTGCCAAGGTCAGACGAGGATAGGGAGACTCTCAGCACAACTCTGCTCAGGAAATCCTTAAGCCACATTTGCTAAGTGGGAAGCCTGCTAGAGAAGATCCATCTTTGTATTCCATCCTGTTGACATCCATCCTGTGGATGGTGCCTGTCCGCAGAGGAGGCTCAGTCCAGGAGAGCTGCTCCACACCTTCCTGACTGGTGAATGTGCAGGGCTGTGTCCCAGGGCACTGTGGCAAACAGGAGAAGCCCAGATGATAGAGTCATCACCTCTCCCAGTTTCACCAGGCTGGGAGAAGGTGTCAGAGGGCAGCGTGATTCCAGACCTGCATCACGCCTGGGATCAAGCAGCTGTGCCCTTCCCCCGGCAATCTGGCCAGGCAGGAATGCTCTGGGCGGGAATGGTGCTGAGCCCAGTCTCGTGTGGAGCAGCTGAAGTGGTAAATGATGCCCTTCACCTGCCTGCATCTGGTGCACAGAAATATTTGGGAGACTTTTTTTTTCTGTATCCTGTTCGTGATTCCGAGAGAAGCACAGTGGTTTCAAAGCCACTGTGGACAGCTTATTTCTAGAAACGTGTTTACACCTTGCATGTCTCTGGGGGGCTAAACAGATGCCAGATCACCCGTGTGGGTGTAGTTCTGTGAGAGCTAGCACATAAACATGGTGCTCCAGAGCTGATGTTATTGTTTCTATCCCCAGAAGGGAGAACTGTGAAAGGAAAGGGCCCAAACTGCAGGAGAAAACAACCAGCATTTCATTTAATCACCTGGCATTTGCTTGAATAAACTGGTGCTGTTTTAACATTACATTAAACATCCCTCCCACCTACTTATTTTTAAATTCCTCCTGAGTTTCTTCCTTTTATTTTGGTCTGTTCTGAATATCCCTGGGTCTGGAATTTGTCTTTTATAATGATTATATATCTTAGCATGATGCCAGCCTCAACTCCAGGGAATTTTTGTTCATGTTAAGATTTGAAAATCTTTATAAACATGCACTTGGAGGAAAAATACCAAAGTATTCAAGAAGCAGGATAAAAAGTTAGAAGAGCTCCAAGTGCTCTTACCAGCTGTGTCTTATCGTATTGGGCTAGCACAAAATAAATCCATAGTCCATCCATATTTTCAATATGCACACAGTTTGGGTTTCCTCATCCCAAAAGGACAGAGGTGAACTGCAAAAGGTGCAGAAGGAGACCTCAGGGACCCACATGCAGCAGCTTCAGTCTGTGTGAGGTGTGAGTCTTGGATTTGGAGAGGAACGACTGAAGAAAGGCCAGAGAGAGGGCTGCAGAATCAAGAGTAGCCTGGAAAAGCAAATGAGGGTCTTCTACAGGAGTGACCCAGAAGAACAGGAAAAAATGGGTTTTTTTTACACACAGCAGGCACTGGATTTTCCTGATATCAAACTAAACCTCCCCTGACTCAGCTTCACACCATTTCCTCAAGGTCTGTTGATAAATAACAGAGAGAATAGAAATTTTCAGTTCCCCTAAAGTTACTGGGTAGAGTTTAAAGACTAACTAGCAAGAAAGATAAAAGAATGTAGAGGTATGCACTCAGAATGATAAATGTAGCTGGAATTCTGTGGAGATTGTGTGGAGAAACAGATAATGAGGTCTACAGATGGTTTTTTTGGCAAGTTATGTAACAGGAAGCAACAGTGCATGCCCAAAGAAAAAGTTCAAGGAAAGGCCACCTGTACTATTGAAGGATTCGGTGAATACAACCACCAGAGGCTCCTTTAGATGACCCCCCCCAGGACCATAAAAGGGCTTCCAGTAGGAGACTGATGCATGCAAATTAGTCCTAGGAAAAGTGAGGTTTATGTATTGGCTAGGAGGCACACTGTAATGAATATGTATGATTATGATGGAATAAACACCCCGTTGTAAAGTCTCCCTACACATTCCTCAGACTAAAGGAGATGTCCTCCTGTGTGTCCAGTGCTGATAAAGAATGCCAGCTTTCTAACGCTTCAAATTGTGTTGGAGAGTGTATTTTCTGGCCAATTTCAGTATCACCATCACTGGCCTTGAGCGTGCTCCCCCCAGTGAGGATGCTGAAGACCCCACAGAGGTCTCCCCTCAGTCTCCTCTTCCCCAGGCTGATCAAACCAAGTGACCTCAGCTGCTCCTCACACAGCTTCCCCTCCAGACCCTTCACCATGCTCGTGGCCTCCTTTGGACACTCTCCAGTAGCATCTCGTAGACACCTCAGCTTCCACTCACTTCGTGTCACGGACAGGTTTTCATTGGGGTCAGTACCTGCTCAGTGAGGAAAGTGAAGCTGGGTTTCTCTGTGGTCCTACAGCACAGACCCAGCTGGGGATGAGCCACCAGCAAGAGCCTGGGGAGGCCAACAAGAGCCTGGCAGAGAAATCAGCCTGGGAGAGTGAGGGAAGGTTGGGATTGGAGAGGTTCATGTGATAGAAAGTCCGTGCCTCTTGCTGGAGGGTTTCACAGAGTGGCTGGAGGCAAGGGAAGGTGTTCAAAGCTGTTTGAGCTTTCCTGACTGCTCTGTGCTGATGTTTTTCTGACTGTTCCTGAACCCTCCCCCTCTAACCAATGCTGCTGGAGTGTCAGTAGAGTTTAGACTTGAGACTGCAAGTCTCTTGCTGTATAAAATTCCTATCTTCTGATTTTACTCCATTAGGGCGAAATGCTACACAGACAATCCTATTTACAGGCACGAGGCAGCTGCTTTTCATTAGGATCATTTGCCATAAGCCTGGCTGCAAATTACTTCTGCATTTAAAGTTTGGCTGTCTCAGCCCCTCTGCTCCATGGCCAGCAGGCTGCCAGGGCAGGGGTAGCAGCAGGTGAGCCATTTCCACCCAAATCAGGGCTGGACACCCCAAAGCCTTGTACAAATCAGTCCCACAACACCCAGCTGAGCACAAATGCCCCAACCAGGAGGGTTTTTGATGGGTGCTGGTGGCTGAAAGCCACCAACCAGCCTCACCAGGGGATATAAGGTCCTGTTCCACTGCAGACAGACTTACTTGTTGGAAATCCCTATAAATGTGTTCCCGGATGAGCTGGGTCCTGCAGAATTCTCTCTGGCACGAGATCCTCCCTGGCTCAGTGTGGGTGGCTGATGGGAGTAGCCTCCCCTGTGGTACTCAGCCCAGTTGCTTTGGACAGAGACCCAAAGAAGTGGTGACCAAGCTACCATTTTACAAATCCCCTTTCCAAGCATGCCTCTTACTGACTTTTTAAAAATTTAATGTTAGTTTTCAGAGCCACGAAGGGCTGCAAGATTTGCTCAGTCTATTTTTCTTTAACCAATAATTATTCTGGCTTACTTCAGGTGGGATTTTTCTTTCTGGCTGGTGATTTGCCGTGGCTGCTGGCAGTTGTTCAGCCAGTGCAAGCTGGTGCTCAGCTGCCTTTTTGCTCCCAAGCTCCTTCCCAGCCCAGCCAGCCAGGACAGAGGGGAAGTGTCACACACGGATACGGGCCAGCTCTTTGGCCTGACCGCTGTTTTTAACATCTGGATTCCTTCATGTGAGGTCATTAAAAGAAGTAAAAGAGAGTTCAGGCTGAAGGGGGAGGAAGTTCCCCTTCGACAGCTTGTTCAGTCTGTTGTTTGGGGATGTTCACGTTAGTGGCACAGTCATTGGAACACCCTGCTGGAGGAATTGGATGTGTTTCTGATTTTCTCTCCAGGAGCTGATGCTGAGGGTGATGGCAGCTGCCAGCATGGACCCAGTCATCCTCCCTGCAGGCACGCACAGAGCAGCTGGGATTTAGACCTCTCAGGCTGAGCTCATGTCTGCCCTGAAATCAGGCAAGGTTTTGCCACTGGCTTTGTTGTACCTCAGTACGTGCAACAGATTGCTTCTGAGCACCCCATTCCCCCCGGGGCTTCCACCAAAATACCCGACTTCTGTCTGGAGCTGGAGGCACCATGGCTCATGTCTGGATGATTTCAAAGGAGGTGCTGCCAGGCACAATATTTGAGAGCCATTTGCTCCCTGCACAGAGCAGGAAGAAGAATCCATCTCTTTCATTGCCTTTGCTACTGTAGTTCCCCAGTGGCTTTGTGACGTGGGCGTACAGAGCAGTGCTTCCTGCAGTCTTTCGGAGCTGGGATTTGTCCTCATTTTTATGATTTGTTTGTTGGATTTTCAACATTTGCCTTCATGTCTCCTCTGTGTGAGAGTCTCCAGCAGGAGCAGGAAGTGGTAGCTCTGTAGCAGAAATATATCACCGTGCTCCAGAACCACGTGCAGCTCACAGCATTAGAGGTAAAAGTGGTGCCATGTTCTCGATTTGAACATCTGCACTGCTTCTTAAACCACTTCCTGACTGCAGCATCATCCTGAAAGCACCAGTTTCTCCGTGCTTTTGTTTTCACGCCCCAGCTATCCCCACTGCCTTCCTCCAGCACCTTCCAGTCCCAGATTTGGTGTGTGCCCAGTGAAGCCAGCAGCAGCATGTTGGAATTGAAACCTCTTCCCATGCAGGGAGTTGCAAGGCAACGGCACTGCCAGGCTCCTGGAGCAGCTGCTGACTGTGGTGAGGCCAAAGGAGAGGGGAACAGGGGTTTATCAGCCCAGATAAGGCAAGTTTGAATGCACCTGGAGTAGGTAAGCATCAGGACAGGATCTGTGCTACCCCTTGGCACCCCATTCCCGAGCAGACAGGGAGTAAATCCCATCAATCTGAAAGCCTTTGTGACATTCATTTTGTCTATTTTTTTTCTTTTTACTTTCTTTTTTTTTCCCCCAAATATTTCTCTCCCTCTTTTTAATAGAGAGGCCAGGATCCCCCTCCCTCTCCCCGAGCTGAGCAATAATGACCCAGCACGGAGAGGAGCAGCAAAGCGTCGTGGCCGCCTCACACCCACGGACGCTGCTGCAGGAAAGCGGCGCTGAGGGGGCGGGGATCCCCCCGCTGACAAACCTCGGTTCTCATCCGCACCTGGATCCAGGCACGTACAGTCATCCTGAAACTTTGGGGCCGGTGCTGGCCCGTCCCTTTCCTGTGAGCCGGCACCGCGTCACCGCCTTCCCTAGGCCAGCACAGGCTGCTTTGGGGCAGAAGAGTGCAACAGAATTTTTTTTTTTTTTTTTTTTTTTTTTTTTTTTTTTTTTTTTTTTTTGCCAGGCTGAGAAAGTCCCTGAGGCACTACCGGGCTTTTCCCTCAGAGGTGCCAACACAGAGACACGAGGCTGCGCCTTTCCCTCCGCAGCAAAATCCCCCCCGGAGCCGGTGGGAGCCAAGGCAGCAGCGAGCCAGGTGCGGAACGCTGCGTTTTGTTATCAGCTCCTGAAATGTGGAATGGCCAGACTGTTGGAATGGGTTAGACTGCTGCTGGCACTCCTTCGGTGCTGCTGCTTTTCGAGGGAAAACAGCTGCATGCAGATGTGCACGGGAGAGGATGGACCCGCCTGGGCAGGAGGGTGGCCCCTTTGGATGGGGATTTGGATGGAAAACTCCTCCAGCACTATTAGCATTACCCCGGGACACCCTGAACGAGTCCCTAGGGCGGCCGACGGCAGCTGAAAACAGCAATTAGCAGCAGAATAACAAGCCCAGCTGCCTCCCGGGGGCTCATCGCGCCCAAGCGGCTCAATCAGCCTTCGCTTGCAGAAAGCAGGGGGATAATGCCGCTCTCACCCTGGCTGCATCAGTCTTATTTTCATTTCTTACCAGCAGAGCAGCACTGCAGGATCACCACAAAAGGCGGGGATGCAAGAGCTCCATCCAGCTGCCCACTGGAGGTGATTTTCCACCGCGGCTGCTGGGCAGCCCAGCCCCACGGTTTGTTCAGTGCCCGGGCAGCGTGTGAGCGAAGATCTGAGTCATGATCCCGCAGCCTGTAAAATTGCTTTGGCCTCCCTGTTTCGGACAGCAGTTATTGATTATTTTTAGCTGTAAAAGGGGGCAGGGCGGAATGGGCTGGGACGCGGCTCCCCGCTGCTATTTCAGAGGATTTGTTAGGTTTGCAGCTGACTGTTGAGAGATTAATAGACAAACCCCAACCACTTCGGTATTGTGTGCTCTTTATTTTTAATATAAATCAGTTTTGCAGTGGTTTGCAGGACACAAAGCTGCCTGCAGCCTGGGTTTCCTCCCACCAGCAGCAGCAGCGGCCCGGCTGGGCGTGAGGGCCAGTGGCTGGGGGATCCCTGCTGCGGGGTTTTTGTTCTGAATCTTCCTCCTGCTGCACAAGGTGGCAGCTGTTCCAGGAACGGGATGAGCCTGCCCGTGCCCCACTGAATGCCAGCCCTCCCATACCCTCTGGAGTGGGTCTTCCCAGGCTTTGGAATCTCCTCGTGTTGAAGGGATGGCCATCAGCCCTCTCGCCTGCCACTGTCCCTCTGGTCGGGGCAGAAGGGCCATGTCTGCCCCTGCCAGGACAGACTAGAGGCCATAAATCCCTGGCTGGAGTGACGGCTGCTCTGTCCCTCTCATCACCAGGGGAACCACCTCAGCAAACCCACCTCAGTGAGCTTCATCTTCTTTTTTGGGTGCAAGCGGCATTTCTTGGCAGCAGCAGTGGTTGCTCTGAGTCCTTATGGTGAAGGAGCAAGAAAAGTCACCCTGCAAGGATAAAAAGAAAAAGCAGGGGATGTTTTTCCCGCCTTGCTGATGAGCCAAAGCGGTATAGCAAGTTGTCAAGGAGATGCTCTCTCTGGCAGCAGGATGCACCTGATGAACTCCCCTCTGCTCTGTGGGTTAATCACATGGGGAAAAGAATTCCTGCCAACATCCGAGGACGCCCTCATGGGCTAAACAAGATATTGCAACCTGTTAAACTTGGACTTCTTGATGGGTTTTATTTTATTTCGTTTGAGCAATACTGGCTTTCAGCTACATTCCCCCTTTCCAGCTGCAGTAGGAGCTGGCTGTGGGTGTTGGTGCAACCAGTTTTGCTTCTCTGGGGAGCAGGAGCATCCTTCAAGGAGAGGTGGGAGGTCAGAAGTGGGTCAGGACCAGCAGCTCTTGTTTGTGGGTATTCCAGTGGGTCTAACGTCTCTCACTGAGGTTAAATAATAGTGCCTGAGGACACCCAGGTCGGGATAAAGAAGAAATAGGTGCCTTGAAAGCCCAGAGAAAAACGACTACTAGTCTTTTTACAAATCTTGCAGGTGTACAGTCTGTGCTATCAGTCTAAAAAGATCCCACAAAATGCAGAGTTTAAGCTATGTATCAGTTTTATTAGTAGTACTACAGCCCACCATCAACATTGGGTGAAACACTCACCATGGCAAACCGGAGTGTGATGGCATCACTCATTTAAAACATCCCTGAGCACAGCCCAGAGGATCAGCAGCTGAATCAGTGAAGAGCAACTGGTGACCAAGGAAAGCCAGCTCCCTGTTCAAGGAAAACGTCAGCTCCTGAGGAATCCCCTTACCTTTAATTGCTTCCGAGAGTGTAATTACATCTTTGGCCCCAACAGACCTAAAATCAATCTGGCTAAGGAGTGACACAAAGAAACGGGACTTTGATGAGTGACACGAAGAAATGGGACTTAAACTGATGCTTATCTCTGGCCACTGAATACAGGGATCTCATTCTACATAATGTGCCTATAAATAATAGAGCAGCCCCTGCAAGCAGAGCCCTCGCCAGCTCATCCGGAGGGATGGAGCTGTTAAGATGAGCACCCTGGATGTATCCCTGGAATTTCACTGGGCACATTGCTAAGCTCTAAAGAATAACACAGCTTTTGAAATCTATTAAAAAACCAGTGATTTATCAGTGATGTTACCATTTTTCCTAAAAAATATTATCATCTTTGATAAAAAATGTTTGTTTTGCAGCAGCTTTTAGCTGTCATCCGTTGTTTTGGACCTTAGTTATTTCTATTTAGTGAGGTGATGAGCAAAATCCTTATTTCTTATCCTGCTTTTGCTCTTCCCACTTGCTTTTGGTGCATAAGAGAATTATGAATAAGCAAGTGTTCGGTTACTTTGACTTCCTGAGGAAGAAAGAAAGCAAAAGTCGGTATAACCCAGTGTGATTTTTGCTTTCTCTTTATTCAGCAATGCAATCACTAGAGGGAGGCAGACGGTAAATTTATCTATCCTAAGCTCTCAGACACTCTGTGGTGCCTTATAAATGACAGCAGGACTGTTGTAAGTAGGAGCTGCTGGTATATCATGCTGCTTGGGGGGAAAATTTGAGCACTTGCTGAAATCAGCTTAATTGTGTTGACTGTCCACACTGGCAGCCCCCAAGGCAGCTGTGGAGGCTCCTGAAAGTCGAGTTGGGTCCCTCAGCTCCTCCTGGGGTTGATTCAATCCCCTCCTGAGAAATTAGGGGTGCAGGAGCTGGTACAAAGGCTGAGACATTCCATTTGGGGGTTTTGACCCCATGGAGCAGAATTTATGCAGCTTGGCTCAGGCCAGTGTGGACGTGCCCAGCAGCTCTCTGAGAGATGCTCTGGGGCCAGGTGACCCCAAAATAAGTAAGAATCAGCAACTGCTGCACGTGAAGGTTTAGTCCAAAGGGCCAAACATCCCAGTGGGTAATTTATGTTTTATGGGGGTTGGCTGAAAATAAAGACTCACTACCAAACAAACAAACAAACCACATTAAGATTCCTCACTCAAATACTTATATATAAGTGCATAAAAAATAAACTTGGCCTTACGATTTATTTCACCATCTCTACCACCTGTTAAGCTAAAATGAAGCAAATGCTCCTCTTCTCCTCATGACCCAGAAGATACCTTAGGGATCTCCCTGCTTTGCAGCAGGGCTCCCTTCCGGGATCCTTATCTGCTGGGGTTTACATCCTGGTAGCACAACTCCATGCTCAGGAGGGCAAACCTCATTTACATGGAATTTACACCACTTGTGCACACAGGAGTCTGTGGGGCTGTGGGTGTTGTCCACCTAAACTTTATTAAAGCCTTTGATACCATTTCCCAGAGCATTCTCTTGAAGGAACTGCCTGCTCATGGTCAGGTCAGGTGTACTCTTTGCTGGGTAAAAAAGTGTCTGCATGGCTGGGCCCAAAAAAGGGGTGGAGTCACCACAGAATATCCTGAGTTGGAAGGGACTTACAAGGATCATCAAAGTCCATCTTCTGGCCCTGCACAGAACAATCCAAATAATCCCACCATGTGCCTGTGAGCGTTGTCCAAACACTTCTTGAACTCCGTCAGCTTGGTGCTGTGACCACTGCCCTGGGATCCTGTTCCAGTGCCCAGCCACCCTCTGGGTGAAGAACCTTTTCCTGATATCCGACTTAAACCTCCCCTGACACAACTCCAGGCCATTCCCTCAGTCCTGTCACTGTCACCAGAGAGAAGAGATCAGTGCCTGCCCCTCCCCCTCACACGGAAGTTTTAACTGCAATGAGGTCTCCTCTCAGTCTCCTCCAGGCTGAACAGGCCAAGTAACCTCAGCTGCTCCTCATGTGGCTTCCCCTCCACATCCTTCACCATCCTCGTGGCCTCCTTTGGACACTCTGTAATAGATTAATGTCTTTTTTATGTTTGTGGTGCCCAAAGCTGCTCGAGGTGAGGCTGCCCCAGGGCAGAGCAGAGCGGGACAATCCCCTCCCTTGCCTGGCTGGGATGCTGTGCCTGATGCCCCCCAGGACATGGGTGGCCCTCCTGGCTGCCAGGGCACTGCTGACCCATACCCAACTTGCCATGGACCAGGATCCCCAGGTCCCTTTCCATGGCACTGCTCTCCAGCCTCTCATTCCCCAGTCTGTACATCCAGGGCTGCCCCATCCCAGGTGCAGAATCTGGCATTTGCCCTTGTTAAACTTCACATGGTTGGTGATTGCCCAGTTCTCTCATTTGTTGAGGTCTCTCTTCAAGGCCTCTCTGCCTTGGAGGGAGTCAACAGCTCATCCCAATTTTGTATCATCTGCAGACTTGCTCAGTATCCCTCCCAGTCCTGCATCCAAGTCATTTATGGAGATGTTGAAGAGCACAGGGCTGAGAATGGAGCCCTGCAGAGCCCCACTAGTGACAGGTCCCCAGTCTGATGTCACCCTGCTCGCTGTAACCCTTTGTGCCCCACCCGGGAGCTCACCCATCACAGGATGTGTTTATCCAGCTGGGGGATGGACATTTTGTCCAGAAGGATCTCGTGAGAGACAGTTTCAAAAGCTTTACTGGAATCCAAAAAGGTGACATCAACTGGCTTCCCTTGATCAGCTGGGTGGGCTACCCTGCCATAAAAGGAAATCAGGTTCAATAAGCAGGACTTGAAGCTGTCCTGGCTGTGGCCAATGACTCTCTTGTCCTTCAAGTGTTTTTCAATAGTCTTTTCCATAATTTACCAGTCACTGAAGTGAATGTGACAGGCCTGAAGTTTCCAGGGTCATCCTTCTTGCCCTTCTTGAAAACTGGGACAATGTTTGCCAGCTTCTGGTTAGCTGTGACCTCTCCAGATTCCCAAGACAGTTCTAAAATCATGAAGAGAGGTCCCATGATGACATCAGGCAGCTCTTGGAGTATTCTCAGATGAATCCCATCAGGCTCTGTAGGCTCATGGGGATCCAGCTGGAGCACTGGAACGGTCCTCAAGGCTCCATTCAGGGCACTGGGATCCCCTCACCCCATCATTGGTGTTGAAGACAGAGACAAAGAGCATTAAACATCTTTGCTTTATGGCCCTGATTGTGAGGTGACCATCCTCATCCTGTAGCAGGCTGATGTTATTTCTGCACTGTTTCTTGATATTAACGTGTTTGAAAACCCTGTTTTTATGGTATCCCACAGTTCTGGGCAGCTTCAGCTCCAGCTGAGCTTTGGCCACATGAATTTTCTCCCTACAGTGGTGAACAGCATCTCTGTATTCCTGTCGTGTCACCTGACCTTGCTTCCACTGGGCATACACCTTCCCTTTTTGCCATAGTTCCAGAAGAAGATCCCTGCTCAGCCAAGCCAGCTTTTTATCTTGTCTGCTTGACTTCAGGCATTTGGGAATTGCCTGTTCCTGTGCCCTTAGGAGGTGTTGCATAAAAAGTGACCAGCACTGATGGACACCAGCACCTGCAAAAACGTTTTCCCAGGGGACATTACCCTCTACTTCCCTGAGCAGCCTGAAGCTATGTCCAGGGTTGAAGTTTTGCTGGCACTTTTCCTCACTGTCAACAGAGATTTTTAAACTCGGTGGTTTCGTGATCACTGTGGCCAGGACAGCCACCAATGCCCCTTTCACTCGTGAGACCCTCTCTGTGAGCAAGCAACAAATCAAGGAGGGCACCTTTCCCAGCTGGCTCTCTTAGCCCCTGTACCATGAAATCGTCATCCAGGTGTTCTAGGAATCTTCTGAACCTGTTTGTGCCAGCTGTGTGGTGTTCCCAGTTAACATCTGGCAAGTTGAAGTCCCCCATAAGGACAAAGACTCCCCCTACCTGGAGGGATTTAAGTCATGCAGATGTGGTGCTCAGGGGTAGGGTTTAGTGGTGGGCCTGGCAGTGTTTGGTTGATGATGGGACTCCATGCTCTCAGAGTGCTTTTCCCAGATTCTCTGTTTCTATGGTAAGTGGGAAAGGGGTTTTGCAGGTCTGTCCACACCTGGACAGCAGGAGGGGTTTTGGGGTCACTTTGAACATGTGTAGTCATGGACAGATGGCTGTGGCAGGAAAAGGTTTGTCCTGCTGCAAGAATCACAGGCTCTCACTGGCCCTCTGGTCATTGGGACTGCGCTGGGGTGGGTGGAAAAGCTTAAAAATTGGGAGCTGGGATGCAGTTGCTTGTTCCAATGCTGCTGAAAACCCAGGCAACTGGGACAGTCTGATTCACTGCTTGATTTGATCCCCAAAAAACCCACGGGGGTGTTTGTCCCTGAACATCCATCATCCTGTCAGGCTGCGATGAGCTGGGAGAAAAAAAAAGGATTTTTTATTTTATTTTGCTAAATGATGACTGACATTTTAAAAGCAATGTTGTCAAAGCTGCATGTCAAACAGCCTAATTGCCTAATCTGTGTGGCTCCTAATGACAAGTTAGGCTATTACAGCTGAAAGAATTTTAAGCATCTAATAATTTATACATCATCACCTGGGCTATTTGCTTTCCACACCTCAGTAAGTGTAGATGAGGAGAGGAGCTGCTTGTGTTCCAAGGTGATTTCACCTGTTTCACTCAGTCCTGTCTCAGGATGGTGCAGCCCTGGGGGAAATCACAGCCTTCAGCAGAAGCTGGGTAAAATGTTGTGATGAAAACACTCACTTTTACATTAGGAATTTTTTTTTTTCTTCCCTCCAGTAATCGAATATTTTTTTCTTTTATAAGACACCAAGCAACTTGGGCTCTGCTTCTGTGTCACATTGGGGTATCAGCATCACTTTAATTCCAGGTTATAACATTGTGTGTTATAAATGGAGAAATGCCTTCTCACCCAAACACCCAGCACAGAAACAATACTTGGGCAGCAAACTGAGAGGCCAAGTCTGTCCCTAACAAGCTATAGCTGGCCTCATTTCATTGATTAGCTAATTGCTCTTAGCTAATTGCTGTCACTGGTGAAGCAGGGCCCTATATGAGTGAGTGGGCTGCCAGTCCAGCTCCTTTGCTGTAGGGATGTGTTTTGGAGAGGGTCTGGGAAAGGTGGTGATCCCACGTTTGCACTGTCTGGGGGATTATTCTGGGGAGAGAGGGAGGTTTTTTTCTTTTTTTTTTCTTTCCTTTCCTTTTTTTTTGGTTTTTTCATCTCATTTTAATGTTGTGCCTCTGGTAAACCTCTGCCATGAAGCCTTTGCTCTCCCCATTTATTCTGGCCCTGCTCCTGATGCCTTGGGTGCTGGGGCCAGCTCCTGCTGGGCAGGGTCCTGGGGTGATGCTTTTTTCCTGCTGTGATGCTGCTGATGCTGCTCCAGGGGTGAGTGATGGGATGTGGGGACATGATTCCCTGTAGGAAACTCCCTTCTTGGGTGCAGTGTCCTGCATGCTTATAAATCCTTCTCTCTTCTGCATGGCCCCTAGGGATTAAAGCCCAGCTGGGCTTTGCTTGCTGCGTTTCGGGGGTGGTTTTGTATTGGTTGTGGTCCCACAGCATAAATTGGGCAGTGCTTCTGGATGTAGGGAGGGGAGAAGATTTATAATCACCTGGAATAAATGATGTAACCTTGGGGCTTGGTCCAGCTGCAGGCAAAACCCCAACCCACCAGGCTGGATTTGGTGCTCCCTTCCCACTGGGCTGGTGTTGGCATTTCTCCAAGCAGCATTATAAGCACTGGGAATTGGTATTTGGGCCTGCAATTGGACACTTTTTTTTGTTTTTGATAGGCAAGGGGATCCTCTCAGGAATATTGGAAGGTTAAACCAGGTGAGTTCTGAGATCAGCCTCCTTTTTTTTTTTTGTTTTTTTTTTACCCAGAATTTGTTGGGTACTTCAAGCCACCAGTAAGTGGTATGGAAAATCAGGAGCAACAACCTGGCCTTGGGGTGGTGTGGAGAGGGAGGGGGATGTGGTTGATCAGTACTGAGTGCTGGAGTAGGGGAAAATCAGTGCTGGTGTGGGAGATAACCTGTGCCACTGTCCTGTGGCTGCCAAATCCCTACCACAGAGCAGGTCCTGCAGGCAGGAGCAAAGCACTGCAGCAACCAAAACAAGTGGCAAAAGTTCAACCCAAACTTTAATTGTGCTCCTGTAGGGTAAACCTATCATGGACTTGCCACTCCTCTAGCTTTGAGAAAGTGGTTTTGGAAAACACTGCTTTTCCCTGCTTGAGGGAAGCTGCTTCCCATTTTGAGGGCTATGGGGAGATACTGATGTTGGGGCTCTAATGGTGTCTGGCTTGGCTGAGCCCTTTAAACCAAAGAGATTGAAAATGCCTTCAGGAGAGCTTTGTCTCCCAGCTCTGCAGGTGTATAAACAGCAAACATTGCCCACAAGTCAAAACCAAATGTAGCAGTGCACTCTTGGCTTTTGTAACTTGCCCAGGTGTGGCAATTCCCTGAGTCTTTAGCCTCGATCCCTAAATAGCCTGACCCTGCAGAGGAGGAACTGCCTCCCTGGGACAAGTGACACCCTCTGTGTGACCATCCTGGGACCTCTGTGCTCTTGCATGGCTATGGTGGGGCTTAAAGCATGAGTGTGCCCTGCTCTGGGGCTGTAGCAGTGGGGGCACAGCCTGCATCTCCGTGGAGCAGGCAGTGGTGGTGGCCAGGGCTTCTCCAGCTTCCCAAGAGGTTCCTCTCGTGTTCTCCCACTGATGGGTTTCCATGTTGGTTGGCAAACGGGAGCAGGAGGTACCAAAATGGAGAGAAGAGGGATCTTGAAAATAGTTTCTGGAAATAAAGATGGTAACTATTTCTTTGGAAGTGGAAATGGGGGAAAACTTGGTTGTTGCTTCTTGTCTTCCAGAGCAGGAGTCTCCTTGGATAACAGCTTATGTGCCTATAAGAAGCTGCCACAGGGTGCTGAAGGATAAAGATGGGGAGTTTTCTCCTCCAGCGTTCCATGCTGATTTCCCCATAAGCTTTTGGTGCAACTGGACAATCTGGGCAGGCTCCAGGAAGCACATCATAATTTATATCCAGGGATTTATCGCTGAGGAGGCTTGCAACAAAAATGAGGACAAAATTCTGTTTGAAGGAGTCTCCTCCCTGGCAGAGAGCAGTGTTGTTTACGCCTGCTGGAAAAAGGAGGTGCACGTTTTTGCCACCTTTGCTCAGGCTGTCCATGTTGTGCTGCTGAAGAGGCACTTGCCAAACCAGAGAGATGCACGATTTAAAGGGAAGTACTACATCTTCCAGGACCAGCAAGGGGAATCTTCCTCCAAAGATGATGCGATTTCTGCAACTTCTGCTTCAGAACTGCCAAAGTCAGGAGGTATTTTTCAGTCTGGCTGGGTTGAAAACAGAGGTGTGCTGGGCTTTGCAACCACATGTAGCAGCATGAGCCTTGGCAGCACCAGAGTGCCAAGCAGTGAGCTGAGGCAGGGGAGAGGGATCACTCTGGACACCATGGCTGTGGGAAGTCCTGCAGAGCTTATCCCATGTGAATGTGCAAGGACACAGGCTCTGGAAACAAAAGCTCCTTGTGGGCTGGCAGGGGTTCAGGAAGCTCAAGGCATAGGAGCACCTGAGGGAATAATCCCCACTGCAGCACAGGACACCTGGGGGCAGAATCCCTCTGTGAGTGAGGACGGTGCTGTGAGTTTCAGTCCTCTGCACAGTGTACTTTTGGGAACTCCTTTGCTTGGTGCCTTCCAGGGAGCAGAACCTTTTTGGCAGCCAGCAGGTGTGAGTCTGGAGAGCAGCCAGCCTGTCTTGAACCCCACTCTGAGGCCAAAAGGTCTGGGGCACCTGCAGTTTACCATTAAACCAACAGGCACGGGTCGCCTGGAGTTGGCTGCACACCCTGAGCCTCTGTCCCCTGGCACAGGACAAAGCCAGGAGGGCACAGGTGCCACCATGCCCAACCAGCTCAGCACAGCCAGCCTGGAGAAGGATGGAAGCTGTGCCCAGCTGAGTGTCCCAGCTGCTGGCCCCACCCAGGGCCTGGTGCCCAGCCTGAGGAACCCCTATTATGTGGGCACCAGGGACCACTTGCATCTGCTACCCGAGAGAAGCCAAAGCAGTTTGGGGCATTTGTCCATGCCTAAACCTGAGCAAGGCACAACTGGCCTCTGGCATACAAAGCTCATGGATATTTTCCCACCAGGAGGGTTTAGGGGAGCTGTCAGGGGGAGAACAGTGCTGCATCCCACAGCACCAGGGCTGGCTGTACATGCTTTGCCAACAGGGCTGGAGCATCCTCTCACACCTGTGCCTGTCCTAGGGACAGAAACCATCCCTGTGCTGGTGACCTCCTTCACAGCACCTGTTCCTGCAGACTCTGGCTCTCTGGATTTAAACCCTGAAGCACCTCTTCCTCCACAAGTGGACTCTGTGTCGATGGTGGCCTCTCTACCAGCTGCTTGGGATGGGGATCCTGTCAGTCTCAGGCAGAGGGACGTCTTCCCAGCTAGCCCAGGAGGACAGGAGATGGTCTCCCCTTCACCACCTTGCCACCCATTAGTAGCCTCTGAACTGGGCACAGATGAGTCCTCCAGGTGCCTTGGCCCTGGGATGCAAAAGCTGGTGCTGGGGGAGGCAGGTGGCCAGGGGGGAGAAACCACAGCCTCTGTGGGCTTGATGGCCAGGAGTCCCTCCCCAGTCTTTGTCACTGTCCCAGGGCCTGGTGTGGGGCTTGCTCAGCCTGAGGGTAGAGTCAGCAGTGGCTCTGGGATGACAGCAGCTTCCCTGTCTGACGTCAGAGAGGAGCACGTGGTGCCTGTGCAGCACCAGGACAGTGCTGCTGGTGACAAACCAGCTTCTGTCTCCAACTTTGGGGGATTTAAAATGCAGAGAGCCACAGAAGCTCTGCAAGTAGGTGCAGGACAGAGGAAAGCTGCCTCCTTCAGCACTTCTCCTGCACATCCTGATCTGCCTGCAGCTCCGTGGGGAGAAACACTGCCAAGAGACCAAAAGCCTTGGGAGCCTTCTGATGTACCCAGGAACACCCAGATGCCAGAAGGACAGCAAGGGGAACACGCTGGTAGGTGTCCCAGCACTTTGTGTCTTGGCTTAGATCATATTTAGAAGTCAAATTTACTTGGTGGGGACAAGGACAAGGCTGTGCCTTCATCTGCAGTTTCTACCTGGCAATCACAACCTGCTCTCTGGGGAGAACTGTGGTGGGGTGACCCTGGCTGGACACCAGGTACTCTCCAAAGCTGCTCTCAGTCCCCTGCTCAGCAGGACAGGGGAGAGAAAATGTGATTAAAGGCTTGTGAGGTGAGATAAGCACAGGGAGAGATCACTGAGTGCCTACCATCATGAGCAAAACAGACTTGACATGGGGAAATCAGTTTAATTTGTTACCAATCAAATCAGGGTAGGATAATGAGAAATCAACCCAAATCTTAAAAACAGCTTCACGCCACCCCTCCTTTCTTCCCAGGCTCAACTTTACTCCTGGTTTCTCTGCCTCCTGCCCTGCCTCTGGAGGTGCAGGGGGATAGGGAATGGGGCCTGCAGTCAGTTCATCACACCTTGTCTCTGCCACTCCTTCCTTATCAGAGGAGGATTCCTCACTGGCCTGGCCAGGGCTGGGTCCATCTTGGAGCTGGCTGGCATTGGCTCTGCTTCATGCAGCCTCTGACAGAGGCTTGGCTCCAGCTGTAGTGTGGATATGTGGCTCCAGAGGCTGAAGCTACAGAAATCTTGTAGCAGGAGAGGGCCTGAAATGTTGCCTCTCCTGTGGCAATTTGCAGTGCTCTTAGAAGTCTGATTTTTAATATAATATGAAATGTAATATATGATACAATATGTGTATATGATAACCTTTGATTACATGTTTCTTTTCTATGTTCCTGATGTGTCAGAGCTGGGCCCTCCCTGGGTAACCGAGTACTTTCCCATCAGGAGCTGCCACCTCATCTTCCGGGGTGGGTCTGGCATGTTTTACCTCCCGCTGCACGCTGACATCAAACCCAACATCTGGTGCAACTGGACCATCTGGGCAGGCCCCCAGAAGCACATTGTCATCTATGTCCAAGGGTTCCAGGAGAGTGATGGCTGTGGCAACAACCAGGACAAGATCATCTTCCAGGGGGTCTCGTCAAGCGTGGAAACCAAAGTGGTGTTTGCCTGCCACAACAGAGGCACTCTGATCTTTGCTGCACAAGCCACTGAGGTGCAGGTGTTGTTTCTGTCAGGGAGTGGTTCCAGAAGCCATGAATACCGACATTTTAAAGGACAGTATTATGTATTCAGAGACTCTGACACTGTGGGCTCTTCAAAGGATACCACAGCAGCTCCCCAGGAGCCTGTCCAGGAGACCTCTAAAAAAGAGAGCTGGAGGACAGTGGTGACCAAAGGTTTATTCATCTTGGTGACAGCTGCTCCAGGCCCACCAGCTGAGCCTGCTGGTGGCAGGATCCAGCCTGACATTGTGAGACCAGATGAAGAGGCCCAACATTCTCCTGATCTCATGGAAGATGCTCAGTCTGGTGCTAACCTGAGCAACCTTCACCTGATTGAGCATAGTCAGGATGAAACCAAGCTGGAAAAGAACCTTGAGGATGGTGGCAGCAAGGGCAGAGAAACTGAAGATGACATGTTGGTGACACCAGCTCCAGCTGGGCAAGACACTGGGTGTAAAGCTGAGCCACCTACCTTGGAACTGACCAAGGGGGACACAGAGCCAAGGACTGCTCTGGTCACTGCGGTCCCACGTCGCCCAGCTGGTTCCCCTTGCTCAGAGGTGCCCAGCAGCAGTGTAGGTGTCCCTGACACATCACCTGCCCTGGGTCAGGCCACTGACAGCTCCTCAGCAGTGGCAGCTGCTGCACATCACACACAGACACCAGTGCTGGCAGAGCCACCACTAAACACCAGCACAAAACCACCTCTCTACCCCTCTCCCGGTGTGACTGCTGCTGATGTGGTGTCTCTGGGAGGAAGGACTGAAGACTTCTTTGGTAAGGTGATTTTTGGGTTATTAGTGGCTGAACTGATGCCTGACAATGTGCAATATCCACCTCCAGTGATGCAGCACTCTCTTAGGAGGTTTGATTTGTAGACATGGCTGTTACCTTCAGTTGGGTGTGTGGTCCCACTCTTGACTCTGGTATCCAAGGAGGGAGGTACTTGAGAAGACATAGGATTATCTGTTGTAACGTGGGCATCTGTGGGATTGTGCTACTCATAATAGGGACAAGCCAGTTTCTAATCCAAGTGTTTTGAGCTCTCCATGGAGGAGCCAGCCTCTCAGCTGTGACTTCACCCCCACAGCAGGCTGGGAATGCTCATCTTGGTTTTAAACAGCCCTGTCTTGCATTGATTCCTCTGTAGCCCGTCACAGTGCTCCAAGACATGATCGCTGAGTTTGAGCTCCAGAAGCTGGAGAAGGGTTCAGAAAGTCCTTTGCCTCTTAAGAAAGTTCAGGAGTTGATGGCAGACCACTTACACAGCAATATTTAGCTACTGATATGTTTTAATTTCTGCCTGAAAGGAGAAGATGTTTTCAATTGCTGTTTTCCCCACCTCCAAACTTCTTGCCCCTCCATTGTAGATTTTACTCAGACTTTTTGCATTTGCTGGCATGAAATGCACGAAGATGTTTTGCTGCACTGGGATCCAAGGCAGCTCTGGTGGGTTCACAGGGATGATACTTCATCTGCTTCCAGAAATGGAAATGGGGTGATTCCTTTCTAAAGAACACTTCCCACTGTAGAGGAGAAAAGATTGCATTCAGAGCCTGATATTTAATTTCAGTATGAAGAACAGAGGAAGGACCTGGCACACTTGCAAAGTGACACAGACCTAATGCACTTTCCCTCCCCCATTACTGCTACACCCATGACAGCAGCCTGATGCTTTCCCTTGCTTTGGCAGATCTAATGTCATCTGTGGAGAATGACACAGGACTGCAATCCCAGCACCATCCTGGAGGTGAGCCATGCAGAGATAAGCATGTCTTAAAACTGCTCTAAGCTCAGGGAGCTGCCTGAGGCTGTGCTGGACATCACCTGCTCGTTACATTTAGAAAGCAGTGAGAGTTGTTTCTGAGTAGTAACCACTTTGAAGATGTTATTTTTAAGGGAATCACTGCAATCCCACTTGTTGTGCTTTGGTCACTTTGTCTCTCCCCTGGAGGAACCTCAGCTCAGGTGCTAACCCTGACATAAATGCTGCCTTGTTCGAGTCCAAGCACTACTTGTTGGCTATTTAAATAAGGTTTTTCTAAGATGAATGAGGGGCAATTGAACCTCAATGAACCACAGTTCCTCCAATATGTTCCAATGGATGTCCTGTGACTACCAGGATCAGAAACCTGCTGAAATCCTGTTCCTCATACCAGGGAGAGAAGCAAAACCCTCTTATGTGGGAGCACAAGCAGCTAAACAATATAAATGCAGGGCTTGTATGGCCCAGCAAGCCACAGAAACAGCTTGCAAGAAGGAGTCATTACAGAAAGAGCCTGAGCCCTGAACAGGGGAAATATTGATGAACAAATAGGTTTTAAACAGCAGACTGGCAAGTCTGTGCCAGCCTGGATTCCAAGAGAAATGGGCTGTTAGACTCCATCTAATTATGGCAAACCCTTTGGGAAACAGAACAGCTAAAGGCATGTAAATGTGATTGGATATGTATTGTTTCCTTGAGTAAGTTTGTCACCAAAAGATCAATTCTAATATTCATCAACAAGCATTAACTAAGGTTTGTTTTCACCTGTTACTCAACAACTTGTTCTGCCTGATGCATAGCCCCTGGAAATGCCCACGTGGCACTGACCTGCACAAGTATGGTGCTGTTCTAGTGCTGGTGTTTCAGGACTAACTCATTTAAGGAGCCTGTTTGTATGATGTGCATTTGAACATGCCAGGATCTTGTGTCTTCTGGTAGATGTGCTGTTTGAAGTCACTGTTGAAATCAAACCCAAGGTCTGGATTCCTCCTGGGGGAAGTGAGTTCCAAAAGGGTCTCCTTGAATCTCTGAAGAACCATGTAAGTCTGGGCATGGGGAGGTGGAGAAAAACAGCTGGGATGTCCCAAATCTTCACGTAGAAGAGACCATGCTGTGCTTTTGTGTTTGGGGGAGCTGACCTGCAGCTAAACAGATGGGAACAAGTAGTATTCTTCTACAGAAAGGCGTCAGAGCAGTGGGATATGGGACATCTTCTTCATCCCAGGTGGTTTGTGGAGGGGGGGAGAGCAAGATGGGGAGGTAGAGTGAGAAAAGAAGCTATTTGCTGTCATACTCCTGCTTGTCGAATGTCAAATCAGTGCTGGTCACTGTTCCTTTGCAGATCCAGAAGAACCTGAATCTTTCTGCCAGTAGAGTCAGTGAAATAAAGTTAAAGGATGTCAAAAGGTAGGGCTAATGCTGTGCTGCTGTCTTGGCAGGTGCTAGTTATAACCTGTAATATTTCTTGGATTAGCAGTGTCTTGGCTTCTCATTGTCCTTCCCCAGGAAGACGTGTGTTTTCTCCTCTTCATTGATCTGTAACTTGTCCTGAAAGTAGGAAAAAAATTGTTTTCTAGAGGAAAGATGGTGAAAATCAATGTTTAGTGTTACCCAGGGCCTATATAGGTCTAAGATGGATTTAAACTCTGGAGGAAAATGAGGATACTCTCACCTGCCACGGTGCCTGCCTGCTGGAGAAAGCTGGGAGCTGTCAGCAAGGTCCCTGCTCACCTGGCAGAGGCTGATCTGGGACTGCAGATTGCCACTATAATCCACTGTACACAAATATCTGGTCATTTCAGCCTAGCTCCAGATGAGGAGCCATTCCTGGGCTTTCCTTTTCCCCTGGTCCAAGTGCAAAGCTGCCTCTTGGCGCAGATAATCTTTGCAAGAGCCCGCAGCACCACGATCCCATGCCAAGGGTAGAAGGTCTAAGAGGGCTGTCAGAGCTGGGCCTGCAGCAATGTTTTCCTCCTGCCTCACCCCTGGGCTCTCCCTGCCTGCAGGACGAGTGATGCCAACCTGCTGCTCACCTTCTGGCTGCACCTGGAGCCGCAGGAGAGGAACGTGTCTCTGCTCCTGCGCTCCCAGCTGGAGGAGCTGCTTGGCACCTCGGTGGGCATGGAGAAGCTGCAACTTGTCTCGCTGTTTGTGGAAGGTGGGTGCTTCACTTTATTTTTTTTTTTTTTTCTGGGATAAGCCTTTTTATGCCAAGCCTGGCTTGACTTAGGGCATCTATTCCCCGGTGCAGACGTGAACGAGTGCCAGGCTGGGGTTGGCCTCTGCGGGGAGGAGGCAGAGTGCTTCAACGGCGTGGGCACCTACCTGTGCCGCTGCAAGAAGGACTACGAGGATCATTCTCCCACCAAGTCCGGCACCCTCTGCATCCGCACTCCCCGATCAGGTAGAGGATGGAACTGCAGTTCTGCTCCCTCTCGCAGCTGGTGTTTTCCCGGTGTGCGTGAGGGCGAGTCATTTGTGCAGCACTGCTGGTGCCAGCGCAGCCCGGAGTGAGCACATCAGACCAAGGTGTGCTCACTAGCCCGGGATTCTGCACCTCTGCTGATGTGTGATGCTACTGGAGGGGTGGCTTTTTATCCCTGCCTGGTGTGGCAAGGATGTGGCAATAATGTCTTTGCAAGGCAGTTCCCAGCTGGGAATACAACCTCCCCATGAGTCTTAGCCTCCCTTCCCCCCGTCTGCTGCTTTCTCTGCATCAGGGTTACAACTTGGCACACGTGAGCCTTTAAGTTATAAGCAAAGTGTAGTCAAGGGTGGTTTATGAGCTACCTCTGCTGTAACTGATGTGATCAGCAAACCTGGTGGCTCCTGGGAGTGCCCTGTGTTCTCCTGTCACTCTGTGTAGATCTTGGTGAGAAGGACACTGATGCTCCTGGTGTTTACCCCAGAGCTCCCCTGGTGTATTTGACACAAGGCTGAGCAGATGGCATGTGGTGCTTGACTGTAATCAGAGGTGGCTAATCCAATCTTGCAGAGTAACAGGGTCTCACAGGCTGGAAAGCAGCAATATTTTGCAATATGTGCTCCAAACACTGCTGCTGCTTTACCAAAACTACTACAACATCCCTGCAGTGGCTTAAACCTTAATGTGAGCTCATAGTCAAGTATAATTTCTCACCCATCCTACCAACTCCAAGTCAATTAATTAGCCAGTTGTGCGGTCTCAGCCTATACAGATCAGCTGGTTATTGTTATATTCTGGTACAGATAATTTTGTAAATCCATCTTTATCCATTGGGCCATGCATGGAGAGGGTCCCTCCAAGCCTGGATGGGAGCAGCAGCAGATCTTTTAGTCTCTATGTAGCTGCACGTGGGTTTGGCAATGGCTTTGCTCTATTGGGGTTCTTCTGGGGTCGCACCATCCCTGTGCTGCTCCTGCAGGCTGGCTCTTGGTCTAAATATTTCTCTGGGAATGGAGGCTTGGGAGAGATGCTCTGGCCTGGAGCCAGGTGTGAGGGTTTCTGGAGGGTGGCAGGGGCAATGCTGAACTTCCTGGAGGAGCACCTGGAGGAGATGTGGGGCACTTTGTGAGCACAGTGGGGTCCCTGGGGCAGTGGGCGCTGGGATGAGGCCGTGGCCTTTCTCTTGCAGGGTTCAGCACCTTCCTCCGCCACGCTGACATGCTGGTGGGCGCAGCCCTCGTGGCCGGCCTGGTGATGCTGGTGGCCTTTGGTGCCCTCTGTGTCACGGCCCTGTGGGGACGGCCCCCCAGGAGGAGCCCCGGGCCTGAGGAGCCACCGGTGAGGGCCGTGGAGGAGCCCGCCATGGAGCTGCACGACCTGGGGGAGTGCCTGCGCCTCGACCCCTTCCAGCTGAAGCTGCGGGCCAGGCCCCCCGAGTGGCTCTGGAGTGTCCGTGCCCACCCTGGCCAGGCAGGACGGGGCTTCCCAGAGCAGCCTCCCCCGCTCTGAGGGGGTCCCGGGCCTCGCCCAGACCGTGCGGCCTCAGTGACCTGTGCGCTCGCTCCTGCATTTCCCAGGGTTTCCGACACAACCGCTGGCTGTGCCAACCCTTCTGCTGTGTTTTATGGACCGTGAATATCCCACAACAGTGTCCCTTATGCTGTAATTTAATTTTTTTAATGCTTGCTCAGCTTGTTTTGCTCCACACTGCTGTACATCTGCTGATTTACCCTGCTCGAGATCTGCACAGGAAAATTAAACACCTTTTTTTTCTTAAGAAAAAACGAAATAAGATATTTTGGTGCTTAATATGAAATTAAAAATTATTCTGCATCCTGCTCAGTGCTGCCTGCTTTCTCCTGCCCCTAAGGCAGAGCTCTGTGGGAAGCCCTGGCGTGACCTGAGGATCTGCGGGATGTTTCTACCAGCTTGGCTGAGAAACATCTCCAGAACTTGACTTAAAAGTTTGGTGAGAAACCTGCTCAGGTTATGGCAGGTGGGCCCCCACTCACTGAACGATGGGGACAGCATTTTTGGTGCTTGCATGGATGCTGGCTGCAAAAAGCACCACCACCACCCCATCATCCTGGCTGGATGTAAAGCACAGCTGCCTTCCCAGCCTGTGCTACAGCTGGAGCCTGGTAACTTTTCTATTTGTCTTTTTGAGGGGGGTTTCAATCGGAATTCCCCGTTTCCTCGGGAAGAAGCGTGAACGGTGTGGTGGCGGATGCCCCACTGGAGGGAGCTGTCTGCCACCAAAAGCCCTGGAAGGGCGCTGGCTGCAGCTGCCTGGGAGATGCTCCAGAGGTGGGGCACGGCCGGGGCTGGGCGTCCCTGGGTTAAACAGGACCAGCCCGTGCAGCTCGGGAGTGGTCTTCCTGCGCTTGTTGAGCAGCTTTGGGCAAGATGTGCTGTGGAGGTGGGTGCTGAATGGAGCGGATTACACATGGACATGCCCAGCTCAGGGTTTGCTCTCCAGGGTCAGCCCACAAGGGGCTGGAAATGGCCCTGCTGTGTTTCTCTGCAGGTGAGGATACGCTGGTGAAGAAGTCAAAAGGGAACCCGG
>VZRS01000310.1:268738-283074 GCA_013398055.1 Ifrita kowaldi | reverse complement strand
AAAAAAAAAAAGAAGAAAAGGGGCAGTTCCTTTATCTCAGCTGTTGAATCGGTGAAGAAGCAACATTGGCGAGATTCAGCACAGATTGGGGCACTATAAACGCCAGTGTTGTGAGAACCAGGTGAGAGCATGTTATTTGCACTGAGGTGATAAAGAAACAAACATCCTCCGTGCTTGGCTGGCAGCCGCCGTGCCCCTCTGGTGGTTGTGCTGCTTTCCAATAACAGGCTCGTCCAAATTAGCTGATGCTGATGGGGCTCTCCAGCCTGGAGAGAGATGTGGGGCAGAGCTGACACCTCCCTGCACACACTCCCCCAGCAGCAGCTCACTTCAGCACTGCTTAGTGCCTTCCAGCTTCGGGTACTGAAACGGAGAAAAATGGATCTCCCAAAGACGTCCTGATCGTTGCTTCCTTCGATGTACATGGAGCAATCCGCTCTTACCAACCATTTTCTATGCATGGTTTTCAAAGTATTTTGTAAATAGCAGAGAATTAAATGCAAACATCTCCCTAGGAGGCAGATAAGTGGGTGTAATTTTCCATTGTAAAGAGAAGGAAACCATTAATGCGTTTGCACAGCAGAGTGTGCTTGTTTCCTAGCTGAGATCAAAGAAAAGCAGCAGGGGCTACAATAATACTGTCATTGTCTTGGCCTCGGATTTGGCCAGTCACCATCTCCCCTCTTCCCTGCTTGGATCCACGAAGGGGGCTTGGGGGCTCTTCAGGTTGCTAACTCTGCTCTCTCCCAGTTCGGTAGGGTTTGGATCCCAAAGCCGAGCAACTGATGAGCAGATGGATGCTTCTGCTTTCTTTCCAGCTTTTCCAGGAGCAGGGTGAGCCTCACACTGTGCTCCTCTGTTGGAAGCCAGCTCCTTTAATGCAGCTGTAGCCTGCTCTGTAGCCCAGGCATGAGGCTCCCATCGGATCATCTTTCCCTGCAGCTTTTCATGCAGACAGAATGTCCCGCTGATGCTCCTGAGCTGGCACAGGGGACAGAGGAAAGCCTGGAGCGATGTGCCTGGGCAGGGCTTTCTGCAGCCAAACCCACGACAGCAGCAGGTCCGTCTGGGCTCTGGGGGGATGCAGGAGGTGGAGATGGAGTGTTGCCTCCCTCCTTATCTGGTGTGAAGTGACAGCACCTGCCCCTCATAGCTGTGCCTGGGAGACATGTCAGGCTTTTATTGGAAGCATCTGAGGTGTGTGTGTGATCTGTGTGTGAAACAGCAGGACAGAGCCAGACACCAAGCCCATCATGAGCAGTAGGTATTGGGGTTTTCCCTGTTACAAAAATCCACCATTTCAGTCCCAAATAGTGTTGCTTTTTATTTTCCACTATGTCCAAAGGAGCTGCATGCAGCCCTGTTTTGCCTCGTGAACTCCAGGCTGGCTTTAGGAACAGCCCATCCCTCCTTTCCTGCTCTCCCAGTTGAATTGAGAGGGGCTGACTTCCCAGAATCACAGGATAGGTCAGGTTGGAAGGGACCACAGCGGGTCATCTTGTCCAACCTCCCTGCTCAAGCAGGGTCGCCCCAGAGCACGTGGCACAGGAGTGTGTCCAGATGGTTCTTAAATATCCCCAGTGAGAGAGACTCCACAGCCTCTCTGGGAAACCTGTTGGTCACCAGACAGTAAAGAAGTTCTTCCTCATGGTCAGGTGGAACTCCCTGTGCCTCAGCTCCTGCCCGTTGCCTCTTGTCCCATGGCCCGGCACCGCCGAGCAGAGCCTGGTCCATCCTCTGACCCCTCCCTACAGACACTGACAGACGTGGATGAGGTTCCCTCTCCGTGTCTCTTCTCCAGCCTGAACAGGCCCAGCTCCCTCAGCCTTTCCTCAGAAGGGAGCTGCTCCAGGCCCTTCATCATTTGTCACCCTCTGCTGGGCCCTCTCCAGGAGCTCCACGTCTCTCTTGTCCTGAGGAGCCCAGAACTGGACACAGCGCTCCAGATGTGCCTCACCAGGGCTGGGCAGAGGGGCAGGATCACCTCCCTGACCAGCTGGCAATGCAGTTCCTAACGCAGCCCAGGATCCCATTGGGAATGTGCCACAAGGGCACTGCTGGCCCATGGACAGCTTGGTGTCCACCAGCAGCCCCAGGTCCTCCTCCCCAGAGCTGCTTCCCAGCAGGTCACCCCCAGCCTGTGCTGGTGCCTGGGGCTGCTCCTCCCCAGGTGCAGGACCCTGCACTTGCCCTTGCTGAACTTCAGGAGGTTCTTCCCTGCCCATCTCTCCAGCCTGTCGAGGTCCCTCTGAAGGGCTCACAGCACTCTGAGGTATCAGCCACTGCTCCCAGCTTTGTGCCAGCAGTGAACTTGCTGAGCAGGCACTCTGTCCCAAACTTCCTTCCCTCTGCTGCAGGTCAGGGTATTGGCATCTGCTCTTCTCTCTCATCTGCAGTGGAATGAATTAATAGACAATAAAACAAGACAAATCTGCTGGATCTGTAAATCTGAATTTGGTCAATCCAGAGATTGACTGGAAGCTGTGCTGCTTCTGATATCCAAAATGAATTTGTCACCTTGCTGTGCAGCGCTCTGCTTGCTCACAGCCCTTGGCCATATGAAATGACACACTCTGATGATTTATGGGCCACCACAGATGATTTTTTTCTTTTCAGTAGGAACTGTTCTCTCATGCATTATTGCTGTGTGACTGAGGAGTGTGCAGAGGTTTCAGAGGGTCCGGGATTTATTGGAGATTGGGACATGCCCTAGGAACTGCAGGGGAGGAACAATATTTGAACATCAGCTGATTTTTTTTTAAATACATTTACTAAGCCTGGTTGAACACCTTCCCAAATTCTTCAGGTTCATCTGACTGGTTTTTTCCCTGGGTTTTGAAGCAGGCAGGGCAAGCCTCATCTGGTGCAGAGCACTGTCCAGAGCACTTGGACATGAACCATCAAGCCAGGGCAGAAGACATGGAGGCAGTTCCTTGTGGGACACCTCTTGTTCTATTTGCACCTACCTCATCAGAAAAGCCATGAAAAATGGGAGACATTCAATGTGTGGTGGCCGTGGCTGGTACCTTAACCTGAGTAGTGAAAGCTACAGATAACGTGTGGGGAGAATCGCTGTGAAGGGAGATGCAGGACATGAGCTTGGTTTTCTTTCCCACAACCAGGAAAGAGCTGGGAAAGGGACGTGGGTGCTCACAGCCCACTGGGACACCACTTGTGTGTCTTTGCTGCCCATGAATGTCTGCCAGTTGGTAGAGGCTGGGGTATTGCTGAGGTCATCATCATGCTGAGGGACACCTCCAGAGCCTCAGATGTGCTTGTGTGAAGGGGTAGATTTAGGAAGACACTCCAGCCAAGCGCTGGCACAGGCTGCTAGAGTGAAAACGTCGGAGTGTGGCTTCATGCTGTGGTTTGAATGGCACTAGGCTGTAATATAACCACAAACCAGGGACAATCACCCCTGGAGAAAGTGGGTTTTGCCTTACCAGCTCAAGTGGAGAAAATTTTGGTGGTATTTTGCTGACTGGCTGAGTGATACTCCCTCAAGTGAGTGACTGTGATTAAGTGCAGATATATCTGCGACAGCTTCAAATTAATGAGGCAGAGCAGAGAAATGAGGCCTGGAGATGGCATTTTTCTTCTAGCCTGGTCTAAAACCCTCTTCTGTATCCCAGAGGATGCAGCTGCAGCTCCCTGCCTACCCTGTGGGTATCACCTGAGAGTTTGATTTCTCTGCTGGAGCTGCTGCCAGGCACACAGTGATCCCCTGCAGGTGTGTGTGCATGCAAGCAGGGGCTCTGCAGGGCTGGAGGCTTTTGAGGGGTGAGGAGCACTGTCTAAATGGTCATTTTTCCTGGAGGGAGGCAGCACAGACTGTGAATTGGGTCTGTTCCCAGAGCATCTTAACTCACGAGTGATTAGCTGTTAATTATTATGCAATAAGTTACTTAATAAATGAGTATTCTTCACAGCACCTATTGTACCATGTGACATCAGCGAAACTGTGTGAAATACATGTAATTACTGTCACAGAAATGTAATCATAGCTCTCCCCCACCCTCAAATTCTTGTGTGTCCATCAGCCATGGCATGGGCACTTGGACCAGGGCGATGCTCAGCAGTGCCACTGTGCACCACCAGCCACTTTGTCCTCACTTCCAAGCCTGCTTTCAGTTTTCCAGTGAAAGTCAGGATTCAACATACTGGGGGCAAAAAAAATCCCTCCTCACTTGTGCATCACCTGTGTCTCAGTCTCAGTGTCAGGCTTAAAAGCACCCTGAGGATAATGTTAAACTCTCGTAGTTTGCCTTAAAAGAGAATATATTAAAAAAAAAAAAAAAATCCGACTACACACACTGATTTCATCCCAGTTTTGTTTATAAGTTTTTTTGCTTTATAAGGCTTTAACAGTTAAAACCCCAAGGAAGGGTGCATTCTCCTGCTGGAGTACTTCAGTCCAAAATGTTTTTGCAGTGACCTAACTTTGTTTGTGGCCCTGAAGAGGGAGAGAGGTGGAGTCTTTTAACTGAGATCATCAAAATATTTGTGCTGGTATGTGCATTTTAGACCTGCCCTTAAAATTATTCAACTTAGCTGTGCTTTAATTTGTTCTGGGCTTTTGAACTTTAATTTTTTCCCCTAGTTCTTGTTGGTGTGACATGTGCCAGTGGCTTTGGGGGTCTGTAATTGCAGATTTGGGTGTTTTCAGCTGCTTTTTGGGAAATGCAGTGGTCCAGGCTTGCTCAGAGGTGGAAGGAGAAATAGGGATGGAGAAAAATATCTGCACATGGCTGAATAAGTGCAACAGTTTGAACTTAATAAGCCAAAATGGCTCTCTTAGGAGTGGGCTGCACATGTGAAAGATATATTGCAGTAAAGCTGTGCTTGATTATGCCAACAAAAGTGGGATAGCAGAAAGCTATCAAGAAGGATAACAAGCACTAGATATTACAATGGGGATTTCTCACATTGCTAGCGAGAGGAAGAGCTGCCCTGCCCCTCTGCTGGCTGAAAACACCATAGAAGATATTTTCCAAATTTTTTTTTCCCCTGAAGGGATCCAGGCAACAGCATCCATGTGCATGCTGCTGTCAGCAAAGCTGGTGCCTCCATTTTTCTTAGTTTCCAGCTCCTGCTGCTGCAGCAGCAGACAAACCAAACTGGGAGCACTCCCTGAACACAGCCCCAAAAAGCAGCATTTATGTGTCTAACCAATCAAAGCCACACAGAAGGGAGAGCAGGAACAAGCTGTGTGACAGAAAGCTTGCAGAGTGTTAATGATGTACAGTAAACGGGTGGTAAATAACAGGGCTGTCACTGCAGGGCTGCTGCCTGTGCCTGCTCTGCATACAAACAGCACCGGGATTTCTGCAGGGCTGAGCCATGTGTGCCTGGAAAAGTGCCTGGTTCCCATGAAGCATGGGAAGATCTGTGTTCTGGATGTCCTCCGTACAGGATGGTGACCTGATGGCACAGCATGGGCAGCACCACATTATGTATGGAGCAAGCAGGACTGGCTAAAACCTTTCAGCTTTGGGGGAGAAGGGTCCCTTAGCCTTCAGGCCCAGGACAAGACCTGTTCACTGGCTGATTCCAGCAGTACTAAAAAAAAAGCAGGAAAATGGCTTAAAGCACTGCAAAACTTCTCTGAACATCCTGACCCCCTCAAGCTGAAGAAGAGTAAGAAATTATTATTTTACTTTTACAAGCCCAAACAGTTAATTCAGCAGGGCAATGGGCAGAGCTCTTGCCTGAGAGAGGTGGGGGTCAGTCCCTTTTTCCAGGTAACAAGTGCTAGGACAAGAGGAAACGGCCTCAAGTTATGCCAGGGGAGGTTCAGATTGGATATTAGGGCGAATCTCTTCACTGAAAGGGTGGCCAGGCAGTGGAACAGGCTGCCCAGGACAGTGGTGGAGTCATTGTCCCTGGGAGTGTTCAAAACCTGTGCAGATGTGGTGCCTAGGGACACAGGTTAGTGCTGGGTTATCAGCTGGACCCGATGATCTCAGAGGTCTTTTCCAACCTCAATGATCCTATGACTCTGTAATTGAAAGCTGCCCTGGGAAATGCAAACACAGGCAAATGTGTCCCACCCTACTCACACCTGTTGTGTTGCTTGGTTGCAGGTGATGTTTAGAAACAAATTATTCTTTCAGTGCATCCTCCTCAGAGAATTTTCCTTGGTTGGGTTTTTATTCTTATTATCCAGTCCCTGTTATCACTGTAATATTTCATGCTCCTGCAAAAAAAAATCATATTCAAGAACAAAGCAACTCACAGCTTTTCTTCATTTCAGACTTTTGTGTCCAAAGGGCTGTCCTGAACTCAATAACTGAGCTTTTATTGTGTCACATTTCACTGTCCCTGACTGCAGCCAGCTTGGCTAATCCTTTTGCTGCTGCCTTATCAGTATTTCCCTAAAAAAAGACATTGTCCTTTTATTGTCACCTTGACACTCACTCCCGAGTGCCTGGTGGGGTTTGAGAATTTGAATTTTTTTTTAAATGCAGTTTTACTTAGGAAAAAGAAGCAACTTCAAAAGATCTCCCCATCCCATGTTTTTATACATGATTTTTTTTACCATGATGAATAATTTGGAAATTAAAAAAAAAAAAAGAAAGGAAAAAGGAGTGAGATTCAGGCTTCTCCAGGACTTTCAAAATGAAAATGTTCAAAGACTTACTGTTCGCCTGCTCCCAGCTGCTGTATAACAGGAAGATTTGTTGCATTTCTGGTTGTGGTAAGAATTTGCTTCAAATTGAGCTGTTTTAAAAGAAAACAACAAAAAAATCAAATACAGAGTGCTTTAGCTATATATTTTAATTGTTGACTTTTACATGAATACCCTGCACAAGATACTCACGTATCTCACTCTTGCAAGTCTTAACCCTGTGATAAATTTTTATGTTTCCTGTGCAAGGCTGCAGGGTCAAAGGCAAAACAAAGAGAGGAGAGATGTCTGTGCTAAAATCCTTTCTGTCATTCAAACAGGAGCTCAGGCACATTGACTGGTAGGAATCACTCTGGACTGACACAGGCAGTGGCTGCAGGGGCTGAGAGGCTCTGTTCAAAGCTCCAGCAGTGCAAGGGATTAGGAACAGGTATGTCTGATATTCTTCTCACCTTCATGAATTCAGCTGATGGTGTGTTTGCAATACACTGAGAATGTGGTAACTAAAGGGTGCTCAGGCATTTTTTCTCGATTATTTTACCTGGGAACAGCATGGGCCCACCAGTGTGGATATAGAAGGGTCTTTTCTATCCCTTAAAGAACAACAGTGCCTTATTTCACAGACTGCAGGAACTCCTGCCCTAATATTGGATGTTCAAGGCAGCTCTCAAGGAAGTCATTAATACGTCCCAAATTCACCAGGGAAGCCACAGGCCTTGGCATGACTGTGCTGGCATCTACCTGCCAGATTTGTTCATTTCTGTCTACAGTTTCCCTGTTGTGCTCAGGTCTCTTGGCCAGTAAATGCTTCCCAGGGACTATGTTACTTTCAAACCTTGGACTATCTGAAGAAGAAAAAGTGCTTTTTTTTCCATAAGAAACTGCCAAAGTTGCATGTATTTAATGAATGTGGAACTGTGTGCTTTAGGCTGCTGCTTAGCTGGGGGCAATAACATTTCTGCTGAATCCCTGAAGATTTCCAGCTAGTAAATTTTCACATTTATTTTCTTTTAATAAATTCTCTCCTTCACGTACCCAGGGGCAACTTTGGTAGCACCAATCATCAACATACACATTTTCTCTCAGTGTTACACTTCTTGAACCTATTTATTCCATTATAGTTTAAATTCTTCTTGCTCTTATCAGCTGACCCTTACATATGGCTTTGCCTGCCTCCTATAGCAAACCTCTTTATTATCTTTATTTGAAGCACTGAACAAAGTTCTTTTTAATTGTTGCTATCTGACCTTTGTCCTGGAGAAACAAAATTTGTTTTTCAACATAAATGATCTCTGCAGCCTTTCCCAGCTATTGGCCATCTTATCAGACCATGTAATGATGCCAATTCTACCTGCTTCATCAACTACCTAAAGATTCACTCCAAGCCCAGTCCAGTTTATAAGAGACAAAGGCAAGAGTGAAATGTATGATCTCATTCCTCTGGGTGCAATTCTTGCAGAAATTGTAGAGACTGAGCTGTTGATATGGAAAGGTTAATGATGTACCCTCTTTTTTATCAATTTTCTGTTTTCTATCAAATCTATGTCTTATCTCATGTCTGCTTGATCGGATCTGCTTAAGTAAGGTACACATTTGGAGCTTCTTCTAAATTTAATTTCTCCTTCTTGAAAATCCTGCAGCTATTAAAAAAAAGAGAAATCCTTTCACAAAGTCTATTTTAGACAAGGGACACAGGCCAAGTTCAGGTATTAACCATTTGCCAACTATGCCCTTGATCACCAAATACTCCTCTCATCTTCAAATTGATCAGTAACCTAAAATAGAGCATTTTAAGATAATGTGCCCATTCCTAATTTCTTTTATTCAGTTAAAGGAAATAAGTTGGTACAAATTTCCCTTAAAATTGGCTGTTGGCCTTTCCTGACAGTAAACATGCAATAAAATAACTGATTTCTGTTCCTAGGCTTTAGCCACTCAAAGATCTTGATTGTGAAGGGAGAGCTGCTGGTAGCTATCTAGAGCATCAAAAACTACATTTTGGGGGTTTCTTGGCACAAACTGCAGTGTGGTAGAAAGCCACTTCTACAACTTGTGTTCAGAACCATCTGGATGCTGCTCAGTGAACTCCCATGTGTTTCCAGTGGTTTTGAGTTCCTTCCTTTCACTCTGGTTTCCATCTATTCTGTAGAGGTGAGGAAAACCATCAATTCCCCTCACTGCCCAAATACTTGCTCTGCTGAATCTTAAATTCTCATGTTCTACTTCTGTATTTTTTTCCTGCTTGCTTGATGTCTCACCAGTTCTTGTGAAATTTGGAAACTGAAGGAAAGTTTTGGTGTAATTCTCCATCTGTTGTTGTTCTCCTGAGCACTACTGTAATTTTATTCTCTTGTCTCCGGGTGCATGAGGAGCAGGAAGCTCATGGGAAAGCTGCAGCTGTAGGCACCGTGTGTTTTAGGTGCTTGCAAGCTTTCTGCACTGGAAGTAATGATGGTAATGGTGAAAACAAAGCTGATAATTATGAAATTTAAAATGGACTAGCAGATCTGTTGGGAAGCCTGAGCAGAGAGAATGCAGAGATCTTGTGTTTATCAAATACGTTGCTGAAGATTTACCTCACAGGCTGGTTTCTACCTTTAGCATTTCCAGGCAACTCTACCAACACTCTAACAACAACTCTAAAACACTTCTAACAGTGTTTTTCTTAATTCTATTTCCCCCTCCTCCTCCCCATCCCCAAAGACCTGTGTGTCCTTGTGTCTTTGGCTCCAGTTGTCTTGCATGGCAATTTGATCTTCCAAATGCATCATTTCCTCATCACTAAAAGCAAGGATTTTGAGTAACATCTCATGGCCTTAGCCTGGAGGCCAGTTCCTTGTTGGTGTATGGTCAACTTTTTCAGCTTCATGTTGTATTTCATGTACTCAGTGTTAAAAAGCTTTCTTCAGCCCTGTTTTTTAGCACTCTCCAATAGTGTAACTGTGGCTGACATTAAAAATAAGTCCAATGCTCCCCCTGCATCAGTTAAGAATGTTTTGACAAGGATTTTCTAGTGCTGGAAAAGTATTTTTGAAATGATGTAACTTCTGCTTAAACCTCAGTGTCTCCCTCTCAGGCTCTGATTACAGGGCTCTAAAAGTTTTATATTAACTGTTAAAAGACACTCTTAGAGACTCTTAGAAAAATCCTCTCTCTCTGTGCAAAAGGCAATCAATCCAAGATGGTAGTTTGCTTAAAAGCAAAGGGCTATGTGCTCTGATAACACAGGCTTTATGATAATGAAATGAAGAAGGAAACTTAGTGTAATTAATTGTCCCATTCACTCATGGATTGAATGGAGAACGATGGTAAAAGCATTTTGGTAAAAACAAAACATAATGCCTTTTTTAACTTGGGTTCTATAAGCTTTAAATACTCAATAACTTTAAGCATAATGTACCTTTTTCATGTTAGACTCATCTTACTTCCAATCCTCTGAGAAGTTTGGATGCCAGCTCTCAAAACTGACAACTCTTGCCTTGCTTAAAGGACTCAAAGGATTGAGATGAAAAATTTATTTTAACATTTGATCTCCATCACTCCTTGACAGAAAAAGTGAACTTTTAGCCATTACCAGAACTGCAGAAGATAGTCTAGAATTTAATACACATAACAGGAATGACAGAACCTTGGTATATGCCTTGGCTTGGGAAAAACAGGTTCTGCCTTTCAGTGACATAAACCCTTTTTTTAAAAGGCTGTAATTTTGTAACTGTTCTGTCTGGGAAAACTGCAGCACTCTGACTTGATAGTTAAGACTGTAGCTAAGCCAAAGGAGCTGAGCATAAGAGTTTTGTGGAATGAATGCCTTGAAATTACATCTCTAGTATAGTAGTAAGTAATTTCTAAGTGCTGGAATTACCTGGAAGACCATCTCTGAAAGTGTAGTCTTTGTTCACAAGCTTCTTTTTGAGCCTCGAGATCTCTTGGGGTTTTTGTTTTGGGTTTGATTTTGTGTTGGGTTTGTTTTTTTCTTAACTGAGGTATCAGATATTAAATAAATAAATAAATCTGGAATACACACAAAACTGGTACCAACAAAAAGAAGTGTAGAAAAGATTTACTGTAAACGAAAGAATTTTGTGCAAACAGTGAGGAAAAAGGCTTCTGTTTTTTTAAAAACACCACAACTTTGTAACATGTAAAAGTCTCCAAACCTACTCAGTGCCAGTCCACTAATAGTCCACTCAAGTCAGTTACAGAATTGGCTTTGATTTTCCTTGCAGAGAGGAGCTCCAGCCTCTGAGGTTTAATGTCGGCTCTTGAGCACGATCTATTTTTTAATACCTCTGAGGCAAGAAGGCAAAGAATGACCCAACAAAATGGAAACAGAACTGTGGCAACATCGGGCCGGGCTCTGTTACCTTGTCAGGCCCTCGGGGCGTGATCTCCAGCCAGCACTGGGCCCCTACCAGCCCCGGGAGCTGCTCCCTATGGCCAGGCTGTAAATGCCGCGCCCGGGGCGCTGCTCCTCCAGGCGGTGGAACTCGGTGAGGCGGAAGCGAGTGGCCAGAGTGTTCACCATTCTCTTCAGGGTGAAAAAGGCCGCCACCACTTGGAAGGAGAGGAAGGCAGCAAAGATGATGTGGACGGCTCGCTCCAGAGAGTGGATTTTTAGACCTTCATTAAATAGCAAGAAGAGAATTATAGGCAACTGCGGGAGGAGAGTGAGGAGCCAAAACCCAGCCAGCTCAGGCACCTGTAAGAGGGAGACATCACATATTAAAAACCCGACAGCTGGGATGAAAAAATCCAAAATCTTGCGAAGAAAAGACATTTTGTTTTTAAATTTTCAAAAGCCAGCACATAATGTGGGAAGGCAAAGTGAGGTGGCTTCATATTTTCATATCCTGTGTTTTTAAGCATACTTGTATTTTCTGACAAAACAGTTTCAGGGAGTGAGAGGGCTCTCTTCTGAGGGAAAACTACTTGGAATTCACAAAATTAAGTGGAAGCTGATGCCAAGGGAATAGAAGATGAAGCGAAATAACCACCTCCCCAGCTTAAATCTCTTAAATAAAATGCCTGCCAGTTAACGTTAAACTCCCAAAAGCAGAAATTCTTGCAGAAATTATGTACATCTGGTAACGTACTTTCTCCAGGAGATTGCCCACATATCCCAGGTAGAGTCGAATGAGCTCTGTCAGAGAGACCAGGATCATGATGGTGACCAGGATGAACTTGTAATAATCTGATAAGACTGGATACTGGAGGGATAGAACAGAGTAAAAGTTTCTGCCATGCTGTCTGTGATTAATTGAAGATACTCTGTGTTATTGTCAGCTGACAGTAGTGGCATTCAAACACTCCTGAACCTCCAGTTCCCAGGAATTCCCACATCAATGTCATAACCTCTAACTCCAGTGAGCTGTACCCCATACTAGGAGGTGTTTGATGTAATACACATTTACAAACCAGCACTCTTCCTTCACTCTCACCTTCAGGTAGAGGATGGCAACTGTGATGAGCCACCAAAATGGGAAGAAATAAACGTTGAAATAGAGGGACATCTGCAGTGGCAAACTGGAGAGGATTTCACAATCTGTAGAGAGAAAGAAGATTTTATCACTCCTGCTGTAAATATGACAGAAGGATACTGCTCCATCTTAGCTTCATGCAGGGCAATAACACTCTTCCCAGTCAAATTAAATGTTAAGAAAAATATTTTTATTTTCACACCCTATCTGGAGTTACATCATTTCCTGGAATCTAAGGCACCTTTTGGCTCCTGGGACGGAGCATTTTTGTCACTTAGTCATATATTCGAGTGTAGTGCCCAATTGTTGATTACCTGGTGGCTTTTAGCTTATTCCACCATCTCTGAGGCTTAGCTCATGAGAGCTGCTAGAGAGCAGGCTTGCATGGCCCATTCTCCATTTTCAACTTTCATTTAAACAGACACTTGGATGGAAGCCAGTAATTTGTCTGATTCTGAAGAGATAATTTCAAATATGTGTCAAACTAAAGCTCACCCTTTCAAGTCTGCAGAGAACAAAATGCACTCACACAATGCAATGCAGAGAACAGCAAGTCTCAAACTCCACCATGCGGGCAGTAAATTCTGTATTTATGATTTTGTAACAGACCTACAAGGTCAGACTTACGACAAAATTTAAAAGGGAATCATTCATTTTTCATCAGTGGAGTTTTACTGCCATGTTCTAGTAAACTGATACTGCATCCATTTTGGTCTGTGTCTCTAGGCACATCTTCACTCGGTTACTACCTGAGCAAGTTTAGAAAGCACTCACTGTGATCTGCTGGTTTGTATTCAAGTCCTGCTCCTCTGCCTGTCACGTTGGTGATGTCTGACTGGAGGTTTCTCTGAACAGTCACACTGCCTCACCTCCAGCCTCAGAACCACCTCTCCTCTGACACTGCCTTCTCTTTTGAGATCCTTCAACCACTCTCACACCTCTGTTCCACCTCGGTCTGGCATTCCACGCAGCCTGGTACAGTCTGTTTCACACGTCTTTATGCCAGGTGCCAAGGGAGCCATGGTAACCACTAGAACTAAGTGGGAAGGGGGGAGGATTTGGGAACAGAACCGGGACACACCTTAAGGGCAGGGTGTTGTGAGGGGCAGAGATTTGTTACACTGAAACAGAAGGTGCAAGACAACCCATCTATTTATCTATCTAGTAATCCCATTTTTAAGCATCAACACTTTCTTACATCTGCAAAGGAATTAAAGTCTATAGGTACCTCAAAACCAGTTTCACCATCTACCTAAAAGTGTCCCAGCTGTCCCAATGCAGGAATCTCTTGAACACCAAGACGACTTGAGCAGTCACCAAGATAAAATTCCAGAACACTGCTTTATCTTTCAAAAAACCCACAACCATCCAGTTATAAGTAACTACATTTCTGTCCCATGCGTATTGGATAAAAATTTAACGGTTCATGGCCATATTACTTAAAAACAGAGAAGCCAAGAATTCTAATTTCACTTGTGATGACAATGTTTAGGTATATTAAAGGTTTCCTTGACATGGCATTGCTATTTATAAAATCTGTGCAAGTTCTAAAACTGTGTTTGGATGAATGTTTAAGCAATATAAGCCAATTCTAATTCATTTTTCTATCCCTGAATTAAATTAATGCTTATTTTCTGTGACTGCTAAAATTAATGGAAAAGCCAGACAGTATTGCAGTGCCCAGTTGCTACAGCAACACACCACGATATATATGTGTAAAACTTAATTTTTGAAATCCCGATGTCCATAATCTGCAATTGGTTTCAGTGGATTGCATATTAACATATGAACAGGAAGCGGAGAAAAAAAGCTCAAAGATAGAAGCTATTTGTGAAACGTTTGATAAATGAAATGAAGAACTAGTAAGTGTTAGCAGTGTTACTACACAAAGAAAGTAGGTACTCCTGTCTTGAAATAAGAACGGCTTTTTGATTAATGTGATCAGCTTAGAATGGATTTATCGGTTGAGATCAATCCAGCATTTGTGCGTAGGGGCACTGTGTGCATTTCCATGGCTACTCTCGCCGGAGGTTTGAAAGGGGCGCGTGTTGGCCCGCGGGTTCCACTGGCGATGCGATGGGCGCAGCTATCGGTCACCACGACACGCAGGGTCAATAAAGAGAAAGCCGACAGCGACAGCAGCTCCTGCGAGCGGCGGGTCCCGGCGCGGCCTCCCCGGGCCCGGCAGCCACAGGAGGGCTCCGGGCCCGGCCCCGCCGCCTGCCCGGCCC
>VZRS01000310.1:211344-268113 GCA_013398055.1 Ifrita kowaldi | reverse complement strand
GGAGCGGAGACTCCCCGGCCGCCCAGCGCTGATTTTGCTCGCTTGCTTGCTTGCTGATTCAATAAATTCTATATTGGCCTGGACACTGATTTGTGTCGCTTCTCAATTTATAACAAATTTGGTGCCGTGACTCGGATAGAGACGATACGGTAGACAAGGGGACGCATTGGGGAGGCGCCCCGCCGATCGTTCCGGCGGCCCCTGCAGACCCTGTCTCACCACCCTCTACCGACGAACCTAAATTTAGCAACGAGCAAAAGGGAACCGGTCAACCCTGTAAACTTTGTGCACGAAGACCCGAACGAAGACGCAGGACGCGTGAGTACAGGCCAGTTATCCCTTCGGTTTGGGTTGGGTATCCCGGAGTACGGTGTGTGAGACGTCCTGAAGGACGAAGTGAGTGCGGACTCTTAAGTAGTGCGGTTCTCGTAGCCCGCGAGGGAGAGAGCCACGAACAGGAGGAGCAACTGGTGTGAGTGTGTGAAGGTACTCCGGAAGATGGGACAGAGGAAAAGCAAGCCCTCTGAACCCATGGGAGAGAGGCCCCATATTAAATTGCCCCAGATTCCGCCAGATAGTCCACTGGGACTTAAGATAGATAATTGGCACGCTTTCCCTTCTAGGCGGGGAAAAGATAAAGTAAAAATGATTCATTATTGCATGGAAGTTTGGGGAGGTAAGCAGATCCGAGGAGACAGTTTATATTGGCCCGTATTTGGGTCCTTTGAAGATTGAATATGTCATGCCTTGCATGTTTACGTAAATTCTAAGGAACCTTTTAACCAAGAAGAGAGTGAGTATGCTAGTTTATGGATTGGGTCAGATACCCGGGTAAACTTATATCCCCTAAAAGAAAAGGGGGGTAAAGGAAAGAAGAAAACTAGGGAGGAAGAAGTCCCTATATCACCGCCACCGTACATCCCTCCTCCACCACCACCTCCCCCGATAGCGCCACCTCAACCCTCAGCACCACAGGGTGGAAGCCTAGATTCGGCCCCTAGTTCTCCCGAAGAGTTCAGGCGAAGAACCAGAAGCCAGACACGAACCAGAACAGAACAGAATAATCTATACCCTCTAAGGGAAATGCCTATGGGAGGACCTCAACCTGGCATGGGATTCGTGTCAGTACCTCTTAATTCGGGAGACGTAAGGGAATTTAAAAAGGAGATGGGAAATCTATTAGAGGACCCTTTGGGGGTAGCAGAAAAGGTAGATCAGTTCCTGGGCCCCAACATTTATACCTGGGATGAAATACAAGCTATCCTGGGTATTCTATTTACAGCTGAGGAGAAGAATATGATTAGGAGGGCAGGCATGAGAATATGGGATGCACAACATGCCCAGGGTCCTGCTGCAGACACAAAGTGGCCACTACAAAGACCCAACTGGAACCATCAGGATGCTGCCCACAGGGGCCACATGCAAGATCTTAGAAATATAATTGTCCAGGGTATCAGGGAAGCAGTTCCCAGGGGCCAGAACATTAACAAAGCCTTTAGTGAGCGACAGAAAAAGGACGAAACTCCAACAGAATGGTTGGAGAGATTGCGAAAATGCCTCCAAATGTACTCGGGGTTGGACCCTGACACTCAGTTGGGGCAGGCCCTACTAAAAACTCAGTTTGTTGCAAAATCGTGGGATGACATCAGGAAGAAAATTGAGAAAATGGAGGATTGGCAGGATAGAGGGTTAGACGAGTTGTTAAGGGAAGCACAAAAAGTGTATGTAAGAAGGGATGATGAAATCCAGAGGAAGCAAGTGAGAATGATGGTTGCAGCAGTCCGAGAAGGACAAAGAGGGATAGGGGCCCCCAGTGCGCAAAGGAGTCCTGCCGGAGCCCCAGGCTCTCAGAGGGGTCTCCCAAGAATGGGATTTGGACCAAGGGATAGACTGGAATAAAAGGAGGATATGACATGTTTTTACTGTGGGAATAAGGGACACATAAGGAGGGATTGTAGGAAGCGAATGAGAGACGAGAAAATGTTTAAAGAAGATTAGGGGTGTCAGGGGCTCTATTTGCTGGGAACTCGACATCGTACTGAGCCCTTGATAAAAATTAAAGTAGGACCCCAGCAACAGGAGCTTGAGTTCCTTGTGGACTCGGGGGCAGAAAGATCTACTGTCCAAAGTATACCCAGGGGGTGTCAAACATCCTCAGAAACTGTACAAGTTATAGGGGCTAAAGGGGAACCCTTCGGGGTGCCAGTTATTAAGAATGTCTTGTTTGAAACCGAATCGAAATTAGGGTTAGGCTCCCTGCTACTAGTACCAGAGGCAGATTATAATTTATTAGGAAGAGATTTGATTATAGAACTAGGCATTAATTTAGAAGTTGTGGATAAAGAATTACGAATAAGACTATGTCCTCTTAGGGTAGAGGATGAAGAGAAGATCAACCCAGAGGTTTGGTATACTCCCGAGACGGTTGGCAGATTGCAAATTACTCCTTTCTCTGTTATCATTAGTAATCCAGATATCCCCATTAGAGTTAAGCAGTACCCGATTCCTAAGGAGGGGAGGCTTGGTCTTAAACCAGAAATTGATAGATTACTAAAAAAGGGCCTCCTGGAACCATGCATGTCTCCCTTTAATACACCCATTTTACAAGTAAAGAAACAAGACAGGTCATATAGGTTGGTTCATGACTTACGGGAAATTAATAAAAGAACGATGGCAAGATTCCGAGTTGTAGCGAACCCATATACCCTGCTAAGCTGTCTAGGGCCTGATAATCAATGGTATAGCATAATTGATCTCAAAGATGCATTTTGGGCGTGTCCCTTAGATGAGAGTAGTCGAAATTACTTTGCATTCGAATGGGAAGACCCAGAGACTCACCGGAGACAACAACTAAGGTGGACAGTCCTCCCTCAAGGATTTACTGAATCCCCTAACCTGTTTGGCCAGGCTCTAGAACAAATTCTCCAAGAATATGAGACTGGGGAGGGAGTAACATTGATTCAATATGTAGATGACCTCTTAATAGCCGGAAGGGAGGAAGAAGCAGTGCGTCAAGAGAGCATTAAGTTGTTGAACTTTCTGAGTTTAAAGGGGTTAAAAGTATCTAGGTCTAAACTACAATTTGTAGAGAAAGAGGTTAAATATCTGGGACATCGGTTGAGCGAAGGAACAAAGAAGATAGATCCAGAAAGGGTAAATGGAATATTATCTATACCCTCTCCTAAGACCAAAAGGCAAATACGCCAATTGCTAGGGCTAGTAGGCTATTGCAGACAATAGATAGAAGATTATAGTAGGAAAGTTAAATTTTTATATAACAAATTAAGCCAAGACGGTTTATTAAAATGGACACAAGAAGATGAGCAACAGCTAACCCCACTAAAATCGGATTTGGCAAATGCCCCAGTCCTAAGTTTACCTGATTTGAAGAGGCCATTTTATCTGTTTGTAAATACAAAGGGAGGAACTGCATTTGGAGTGTTAACACAGGACTGGGCTGGGAAAAAGAAGCCTGTAGGATATTTGTCTAAGTTATTAGATCCCGTAAGTCGCGGATAGCCAACTTGTTTACAGGCTATTGTAGCAACCGTCCTCTTAGGAGAAGAGGCTCACAAAATCACTTTTAATGGAGAGTTGAAAGTCCTATCACCCCACAACATCAGGGGCATATTACAACAAAAAGCTGACAAATGGGTTACTGACTCTAGGCTCCTCAAGTATGAGGGAATATTGATTGACTCACCAAAATTATCTTTGGAGGTAATAACAGTACAGAATCCAGCTCAGTTTCTATATGGAGAACCCAGTGAGGAGTCTCTAGTACATAATTGCCTCCAGATTATAGAAGAGCAAACAAAAATCAGGCCAGATCTAGAGGAAGAGGAATTGGAACATGGGGAAAAATTGTTTGTAGATGGATCATCACGGGTTGTAGATGGAAAACGTAAGTCGGGATACGCGATAATCACTGGGGAGGAATTTAAAGTTATTGAGTCAGGGCCTTTAAGCAACTCGTGGTCAGCACAGGCCTGTGAGTTATATGCTGTTTTACGGGCACTACAGCTGTTGAAAGCAAAAGTGGGAACAATATATACAGACTCGAAGTATGCATATGGGGTAATACACACCTTTGGTAAAATATGGGAAGAACGGGGATTAATAAATTCACAAGGAAAAGACTTAGTACATCGGGAACTGATTACCCAAATTTTAAGTGCTTTGAGGGGCCCAATCCAAATTGCTGTGGTACACCAAAAGGGGCATCAAAAGGGACTAAACTTTAGGAATAGAAGAAACAATGTAGCAGATCAAGAAGCAAAAAGGGCAGCATTGTTAACCATGCGGCAAGACGGAAAGAGGGAAGACCCATTAGAGGAAAGGAAAAAATGCACCTGCTGTGGAGGTAACCTAGAAGAACAGCCATGTTATAGTTGCTGGGACAATTTGGGAATCGAGGCGATAAAATGTGCTTGCGAGACTCCCACAGCAGACCATTGTTACCTACATGGAAAGATATGGCGTATTTATAGTTTTACCGTACAGGAGAAGGAAAAACTAATCCAAATGGGAATTAGTGAAAATTCAAGAAAGGAATGGAGGCTCCCTGATGGAAGGAAAGTCCTTCCAAAATCATTAGCTATGAGAGTGCTGCAAAGATTCCACGAACAAACACATTGGGGAACCCAAGCTTTGGTTGACCAATTCGCCACAAAGTATATGAGCATTGGTATATATAATATAGCTAAGTGAGTGGTAGGGGATTGTTTGATTCGTCAAAAAGTAAATAAAAATCAAGTGAGAGAAAGGCCCTTGGGAGGTCGGGAGTTAGCCCATAGGCCGTTTGCCAGAATACAAATAGATTTTACTGAGCTACCCAAGGTGGGAAGATATAAATATCTATTAGTAATAGTAGATCATCTCACCCATTTTGTAGAAGCATATCCGACTGCCAGGACGACGGCCCAGACAGTAGTTAAAATTTTATTGGAAGAGTTAATCCCACGATATGGAGTAATGGAGGCGATAGACTCTGACCGGGGACCCCACTTTGTATCCAAAATAACCAAAGACACCCTAGCGGCCTTGGGGATAAAGTGGGAACATCACACCCCTTGGCATCCTCAAAGCTCAGGAAAAGTTGAGAGGATGAATGGAGAAATAAAAAAGCAGTTGACCAAATTAATGGTAGAAACAAAATTATCGTGGGTCAAATGCCTCCCTTTGGCCCTACTAAACCTAAGAACCAGACCCCGTACGGATGTGGGGATTTCCCCGTTTGAAATGTTATATGGGATGCCCTATGATTTGGAAGCACCACAAGATCATCCCCAGTTGAAAGACTCACAGGTACTGTCATACATCACGAGGCTGATGAATCACAGAGAACAACTGAGGAAAAAAAGAATGGTCGTCCAACAACCTCCATTAGATATGGCAATCCATAGAATCCAACCTGGGGATTTGGTGCTAATCAAATCATGGAAAGAGTCCTCATTAACTCCACAGTGGGAAGGGCCTTACCTTGTTTTGCTCACTACAGAAACTGCTATCCGAACTGCTGAAAAAGGATGGACACACGCTAGTCGAGTGAAAGGACCTGTTTCAAGACAGTCGTGGCAAGTTACCAGCCCACCTGGAGACTTAAAGCTAAGGCTTCAAAAACATTAAATGGACTCCTTCAAGGTTGAATACCTTTCATATCCGTTTGTACTTGAAAGCGGACACGTAGATACTACTGGTGTCAAAATTAAGTGTGGAAATTCAAGTTGTGATTGTTATCCCTTTGTATGTTTTATCTGTAAAGTGTGTCGAGAACGGTGGTGGTCTCATTGTCATAAGGGAACTCCCCCGCGAGGGGTCTGTAACCCGTGTTGGGATTTAGAGAGAGATGTAACTGAATGGACATTAAAACAGAAAGAGCTAAGGGGCGAGATTATCCATGAATCTAAGGAATGGTGAGAAATATTCACAAAAGGCATTAGACCAGAGAATTATTGCTATCACTCTAACGAACCGATCCCGTTTGTTGCTGAAATAATTAAGGGGTGTTGTCAAAAGCTCTTGAAGGGGGTTAGATGTGACTCACCTCGTGTGAAAGACATCAACTGGCACTCTTATATCCAGAGGCAAGCAAAAAAAAGCAATAATTGCCCTCCTGAAGAATACCCCTGCTGCCGAGAAGATGGTACACCTCGCGGCTCGAAGCACCCGAGTCGACGAGCGAGGCAGAGGAGTAATAAACTGTGGAGGGTTGAGCCAAAGAACTGGGATTGCAAAGCAATGCTCGAGATACTGCCTCAAGGCTGGTAATAAGAGAGTAAGATCTCACAACCCCCATAACAGGAGACATCATCTCAGCAACTGGGATCCAGTAAATTGGGGAAAAATTAAAAGGACAGATCTCTATAGAAATCACCACCTGATCCGACATGCTATATTAATCATATTAGGATATGTATTATGTTTCCCCAGTTGTAATTGTGAATTGAGTACACATGAACCTTTTAAATGGACATTATATCACTGGGGAAGAAGTGAAGTCATTCAAACTGTGATAACTCCTGGAGCACCTTCCTTTAACGTTACCCCAGGATCTATAGGACCCTACTGGTCATCGCATAGGATAGTAGGATTCTATATGTGTCCAAGCTCCAACCCAGGGAAAGGGTATTGTAATTACCCTGGTCATTTTTATTGTGCTTATTGGGGATGTGAAACTGTTGCGTCGGAATGGCAACCTGATTCCCTAGACGCTTATATTAAAACTCAATGGGGACCAGTAGGTTGTCAGTTCCGACCCTGCGGGTCTGGCTGCCTGAAGGCCGTATCGGGGAACTCAAAAGACAAGAGCCAGATTTGCTCATATATTTGGATAAATGTTACCAACCCAAGCGATGCAGNGACGCAGGCTGGTTAGCAGGAAAAACATGGGGCATTCGTCTTTATGTAGCAGGAGCAGACCCGGGAAATTTCATAACTATAAAAAAGGAGATTGTACCTAATGATCCGGAACCAATAGGACCTAATCCAGTACTTGCCCCGGACCAAAAACCCCTTAACAACACAGAACTAGACTATGAAAGCCAGACGACAAAAAATCCCACTGCTATATCAAACCAAACTCCTATCCCAGAGAATAGTACAGAAAGTAACTCCCTTCGGAAAAGGATGCGGGCAAGCTACCTCGTATTAGATAAAACAAATCCACAGTTAACGGAAAAATGCTGGCTGTGTTATAGCATTAGACCTCCTTTCTACGAAGCTATAGGGGTAGAATCAAAAGCTAAACGGGTAAATGGAACCAACCCAGCACAATGTTTATGGAAGAAAGGAAAAGAGCAACACCAAGGTCTTACCCTAGAACAAGTAACAGGAAAAGGAAGGTGTGTGGGAGCAATTCCCAAACATAAGCAACATCTCTGCCGAGTTATGCAAAAAGAAAAAGAAGAGCCAGCTGATCGGTTGTTGCCAGCTGCAAACACAAAATGGGTATGCTCCGACATCGGAGTTACACCTTGTATCTCTTTAAAACATTTTAACAAAAGCAAGAATTATTGTATCCAAGTAGCAATTGTTCCAAAAGTGGTATATCATTCTAGAGATTTTGTGTATAACTCCCAAACCACACAAGAACACCATATACTCAAACGAGAACCTTTTACAGCACTCACAATAGCCACGCTCCTTACCCTGGGAGGGGCAGGAGCAGCAACAGGCATAACATCCTTAGTTAACCAGCATAAGGAATTCAGATCACTCAGGATCGCAGTTGATGAAGACCTAAGCAGAATAGAAAAATCGATAGATGCACTAGAGAAATCAGTTAGGTCCTTATCTGAAGTAGCACTGCAAAATAAACGAGGGCTAGATTTACTATTTTTACAGCAAGGGGGCCTATGCGTAGCTTTAAAAGAAGAATGTTGTGTATATGCAGATCATACTGGGATTGTACGAGATACAATGCCTGAATTACGAAAAGGGTTAGAAAAACGAAGAAAAGAACGAGAAGCCCAACAAAGCTGGTACGAATCCTGGTTTAATCATTCTCCGTGGTTAACTACTTTACTTTCCACTATAGCAGGACCATTGTTGTTACTAATATTGGGATTAACCTTTGGACCCNTTGGCATAGACACTCAATTCGGTTCTGTCTCAATCTGTAACATCGCGACTTGAAGTGGATGTGAATGACTCGTTTTACGAGAGATGCTGGTGTAACTGAGCCAGAAAATGCCTTTTCCTCAAAGAAATCTGTGTGTGGTACTTGGAAGTTAAAAGCTGTCGTGAGACCAACACAGCCATTCTAGCCAAGTCAGCTTTGTCTCTTATTAGAGGTTTCATGGAATCACAATAAGTTAATAATGTAAACCCAACTTCTTACTGTGCTTCTTTTATTTGGAAAATGTAGGCTCCCTAGAGATGAGGTAATTTGCTCACTAGGCTTTTCAGTCATCTTTGGGCCTGATTCCTTCAGAGAAAAAAAAGATGCCATTCTTAGGCATGCAGGGAATTATTTTCTGCACAACCAGAACGAAAGAGAGCAGCTTGTGCATTTTACTGTGAGAAGTTTTCTGTTCCTAATGTGACATAGAATTATAGGATGGTTTGGGTGGGAAGGGAACTTAAAGACTACAGTGTTCCAAACCCCCTGCCATGGGCAGGGACACCTTCACTGGGCCAGGCATGCCAGCTCACTTCTCCTGCTCCCCCACCTCAAATCATGTTCAGCTACTTCCCGGGGTGATCGTGCTCCAGTACGACTTCCCAAACTCAATTATCTCCAACTAAATAATTTAAAGCCTAGTTTAAATTTAATTTCATTCTATCCCACTGGGAGGACTACAGAGAAAGATGGCTAAACAAGCAGGAGTTCTGAGAAATCCGTTTGGCTTTTGAGCTGATGAGTGGTGTGGTATTGACAACAGATACTTTCCTAAGGGCTTCTCCAAATGCGGGTATGCCAGCAGGAATCTGCATTAAAAAACAACTGAAATGATAGAACAGTTTAAGGATGATTTTTATATTTGAGGAAACTTTATGAAAGCCAGCATTAATGTTGGATGGGTTTCTGAACTTTAAAAAGTGCAGTCTGTACTTGTTGTTTTGCCAGTTGCCAGTAGGTGCTGGAAATGATTTCCTTTCAGGCTCAACAACTACAATGGTGACTTTTGCACTGTTTAGCCAATATCATCATAAAGTTCTCTGCTATACACAGAGGCAAGGTGAGGAATCTGTGCAAGATTTTCTATGAGTTGGCCAGAAATTTTGTTTTACTGTTGTTGCCTTGGTCCTGACCTGGTTAACCACTCTTCAAGTTACAGAAACTCTCATCCCACACTCTCAACTGCTTGGACACAAGAAACAGGTTTATATGAGTTAAAAGTATGGCAGAGTTTTGATTAAGTCAGATATTCGTTGAACTCTCAAGGTTTTTTTTAATGGTATAAGTTGGTGGCCTGTAAAAGTTCAGCCTTAAAGGATTTTCCTTTTGATTACTTTTTCTGAGTGAAAGATGGAAGAATTTTTCCTGAACTACACAATGTTATGCCTTTTCCTGATGCCAGTGGCTTTGAGTGGGTGCCCTGATCTTCCAAACACTGCCTGTCTTAGGTTGCCCAATTCTGAAAACCTTCAAGCATGCAGCCAGGTGTCCTGCCAGCAGCTCTGCAGCAGCCAATGCTATTTTGCAGAATTGGGCTCTGCCCTTGCAAAAACTGAAGCAGTCCAGCTTAGCAGCCAGGAAAGTGTAAAACTGAGTAGAAGGTAAAGGAAAGGCTGATGGCATGCAGACACTACAAGAAATGTATGGATTTGCCATGGAGGCTCAGCTTCCAGACTCAAGGTGTGACTCTGTGATATTTGGCAGCCTTTCATTTTCAGCAGATGGCTGAGCATCCTGCATGTCCCCACAAAATAAAGTTGTGCACGCTTTTGTTTAATGTTTTTGTCTGTACAGACACTTAAAATATTCCCTGAAGAGAAACTCTTTGTTTTTACTAATTCTGTTTGAGTTTTGTTGGACTGCAGCCTCCTATTTTTAAATTTTTATCTTTTAGCAGTTTAATGATCAGAATTCTTTTGATTTTCTCTAGGGAGGGATGGAGAGCACCCCTTCAAGCGGAAGAAAACCTTAAAACTTGAAAGATCAGAATACCTGGGGCATCTCCATTGACACGTCAGAGCTTTCTGTAACAGAAGGACAAGAATCTGTGCCATAAGGAGTGGGAGAAGGAAAAGCACTTAACTGTTACATGGCTGTGACAGAGACAGTGGCCATCTGTATAAATAGTGTCACGTTTCCAGCTTTGGTGACAAAACTCTATCTGGCCTTTTCCTTTCTTAATGGAGAGGCATTCCCTTGCTGAATCTCTGTCTAATTCACAAATGGATGTTTATGTAGAAATAACCAGGCTTCCAGTTCTCTGTGCTTCAAAATAAGATACTGAAATATGAAACTGGAAGAAATAGGCTCATAGTGGCACAGTATTTTAAATGACGGTTTTGTTTCTCTCCACACATGCTAGCTATAAATAAAACAAAAGTCTCTGAAAAATCTGCCTGAAAGCTTTAAATCAGGGAAATATTGGATCTTTATGTATCCACAGCAGTCCAACTAACTTGGTAGACACTGGCCTGGCTCCCAGACCAAAGCTCCTGGGGCTCTCTGGCAACAACACAAAGCCATAAACACCAGATGCAGTATATCTGTTGAAATGAATTATCAGCAGTTTTGCACAATTGGCATTTCAGAAATGCAGAGTTCATTTAAATGGTTCCAGTGGTTTACCTTTGCACCTGAAGCACAATTGCTGTATTTCTGACAGTGTTGGTGTGGAATGTCACAAAAGCTATTTTCCCTGGCATGCCTGTGCTGCTCTCCCCTTATGTGTGTGAGCAACAGAAATTACCCTCTTCCTTGCTTGCTCCCTGACACTTGCCTGGTGTTTCAGCAGGAATGCTGGAAAACATGTGAAAAGTGCTGCTGAGCCAAGGGATGTGCAGGCAGGCAGAGTACAGGCTTGCTTGCTCCCCGTGTCCTCAGAATGAAGTGGCAGATTGGGAGTTTTAACAAATTACAGATGCCACGAAGACTCTAATGTGTGTGATTGGAAGGATCATGTTATTAGCTGTGTCAGTGTCTGCCAGAGTAATTTCACAGCTGTGCTTCTGCCTTGTGATCCCCCAGGACAGCTTTTCTCCATGTCACTTGTGCAGGTTTTCATTTCACACCTATGGGATATTTGTTTCTGGTAAACAAGTATTGTTGCTGATGAGACTTAGCCCAGGCCTTTGTGTCAGGTATTATCAAGTACATATCACTGCAGGGATTCAATGCATTAAATGTGTCTTGGCTATTTTAGTCTTAAGCATAAAGACAGCAGGGGAAAAAAAGGAAAAAAAGAAGAAGAAGAAGAAGAAAGGGCTGTTACTTGCTCCTGCACATTGAATTTCTTCTTGCTGTAATTGGCATTTAGTTAGAACCACTCCCTGGCTTGTTTTATTTTGTTGATTCGTACTTTTGTCAAGCATGCTGGGAAAGTCTGAAAGCTGGCACAGCTATTAAACAAGTTTTACTGTTTGTGTTGCAAAAGTATTCAAGATTTTTGTGGTACGTGAGAAGGTTACTGAGAGTGGATGGATTTTGAGCCAGGTTCTCACTAAAGATCCTTGACGGGGCTTCAGCCTTGGTCTCATCTTTGCATAGATAGGCAAGCTGATCTTTCATGCAGTAATTTTAACTGTCTAAATATTACTTGTACGATCCAAACTGGTTAAAGAGGCTTCATCTCTTCTCTCCCAGTGGGCTCCCCGCAGAAGGCTGTTCATGGGAAGGAGCAATGTGCTTGCTGAATGTGTCTGTCCTTCTCCACTGATTACTGATCGAGTCTTGTTGCTTTGTTAAATCAAGGTGCACAAAAGTTTTAAAATGTGACTCTTTACAGAGATCTGAGCTCTCCCAGATGATATTTCGTGGGTCTGAGCTTCTCCAGATGGTAAGGCTGTTTGTGTTCCCTGGGTACCACACCAGATGCTTCATCTGCAGTCTGTGTAACTCTTGCAAAGGTTTCCTGGGATGTGGACCCTGGCAGTTCCAGTGCTTTCTCCTTTTATTGCAGAATCCCAAGATGGCACAGTATTTAAAAATTTACCTCCAAGGTGGCATGCATCAGCACTGCAAAGGCAGGATTGATTCTGCTGTTGCACACTGCTGACAGGTCCCTGTGACAGCTGCCTTGTACATCCTTTGCAATTAGCCCAAGCCCGAACCCTGAGTGAGTGATGGAGGGTAACACTCCTAATTTGGTCATTTAGGAAAAAAGAAGCCACAAGGCAGAGAGGACTGTTGTTTAGTTAACAAACTGATCTCAGGGTTAAGGTTTTTATTTTTAGTCTTTAAATTCCTATTTGGACAGTTACATAAATGCCTAATTTCAACAGTGTGAGTATGCCACAGCTTCTGTGGAATTTAAATGGAAGTGGCAGCAGCACCCTAAATTGAGGTTAGATATTTGGATTCTTTGATATGCATTTGGATGTCTGAATCTGGATTTCTAAACAAGAACAATCTCTCTCTCTGCTTTGAAGCTTTGCTGAATGCAAAGGTGAATATGAATGTGAGGGTGTTGTGTTCTCGGGTCAGCACCACCATGTTTCCTTTGTCCGTTCTTCTCACCCAGGCCAACGCCTCATCCTTGTGAGAGTGAGAGATTGTGAGAATGGCTGCGAATCCCACGGGTCTCACTGCCTGAGAAGCAGCACACTTCTGGTTCAGGGCCCTTAGCTTCCAACAACGTGAGTTATGCTTTTGGGGATGTTGGTGCAACACCGCTGCAACCTACAGTATGGCCCTGTTGCAAGGTGGGTTTGGCTCCCTATTTACTTTTATTCCACGATCTGTTGGATTTAGGCTCTTTGCTGTATTTCCAGACAAAACAAACTTGGCTCAAGTTCTCATCAAGTAGTAAGAAGAAAGAGTGTGGTGACTCTCAGAAGCTCTGAAGAGTGCTTAATTCTTTTTCCTATTAGATTTTCAATTGTTTAAGGCAGGGCCTTCTTACTCTTGGGTACATGCTGGCTACTTGTACCATTGCACCTTAGTCTCAGCTGTTATAGTCACTGTCAGAGTACAAATGATCATTCTGAGCTCCCCAGCCTGCTGTCCTTGAAATGTAAAATTTCTATTTATCTTCTGAAATGGGATTCCTCATGGAACCAGAGTCTATAAGGTGGTGCTTAAGACTGGAGAAAGTCTAGAGGAATTCTTGCTATAAAGATGTTGCTTAAAATCAAGGAATTCCTTTCCTGCATGCTGAATTGTTCCCATTCATAGTGGAGGACAGGACTGAAGGACGAAATCCAGCTTGCACACTTGTCATCTTTCTCCCTGAAATGCTTTATTACAGAACTTAATTAAGAGCAAATTTCCCCCTCAAACTCTGTTTTACAAGGTCATGCCTGCCTTTATGAAATATTGAATCTGCAGCTGCAGGATTTATTACAACAGTATTTTAAAACACATGAAGCTGGTGCAGCAGCTCTAATGAGAAATGCCCTGAGCTCACTGTGCAGGCAAAGTGTTGTTTCTAAACTGCTGCATCCACATCAAGAGGCAAGTTTATACATGTTGGAAGGATAGCCAGAGATACCTGTGGGAAAAACTGGAGTCTGCTGAGAAGTGCTACTGTGCTGTGATTTCTTACTTCTTTAATTTGAATTAGCTCAGTTTAAGCCAGATTTTTGCCTCGGTAGCATTACTGTGTTTCAGCAGTTCAGTGGAGAGGGAAGACCAGGGCTAAAACCTTCAGCTGCAGCTTTGTGTTACAGTGTGACCAATTACGTACTTTGCCACCATGGCCAGTAAGAAGTAATTAAAATGGAAGGTGGACTGGTGCTGGATGTTTATCACAGTAAGGCTCCCCTGCTTTCCTTGAGAGGAAATCTAGCAGGCAGACACAGGAAAAGATTTGGGAGATGAATACACCAGGAGAGTTCTGTTGCACACTACAAATTGCCCACTGCAGTACCAGGCAGCCTGTGTTGATCACACCTAAAGAACATCTCCTTTCCTTGAATATGGAACATGGCAACCCACTGTAGGAGGGCTCAGGATTGACACTGCTGTCCTGCAGGGATAATTAGGAATTTACCAAAGCAGAGCAACAGACGCCTTGAGAGACGCGAGTATGATTAACTCCATAAATACACATTATGAAATCATGGGCAGTGTTCTAACTGTAATGAATTTCCCCTCAGGGAAAATATGCCTGAGTAAAGAAATCAGAAGGAACATGATGCCAAATGCAGAATGGAAGGGAATTACTATAAAGCTGGAGTCTATCCACATTTTTGTCTCAGTAGTCTTTTCCTTTGAAGACTCAGATGAGGAGTTATTTCTCTTCATTTTATTATCCTCTAATCTCCAAAATCTGTATCACTTTCCTAAGATGCACTAGCATGTATCACGTGCATATATAGCATTCCCTGGGAGCCTTGTTACTGCTTTATAGTCACTGCAGGTGAATTTGTTTATGAAAAGGCAAGCACCTACTTGAGACAGCATAAGTCAGTATTTGCTCCTGTGCTGAAAGTGGATTTCTGAGTGTTATAATATAAAGGAAATGATTTTTTTTTTACAAAACTGTGAGACCAAAGAACCCTGGAGGTGAATTCAAGCAGTCCTCATAAAGACTGTTTATAATAAAGTCTCACTTGTCAGACATGGAGGGCCTTTAACATCACATCTGGGTTAGCTGCTTGAGTTTGCAAATTAATCTTAAAGCTGCTGGTATTTCCATGGCATTCAACTTTGCCTCAAGGAATCCTAGTGTAAGAGCCACTGAAAAAAATTCCTAGACAGTCCCTTCTAGCCAATATGTCCTGGCAGAAGGTGATGAGTTATTCCTGCATCCGGAGGACCCTTGCTTGCAGGAGCATCTGTTGGCAGCAGACATAGCATAGAGGAGCTCATGAATTGCCCCAGTGTGAAATTAGGTTAGAGGTGCACAAAGCTGTCTTGAAACTGCCTTGTGCCAGGAGTGGGTTCTGGTGGCCTCAGAGCCTGGACTGACAGCACTTTATTCCGGCCATTATGTCCCAAAATCTCATTCTGGCAAAGGGTGGAGTCAGTCAATGGAAAAACCTGTCCTTCTGTTATTTCCATTCTGATCTCAATGTTTCTTTACTATTCCACAGTGAACTTCACTGGTAAATATCTTAGAGCAAATTTTTTTCCTGTGTGCCTTTCAAAGCAGAGAGAAGGACCAGTGCCAAGTTAAACGGAGCTTCAGAATGCCAGGCTGTCTGTGAGAGAAGGCTCATCAGTTTTTGGTGCAGTGGGTAAAAAGCTGTAATTCCTTGGGGTTGGCTTGTTTCTGCTAAGAGTAGACAACCAGTGTAGCCCTATTTTCAGTCCTGTGTGCAGTCAGGGTCCGGAGAGCACTAGGCACTCTGCTGAAGTGGATTAAAGGTATGGTTTGGGGTTTTTTGGATAAGGAAGAGCTTTAACACTGCACGTGAAACAAGCCACATAACTTCACTAGGCACTTCTGCAGCGAGCTTCATAAGGCCTGATGGAATGAGAGCTTATTTCTTGTCCAGTCTTGATTTGACTGGGTTCAGCACGTGCTGAAGAGCTCTGCTGAGTCTAGGCTGGAAAATAGCTTTTCATGTGGGAATGCTGCAGAAAGGAAAATGATCACAAGAGTCTGGGAGGCAGCAAAGGCTTCATTCAGCCTGCTCCCTTTGAGCCTCAGCTCATATTGCTGTGACATTAGTAAGATGTTGAGATGTAGACTTTAGTTGGAGTAGAATTTTTCATCGGATTTCTTTAACTTGGGTTTTGTCCCTTTTTGCCTATGTGTGTCTTTCTAGTCTCAAATACTTCAGAGAAATTGTAATTTAAAAATCCTATTCTAACTGCCCCTGAATTTTCAGTCATGACTTTCATCAGATTTAAATGCTATTTGATTTGTAAGCGTTGGCTGATATTTGGGCTGATTAATTTCTCATACTGGTTTCTGGAAACTGCAATACTCCATTTCACAGACAAATACTGTCCCAGCACATGGAAAATGGCAAGTGATCCAGCTGCTTTGGGGCTCCCAAATAGAGACGCATTGAAAAGAGCTGGCTTTTCAGCATGTTTCTGCATTCTGAAATGTCTCTGCAGCTACTAAATTGATAGAAATACAGTTTCTCAGATTGTTTGTACAGTTGAGAGTTTGTGACATACTAAGATATGTCTAAAAGTCAAGACTGATACATATCTATCTAACGTCTCTGAGATATCAATGTCTTTTTTTTTCCAGTTATCTTTCAGAAGGTGCCTTAACATGTCCCTGTCGAAGCCAAATTAGGAGCAATTGTTTATTCTAAGATAAAATTTCAATCCTGCTGAGAGCAGAAGTTTGGTTGGTGGGAGTCAGGTATTTGGCTGGTTTCTTTCAATTGTTATCTGTAACATGCTTCTCATTTTGTTTTTTGAATATATCACTGAACTTCCTCAGTAAGAGGTTGTAATTTATACAGCTGGAGCCTGAATGAGCCTTTGATCACCAGCTGTGGTTACTATTTCTGTCTATTCTTCATCACTTCAGACACTAATAGTCAATGTGCCCTGTGGATCCACAGGGTGCTCACTCTTGTTGTGGCAATATAATTTAGTGGTTAGTGTGCAGTCCTGTGTCTTCCACACACAGGATTGCTTTGTGACTGGCATTTTGTGTGGTAAAGAGGGGAAGAATTGAAAACTTCATCCTGAAATATAAGTGCACACACAGCCCAGGTTGCTTTTCAACGCAGTCCAATAAAATACAGTTTATTTCCTCTCCGATAATTTTAGCAGATTATTCAAAAATATTGTTTGTTTTAGACAGCTCTGCAGCTCTTCACTCTTACCACCCTAGGAACTGGATATAGATGGAGGCTCATTGATTTGTGCAGGTGAATGTTTCATTGCCAAAGACTCTTCCAGAATGCTCTGGCCAGTGTCAAAACTGGATTCCTCCACTAAAAATTCAGAGTAGCTTCACTGACTTAAAAGAAAAAAATTGCAACTGCAGTTGGCCTGAGGGGTTTTCATTTCAAGCTCCATGACTTTCCTCAGATGTTTTTCTTAGGCTGGGCATTTTAGAATTGTTAGGCTCATCCCACTGTGATCTTGGCCTTGTTGGGTCCCTCTGCAGTAACAGCTGTGTGAGGATGAATTCCATATTCTTGTCAGGAGCTCAGTTGCTTTGTTGGCCAGTGCATTTAGAAAGCTGCTGTCAGCCTGGCTGATTCAATTCCAGAGGACATCTTGATTTTTTTCCAGTGCTGCTCTTATTACTTTATTCCTGCGTGTCAGGTAGTGTCTCAGCATAGACAGGGACCTACACAATAGCTATTTTTTTGTGCCTTTTTCTAACCCCAATCATACTCCAGTGTGAATACTGATTGCAAAGACATTGTTTGGCTTGATTGTAACCTCCCTACTTGATTGCTTCCTCTGCTTGCTTGGTCCATCAGAGACCTACTGTTTCTCTGGACATCTCCCTCCTGATACACTTGAGGCTTTTTTTTTTGTTTTTGTTTTTGTTTTTTTTTGTTTGTTTTTTTGTTTTGTTATTTCTTCTGGCAACTTATTGTCCTGGATTTTTTTCTTTATTATATGTTTTTAATTTTTCCTGTCAAAGTCTGTTCCATCTGTTAAAGACAGATGAACTGGATTTACTGAAATATTGTTTTGGCCCCAGAACTCACCCTCTGCCACACCATTAGAAATTATTGCAACTTCTCCGTGTCTTTGCTTTAAAGATCCCATTGAACCCAGGCAGACCTGTGTGGCACTTTTCTAGCAGGAGAATATTTATTTAATCCCTGTATAGAGCAGCAGAGAGCGAAATCCTAAATCCATTCTAATCAGTGGGGCTTTTCCTGAGCTCCAGCTGAGTCGTGGCTTAATGATCGGGTCTGTGGTCTGTAGTCAGCCTTGCAGCAAGAGGAGAGAGAAGCACAAAGCAGGATTTTCACTCCCATGTTCTGGCATCACAGGGGGACAGTGTGCTACAGCAAGAGGTGAGGGACTTGAAGGACCAAGTTTTCTTCCGATTCTGGCACCAAACCCCCTAAAAGGCACTTAAAAATTTATGTTCTCACATTTTGGCTGTAAAATAAGAAGGTTTCTCGGTGGCACAGCACACCTGTTTTGCTGGTGTCTTGCAGTTGCACCCGAGGTTCTACAGATGAATGTCTCTCTGGGACTTGCTAAGCCCACAAAGCAACAGATAAGCCTAAACTGAGTGTTTATTCAGGTGCTTAAGTGCGTTGCCTGGAGGGGGCCCTAATTTATTCCCTGTGAACTGTGATGGTGTGTCCCGCTGAAAGTGCTCTGGTTTGATGGCAAACCTGGCTCATTCTCCCAGCAGAGAAGTTTGCTGAAATAAGGTGGGTTAAGAAGGCTTCCCCCTGTTGCTGTCCCTTGCTGAAGAGCAGCTTGAACAGTGAAAACTGTCAAGAGTGCTTATTCAAAGAAGCAACGTTGGGAGCTGAAGATAAGAGCATTTATCTCCGTGTCAAAACTACTCAGTGTCTTCGCTGGACTCTCAACATGCCAGTAACAAGGAGCTTAGGCTGGAGATGCTGGAGTGCCAGGAGTCCAGGGGATGGTGTTTATCCCACCAAAACATGGCACACATCAAATCAATTACACGGTGTGAGCGTATTCCCCCCGTCACCAGCCAGTGTTGTGAGCTCGGAGAAAATACGTTCTCCTGGGCACTAGAGGAGTCTCCTCCCTTTGGATGCTGATTTAGTTTGAAATGTATATTAGAGGAGAGAGAGAGAAAAGGAGGGAGAGGAGATGGAATGTCGTATGTTCTGCAGCAAATTGCCACATCGATCTTGTCACTTGGCAGACACAGTGGGACCTGAGGCTGTGAGTCTGTGGGATGTGCTGTATTTCTGTCATGAATTGTCAGCCTCAGAAAGCACAGGAGAAAGAGAGGCATGGTATCAGAGTAGAAAACCATTAACAAAGGGACCAGCAAGCCGTTTAACAGCAAATCAGAGCACTTGCATTTTTGGGTTGTGCTTGCCTTCAGCAGCTAGAAATGTGCTTTGTCCCCGTCTCCTGCCCCGGTGAAGCGGTGATGGGGAGAGGTGGGACATTAGGGAAGGACTCGTGTTTCTATGGAGGCTGCTGTTCCTCATGGCTAAGGGCACCCACAGGTCCCAGAGGAGCCCTCAGCCTGCCCCATGCCTGCCCTTGTCCCACTGCCACAGCCCTCCCTGGAGCCATCTCTGGGACAGCTCCTCCATGCGGGTTTTTCCTGAGTTTGCACCCCGAAACGACAACCTGGGTTACACGTCACTGGTGGCCAGTTTGAGAGCTGACAGGATCATGCTTCGAGTCTGCAGGGACCTAATCCTGGAATCAGAAACTTTCCTGAAATTGCTCTGTCCATCAGGAATGTGGCTTAAAATCCTGGTTTTGCTTAGATGACTGCCCCGGAGGCACTGCAGGTGGGGGCCACAGCCGGGCAGCTGGAGCAGCATCCACCGGAAGGTGCAGTCCAACCCGAACAAACCTGAACACTGGCAAATCCATCCGAACGAACAGAAGGCCCCGGGCATCCCTCTGCCTGGATGTTTGTACCACGCTCTCTGGAAGGATGTCGGTGCCTTGGGATGCTCGTGTTTCTCCCGAGCAGAACCGAAACACTAGAGAGCGCCATGGATTTGCAGATTTTGGCTTGTGAAGTGCAGTCTGAGGCTGTGAGTGCTCCCTGAGGAGGAGGATGTAGAGGGAGCTGTGCTCAGGATCCAGCCCGAACTCGCTGCTGTGTGCTCGCTGCTCGGGAAGACTTGGGTATGGAGAGGTGGCTTCCCTCTGGAAATGGGAGCTGCAGGTGCAGACCAGGATGAAATGTCTCAGGAGGTGCCCATGAGGAGCTTCACAGGAGGACTGACTTCGTTTTTGAGCTCACTCTTTCCAGTCCTTGTGAAGACAACTTTTAATTTTCAAGTCCTTCAACACATAAACAATGTTTAATATTTCAGTGTGTTTGAATGGCCGAGTCATTTCCTTAAAAGCAGGCTGGATCAGATTGTTTTGCTATCTCTTATTTCCACCCACGCAAAAAGCATAGGCTCCCCATGGGCTTCATGGGGGCTCTACCCTCTTCTTCCTTGTGGGAGGATAAGCTCATGACCACTTTAGCAGTGCCCTTGCCCTTACAGCATGCTCTGTCCTGCATCTTCTCCCATCATCCAAGGCCACCTGAAGCTCTCCTCTACCCTGACTTGATGAGGAAGCAGTCTACATGGAATCATGCTCCTCTTAATCACTGATCATGTGATGCTGATGACTAAACCTTCATTATAATGTGCTGTCCCTTTTTTAACTCCCCTGCAGAAAAATGAGGCTTCACTGAAACCTGACTTACCTTTCGGAACATGCCCATCTCCATGTATTCAGAAGTACTTTTTCACATAAAAACTTAGGAGTTTTTTTAAAGGGAGGTGATCTGTAGATATCTTGGGATTTTAAGTTCACTATTTTTCTCCTCCTTTTGTGTGCTACTTAATCTAAAAGGCTAAAAAAAGTCTTGCCATTATTTTTCCTCTCCCATATTTTTTATTGTTTTCTGGATGTTTTATGAGCTTGACATTTCTGAAAACATTTCACGTTGTGAGAGCTCAAAAATAATAAAAGAGAAAGAAAATGGTAGAAAAGGAAAAAAGGTGGTAGTGAAAAGATGTTTAGAAGGAAATGTTTTTATTGAAGTTGCTAGCAGGAGGAAAAAGACGAGGGAATACATTTTGTTCCCCCTCATCAAAATTCTTAATGATGTAGATGTTTAGAAGTTTAATTGAGGAAAAAATCAGATTTTGGCACGTCTGAATGGATACCATTTATCCTGTCCTGCTTTGACCTTCCTCGGTTCTCCTTGGGTTCCTGCTGACCCTCCCTGCCCCTTAGGCTGTGTCAGAAGTGCCTGGAAACAGCAGATAAGGAGGAGCCTTGGGGCAGAGCACCTTGGGAGCAGTGCTGGAGGGCAGGAGGCATCTGTGTGCTTGGGGGGAACACCGTGGATATGAAGAGCTGCTGTGTGCTGGGCAGAGCCTCTGTCCAGGGGCAAAACATCCAAGGGGGAGCCTTTTCCCCCTGGGCTTTGAGAACTGCCTCTCTCCTCTCCGTGGAAGGGGGTATCACCCATCCAGCACAGATCCAGGCTGGTATTCCCAAGCAAGATGGTGTGCCTGGCAGCAGGCAGAGGATTTACTGGCTGCAGAAATAACTTTTCAGGAAGTGCCTTTTTGAGATTTTATCTTTTTGTTTGGAGAATGTTGGAGCTATGCAAATCCCTGAAGAAAACAACCCTGGACACACAGCTCTTGAAATGAAGAAAAATGAGCACTAAGTTAGAAAAATGGGGCAAAGCACCCAGAAATACATTAGAGTTCAGTGGAGGTGTTGGAAGTAGATAATAGGAAGGATCTGGAAGGTTTTGTGATGGGAATATTGCCAAGCTGCAAATGTGCTATAAATGTCTCGGGGACTGAGGCACACAGGATGTAAACCTTGTGAAAAAGAACAGATTTCATGGCTCTGCTACTCTGAGAGCAATGTGTTTACTGGGAACGTTGGATGAAAACTGGATTTCTCCATCAACAACTGTGGTCAGCGTGTGCAGTGTTGTAAGTGGGCAGGGGACTTCTCTCTGCATCAAATTAAGGAGTGCAGTGTTAGGAATAGTTTCCTTACTCGGGATGGCCTCACTCCAAGCCTCAAGGTAATTTATATCTCAGGTAGGCATGCTGTAGTTTAACAGGGCTAAATATGGACAAATGGAAGCCTGATGTGGGAGCAGATGCACTGGAAGCAACAGCAGAGTTTATGGAGACTAGTTAAATATCCTTTATATTGTAGGGACCAGCATAAGCAGTTGGGTTTTTGTTTTAACTGGGTTTTGGGACAAAGCACATCTGGTACAAAGCTTTAGCAGGAATTCAAATGCTGCTGCTTATTAATGCAGTAAGTGATTATTTACAAGTCCTTGTTTTTTCTTTGCTGTTTAATGCTCTGACAGCCACAGACCTACGTAGCATGTTGCAAACATAAGGTTTTTAGGGAAAATCAGCTGCTTGTTCTTACAGTATTTGGCAAGGCAGGAGAACTTAGTCACAACTTGCTAGAGGTAATCTTGCATTTTCCTTGGCAAAGAATGGGTGGGAAGAAAGAGACGGAGAGGGTGTCAGTATCCTTCTGGTCAGTGTAAAAATAGCAAGTTGGAAAAAAAGTCACACAGATGATTTAACCATTTTTCATCTCTCTGCTCAGAGAACGGGGGAAAAGTGTGTTTGACAAATGAGTTATCACATCAGCCCCTCAGCAAAAGAAAGCCTTTCTGAGCAAGAAAAGAACTATCCTTTCCCAGTTACTTTGTAGTTCTTACTTTAGTCTTTGGGGAATAATGGTCATTTGGGGACTTCTTTTAATGTGTGGGTTTGGTTTTGGGGTTTTTTTTTTCCTTGCAAAGAAGAAAGAAGTCAGCATGTAGAGACATTAATTGGTTGTGCCCTCCTTGCTCCAGGAGTGCTGGTGGAAAAAGAAACCCAGTGATCATCCTTAGTGCACATGGGCTTCATAATATTTGGCACCAGGCAGCAGGCAAGATGAAAGCGTGTCTCTTGACAGCCAGCTTCGTACTGGCAGCCTTTACTCCAGGCAACAAATTAATCCACTCAACTGTGTTCTGCATAATTGTTGATACTGTCTTAATTGGTGCCATACGTTTCCCCGTGTCGACATGTCCATCATGTTAATGTCTAGGGACTGTTGTTTCCTGCCAGCCCAGGAGCAGCACAGCCTGCTCTGTCCCAGCTGAGCTCCTACCTGAAATGCCTTAGTAAGAAATTTGACGTTATGGCAAAGGGAAAATGAAGGGCCATGTTGGGGCATGACTCAAAATTCATGGGAAAAAAGAAGTTGGACTCCTGATTTCAGTAGTGTTTGGAGATGAGCCAGCTCTTCCAGGGCTCTCTAAAGGCAATCCAGTACAGCTGAAGTCAAGTCTGAGGGCAAAGGAGCTTATTCTCCTGCTCCCAGGAAATCTGTGGCGGGGGCAGGCGAATGTTTTCCAAGCTGTGGGGCATCCAGGTCAAGGCAGCTGCAGAGCTAATTGACCCCAGAGCAGTGACTTTGTGGATTGGGGTTATCATTCCGAATTTTACCCATTAATGAACTGGCAGCCAAGGCAGAGCCTGGAGTGCAAGTGGAGCCTGCTGTCCCTCCTCCATATGCTGTGCTAGCAGGGCAGGAAGCTGCTGGGGAGGCAAGGAGCTGGTTGTAGCCCAGGCTGAGGTGCAGGGACATGGATAGTCAGCTCCTGAGGGAGGAACAGCCATCTCACTACCAAGGAAAGGCATCCCTGATCCCTCCCTCCCTGCCAAGGCAGGGTACAGGCACTGGATGTGGTTACCTCTGAAGTGTCAGCCTCAAAAAAATCCCAAGTTAGGCACTGAAATAAAAAGGCACTTGTGTCCATCTCTGTGGTCCCTTGCACACCTCCTAAATAAGAACTGTTCCTTTGGTTCACCAAGGAGTTCCATGGTTACAGTCACTGGAGTTTGGAAGCAGCCAGGATCCTTATGATGGGCACCTCACTGAGGGCTGCATGGGAGCTGAATAGTTCTGGGTTCCGAGTGCTGGAACCATGAACAGTATGTCAGGCACAAGCCAGCACACAGATGATGTTGGATAACATTTTATTCAGTAGGTGCCACCCCTGCTAAACCTTGAATTGTCTGGTGTGGGGAAAATGGCACACAATTTGGGATGTGAGGCTCTGTTGTAAATGAGCAGGGAGGGCAAATAGTGTTTGCCCAGGTGACCCTGCCTCAGCCACCTCTGGGTGCCTCTTTACTTCTGCAGTGACACTGTTCACTCTAACATGGCCTGGGCACAAATACGTGCACACACACTCTCTCTTTCCCTCTCTCTGCTCCTAAGGTTAATTTAATTGATATGAACTTCACTTATTGTCATCATTTAATGTGCTGTCATTTCTTGTTCAAGCTGTTGGCTGGTTTTAGGCAAAAATGTTTATGTAGAGAGGAGAGGAAGTTTTTTCCCTATCCCTTTTGTAAAGCCATCAGGGTGTATTTAGGCTATGGCCAATGCATGGCTGAAAAGCTCATTTAAGGGAGCAGCAAAACATTGGAAACACTTGTTTTGCAAAGGCTGTAAATTCTAATGTTGACATTTGGGTGTGGAGCAGAGAGAAGCAGGAGGAGAATAAATGCCAAAATAAATGTGTTCCCATCATTTTCAGGGGAATAAGGTTGCATGTTTTTTTTCAAGTGTAGCTAGAAAATATAAGTCTGCTGAGCCATAGTGTTTTATTTAAAAGTCTTCACATTCTCAGAAACCTGTTTTTGCACATGGAATGCAGTGGCAGTATTTGTAATCAAAGTGCCAAGAGAAATGTTCTCTTTTTTGAAAGCTGCAGACTCCCTCACCCTTTGTGGTTTCCAGGAACCGGTATTGGGAAATAAAGTATAAAATAAAATAAAATAAAATAAAATAAAATAAAATAAAATAAAATAAAATGTTGCCTCAGAAGGTTCATGTGAGAGACAGATGGAATGGCTGAACTAAAGGAAAACCTTTATGAAGAAGAAAAAAAATCTAAGTGAGACCTCCAAGCTATTTCTGGAGCCTCTCTGTACACCTTTGGCAAGCCAAAGTACATCTGCAGTGCTGAGAATGCCCTGTCTGATGCAACTTCAAGCTTGGAATCACAGCTTCCACCCAAATCCTGTCTAGCCTCAGAACTCAAAGGATATGGGCATCAGTTGGATGTGGTTTCTTCTTCCCTACGTGTCTCGAGGAACCTTCCATCAGTGCAGCTGCTGCAGGGAGAGGTGCAGCTGAGAAATGCAGCTTTTCCAGGAAGCAGAGGGAGGAGGTGTTGGCTTCATGCACTGAGGGATCATAATCACTAAGCTGTCCTAATGAAAGAAACAGCCCCAGAGGTGATTAGAGGCCTCACCCAGAAGCAGAGTGGGCTCAGCACCTCGTCTCTGCTCCCTGGAGCAGGGCAGGATTGGGCCACGGCGCTGCTGCTGCTGCCTGAGGATTGCTCTGATGGAATTGTGGTATAAAGCAGCTCAAAACAGGGATCCAGCTTGGGATCCTCGAGCTGCTGCTAGCAGGTGTTTCTGAAGGGGGAAAACCTTATACATACATTACTTCAACCTGTTAAGAAGTCATCTCAGCTAAGCTTTCTGGAGAGCTCTGAAACATTTCCCTGCTCTTCCACTGTAGCAAGAACTCCTTAAGAATCCTTAAGTGTGTTTTGTCAGCACTTGAAGTGGAGCTTACATCATCTTGTAATGTATGTCTATAAAATCAAGGCATAGCAGCCTTCCCTTTCAGAACGTGAGCTGCTGTGAAGGAGACTTGCACACTGCATCTGCTGGTCAGAGTACAGTACTGCCTCCTTCCCCTGCTGCTTTAATTGCCTGTAGTAGCCCTTGCTAGGACAGGAAGTTTATATTATCTTTTCCAATTGAAACTTTATTAATGTTGAGTAAGGAACTGGACTTTGGATACTTTGTCTAATGTAGTTACTTGAGCACTTGGAACTTAGGGACCTAAAATGATAACAAGCTGTGCTTCGAAATTAAATGTTAGTTTTCATGAGAATTCTCTTTTAGGATGTATTTCTAGTATACAATCATCAGGTGCTGTTTTTCCATATGATTCAGTTTAATCAAAATGCCATTCTTTACTCCTATGTTTCTAGTAGTATTTTTTTTTGCAATTTTCTGGGGAAGAAAAGGTCACAAATAGATTCGGCTCAAATGCTGCAGCGGCCTTAGGTTGCTTCTGCTTTTGACCAAGTCTAAACATTTCTTATCCTCAAAATATGTCACTTCTGGAAGTGGGGATGCTTTGCTGGGGCTAGTGCCAGCTCAGGGGGGAATGGTGTTGTTTTGTTACCTCTTCTCAGGGGCTGCAGTGCCAGATGCTGAGAGCCTCCAGCCCCCCGTCAGCTCCCACCTTGCCCTCATAAACACCTCCAGCCACTTTACCCTTGCCCAGCTCCTGAGGGGAACGATTTCAGCCCAAAACAGAACCCTTGTAAAGCACATATTAAAAGCGTTTTACAAGCCTGTGCACCAAGTGGGGAACGAGCACACAGGGTGCATTGTTCACATGTGGCTGTAAGTGAAGCCAGAAAGAGCAGGAAAAGGGGAGTGAGGCCACAGAAGAGTCCCGAGGGAAGAGCCCCCAGCTGGGCACCAACAGGACCATGAGCCTGGCAGGTTGCTGGCTGGTGGCTGCAGCTGCATTCAGCTCTTGGAAGCCTTTCTTAATTCAGAGGCACAGGAAGAGGCCCCAGGAGCTCCCAGGAGCCAGAAAACATTCAGGGCCCTGCTCGGTGAGCAAAGAGGCTGCCGGTGGAAGTGAAGGGGAAAGGATCAGCTTCGCCCGTGCCTTGAGGCAGGGCAGGGTCCGGGTGGAGGGGAGCAGGGTGGGGGCGAGGGGAGAAGGCAGCAGGGCACCTGGAGGGGTCAGAGGGGCTGTCTCCCACGTTTGAAGGATGGGGCTGCTTGTCAGGGGGCAACAAATCGCTGTGAGCCCCAGAGTCAAAGGGAAAATGTCCTGAGGATTTGCTCCAGTGGCGTTTTTGGACTGAAAGCCTAGGGGTGGGTCTCCTGACAGCTGGAGGTGTGGAGAAAGCAGCTGGGCTGCTGTCACCCTGTGGCCGGAGACCCTGCACTCTGAAATTTAAATTAAGCTGTCGTGGACCTCAAGATGTTTGTGCTTTCATCCTGACTCACCTAAACCCTGCCTACTTGGTTTTTTTTTTTTCCAAGCATGCTGGCAAGACCAAGGACTTGTTTAAATGGGGAGAAATGGCCTTACATTTAACACAATTATAGTATTTCTATTTGAGGGAACAATTTGAAATAGTTTTAATGTTTAGCTGTAAAAATGGCTTTAATATTTTAAATGGGCTTTAATCCATCCTCTTAAGTCTTTTCTTTTCCCCCCCGGGTTAAACTTGAACTTTGGAAGCACTGATGATATGAAAAGATATAATTAATAAATGTATCTAAAGAAATTAAGGGCGTTAGGATTCTGCCAAGCTTTGTGCAGGGCTTACCTCTCTTACCTCTTATTTGGTGTTGCATCTGGGCTCTCTTCCAAAACTTTGCAAGCCTTGCGTGGCTTTCCTGGCCTCACTGAAGCTGCATCCCACTATGCAGTGCTCCTGGATGTATCCATGGGGGTTGAATGGGTGATTCCCCATGCCAGAGGCTGTGCCCAGCTGTGGTGGGAACATCTGAAGAGACAAGGAGGTGCAGCATAAACTTGTAAGTAAGTTCCAACTTTCAGAGCTGATGCGAACATCACGTTTTAAAGACAGAGCAGGGTGAGGCAGGTCTGGGCTGCCTTGGTTGTTTTTGTCAGCTGCTGGTGGTGCTGGCTGCCTGTGATCGTGCTGCTGCAGAGATGGAAGATCTTGCTGTGTTGACAGCAAGCAGTGATTCTTCTGCCACCTTGGTAGCTCTCAGCTGGGGGCTGCACTTCCCTCTGGGAAGGGTCTTTGTTAAGGCTTGTGCTGAGAGAGGTGTAACCTGCAGCTCCTGGAAACTCTCAGTGGTCACAGCCTGGGGACCTCAGCTCAGGAGTTTTATTGACCTTATTTCATGGAGGGTGGTTTTTTTGGTTGTTACTGCCCCTTGTCCTTCCCCTGCTCACCTCCAAAGGAGCCTGGCTCTGTCACCACCAAAACTCTGCAGCAGCACAGAGAGAACTGGGCACGTGGCCCACTTCTCAAAAGCAAGAGGAGATGAGTGAATAGCTCTGTCTTCTGTCCATGAGGAGAGTGAGGTCATGGTGATGGACAGTGCTTTGTGTTGGAGAGTTCATTATTAATTTTGTTATCTTGACTTCCATGCTGTCTTTGTGATGTACCAAATGACCACCCTTTAGCAATGCAAAGCACTCCATCTCTGGGTTAGAGAATACCTCTGGGTTCTGGCTTTCATTAAATTTGTTCTGCTGTGTGTGTGCACAGCATTCCTTTCGCCTTAGACAGGCTTTTAACTGAGCCAGGCCATAGAAATATTTACATTTTTCTATAGTGTTTGGTCTGTACACCGTCGAATAAGCATGGCACTCACTAAGGAATTGTGGGACTGGGATTCAGTGGGAATGTGGCATCCTAAGCTGCAACAGGCTGGCTTGCATTGCTCCCATCCCTGCACTGAGGAGACAATCTCACAAAGAAATGTCTCTGGGGCTATGAAATTTCTTTGCAGGGGCCAGAAAGAGGCAGTGTGTTGTGCCTGTCTAGACATAATTCCAAGCAGCAGATTGTTAACATTATTCTACTCGTAGGAAAAGCTCTTCTTTGTTTTAAAGACAGATGTGGTGTTTGTTCAAGATGTGTTTGATGCATTTAAAGCCCCATACATAGCAAGGAGACAACAGTAGATGCCCTTAGCACTGCTTAAGGCTTTTAGTTAGAGGTGTCTTCTCTCCTGAGTCAGTCTTGATCCCTCACCTACTTCCCTGCACGCTGCTGACATCAGCTCTGTGGTGGATGGTGCAGGATCTGGGTTCCGGGGCTTATCTTGCAGAGCAAAGGTTTGTTGCGTGTTCCTTGTTCCCTGTTCTTTGTACCCCTGCTGTGGAGCAATCGTGGCAGCTGGGGAAAGAGAGCTGGAGAGGGACTTTTGGCAAGGGCATGTGGTGGTAGGACAGGGGAGAATGGCTTTAAACTGGCAGAGGGCAGGGTTAGGTCAGATATTAGGGAGAAGTGCCGTACTCAGAGGGCGGTGAGGCACTGGCACAGGTTGCCCGGAGAAGCTGTGGATGCCCCATCCCTGGAACAGTTCAAGGCCAGAGGGAATGGGGCTTTAGCCACCTGGCTGAGTGGAAGGTGTCCGTGTCTGTGGGAGGGGGGTTGGAACTTGATGAGCTTTAAGGTCCTTGCAACCCAAACCATTCTATGGTTCTGTGATTCAAGGGAGCTCAGTGGGACCAGCCAGCTGGGGCAAGGATACAACCCAGGGCATGTGCTCCAGTCCTGCAGCACGGTGAGTGCTTGCTGATGCTGGGGTCTGCTGGAACTTCCTGGATCCAGGTGTCCCAGTTCCACTGAAATTCACTGGGATTCTGACTCCAGGCACTCTGCCACATGTCCCATGCTGTTACAAGTGAGACTTAAGTAGCTACAGAGATTTTCCAGCATGCCTGGGCACCTCACTCCTGGTAATGTCAGCGTAAGTTGGCAGCCTTGGCATGTTTGAAAATCCCAGTAAACATTTACTGCAACCCTGCTTAGCCAAACCCCTCACCCAGGCTCCCTTTCCTTTTGGCTGTACGGGAATAGCCCCGGGGATAGAGGGAACAGAAATGCAGGAATCAGGCCCCTCGACTGTCCTGAAAGACATCCTTTCCAGATGTTAAGAAAATCAGCTGTCTTCCTGAGTTATGGGGAAAAACCTTGGACTGAATTTATATCAATTTATGTATATATATATATATATATATATATATGTATATGTATATGTATATTGCTGTAGTTGAGTGCAGTACACATCACACTGCCTGATGTATCCACTGAAAAGTCAAGGAACAGTTTCTGTAAGAGCCACAAGGTATTTTCCTGTTGCACTGAGTGGGTGCATGAACATGATTTTATGTATTCTTTCACATATATATGTCTGCATAAATAGAAAAATATGGCTCTGTATCTACCATCCGATGACTCTCTCTGCCATATCTCTATGGACTGTATGTATGATCTATCTATCTATCTATTTATCTATCTAAACAGTTTAACCCTGTATTCATCTTGGAGATACCATAGCAAAGTGTTTGTGGTTTTTACAGAAATATTTCTTTTTGCTTTGACACAGACACATGAAGCAGCTTCCCAGGACGGTGCTGTGAAGAGCTGGGAGGTGGCAGGTACAGGGGTGGCACAGCTCAGCTGCTCCTGGCTGCCCTGGAACATCCCCCTGAAGCTGACATTTATGGTGAATACTTCGTGCTGATGGCATTATTGCAGGAAACACTAAATGGATCTGATGTTGAATGCTTACAGTCTTACTTTTCCTGATAAGTCTATGTTAATGTAACATTAATTATTCCTGACTTACAATGCTGTTGAATGTTGATAAAGGCTGAATTGCTACTTGAAATGCTGATCCTGACAGTCTTGTGGCAGGCAGTAAAATGTGATTTCCCAGTCTTAGGGGAAAAAAAGGGAATACATTACTAGTCTGATTATAGCACTTCAGAGGAAACAGATTCCAGTCACATCTCATGGAGCGCTCACCTGAATCCCTCTTGCCTTCGGTAGCCGGTGCCTTTGCACATGACATAAAAGGAAGATACATTTCCCTTTTCTATATTTAACATTTTATGGCAGTTGCTGCTGTGGGTTTAGTTCAGCGTGTGTGAACAGATCCCCACAAGAAGGATGCTGTGTGTCCATGGAGCACTGGGCATTTCCTCCACCTGACAGCTGGCACGTGGGTGTAAAGCTCCTGGAGCAAACACAGAGAGACCAATTCCCACTGGTAACACCTTCCCTGCGATTTTGAATCTGAGTGTTTTGCCTCCAAACGCTGCCATTGCCCCTTTCTGTGCACCCACTGTTTATCTCTCGTGTAACACTGCCATTTTCATGGTATAAAGAATGTGGGAACTGTAGCAAAGCTGGGGATTGCCAGGACTGGGAAACCACAGGGATTAATTTCCCATTGAGCCGTTCAGCTATGTTCAGATGTTGTCCTCCAAAATCCTCTCCTCCTCAGTGCTGCAGGAGGAAACAACCTCCATCCCTCCCCAAAGTCCCCACCTGTGTGGCAGGGGAAGGGCTGAGGAAGGGAGGAGAAATGCTTATAAAGTAGGATTTTGAGGAACCTTCTTCCACTGTCCTGCACAAGCAGCCACTTGTGGCCTTCACTGCAGGAAAAAATGTTCCATCTCTCAGAGGGTGTTTGACGTTTCTGTTTGTTTGTTTATTTAAAAAGAAAGCATCTGGCGTTTGTGTGCAAACATTAATGAGTCATTTAAAATATACTCAGCACTGCACTTGTGAGGCTGGGATCTTCCAGCTAGAAGAGATGAGATGAGAGGAGATGAGAGGGAGCAGGCACACCCTGAAGGACTGCTTTCCAAGGATGAGGAGGGCAGACAAATTTAATTTTTACCTCACTCCTCTTCCCACCTCACCACGACTATCAAGAGCACTTCCAGCCTTCTAAAACCCCTTGGTGAGCACTTTGAAATCAGAGCTAAAATGAGTATCTTTGAGGCTGCTGTGCCCTCTGTGGAGAGCCCAGCACTCGGCTGTGGGTCTCTCCAAGGAAAGCAGTTTATTTCTGGCACTGTGCAGGGCCACAAATAGACCTGGTGGTGGGGAGGGACAAGTGTGGGTTGGTCTGGCTCTGTCCTTTCTGCAGTGTCAGCTGGCAGCTGGAACCACTCCAGTCCATTAAAATTCAGAAATATATGAGAAGTATATGAGGCTCTAAGAAGACTCAGCCGTGTTCTCGGGGGTTTCTGAGCAGCACAGCAGGCCAGGAAGCCCTGGCTGGAGCAACATTTGATTCCAGCAACATTCCAGCAGATGGGGATCCACTGCAATGCTGGGGCTATAGGAACTTCTGGAGTTTCTTTACAGGAGGGAATTGCCCGGTATAAATAAAACATTTAAATCTCCAGCAGCGTAACACTCAGAGAATTCCAGTTTTGGGAGCAAGAAACCTTCCTGCTTTAGATTTGTCTCTGGGAAGGAGCTGTAAGCTAAATCTCCCAACAGGAAGAGGTGCTCTTGTGTCAGGTTACACTTCCACCATCGGGGCTGTCACTGGCAGCAGGATGACGCTGTGCTGGCCGTGCCAAGCATTTTCCTTCTCTAAAGCCTACACACTCCAAGATTATTAGAAAGAAGCTACTGCATCACATACATACATACATTTGATTTTGTTTGCTGCTTGGTTTAGTCTATTTCTGCTTCTCAGGCTTTTACTATAGAGAGGAAAACAAGAGCTGAAGCAACTCCAGCACCTGGGATATGTTTGAGAAATGGAGAGAGCACTGTGTGATCCAAGCACCTGCTGAAACTTCCCCCATGCACCCAGAGAGATGCTCTCTTGTGTTCCTCCCCTCTGTCATGGTGAAGTCATTCATCTTCCAAATTGCTTTTCATAGACGGCTGCTGAATCATGCACAGAAACTCTCACGGAAAGGAGAGCAGAGACTTCCTCAGGCAGTGCTCAGCAGTGAAGTCAAATGGACTTTGCTGGCTGCTGCTGCAGAGAAGGCTCAGGACACGCAGGTCCAACACCCCTGTTCATGGAAGTAGTTTGTGTTTGAGGAGAAGCTATAATTTAAAAAATTTATTCTAGGTAGGTTGTAGCTAAATATTGTAGATAGGTGTAGCCTAGTTCCTTTTGCCTTTGGAACCAGCTGTGCGTCTGTGTGTGGAACAGCTTCACTGTGTTGAACTGTACCAGCTCCAGAGGCTCTTTGCACTGCACCCTTACAGCTTCCATGTGGAGATGAACCCTTGATGTTCCTCCATCTCCTGGGGGTGTCAATTCCTGTGCACAGCTGGGCCCAGGCTCCTGAGATGTAAAAGGGGGAGTGCACTTCAGTCTGTCGGGGCTCATTTGAACAAGTGACACAGCTGGTTTGTCTGCTGAGGTGGAGCTTGGATGCCTCCCAGAGATTGCTCTGGTGTTTGGTCATCATCCCATAGGCTTTGCCTATGGAGGGTCACTTGATTTTGAGCAGGATGTTCCATACTCCTGAATACTGCATGCTCTAGAGTGCTGTGTGGATGGAAGGTTAGAGGTGAACCATATAAAAGCGGATATGAAGGAGAGAGTAGGCAGCTTCCTAGCATGGTTAAATGAATCGGGAACCAGGGTGCCCAAATGGGGACAATGCTGCAGGGAAGGATTTTGGTGATTCTCTCTTTTAGTGCTGCTTGTGAGGCTGAAAAAGAACCCATGTTTGCACAAGAGAGAGCAGATATCCAGGGCTAGAAATACAAGTGGTGAGTGAAGGAGGAGAAGGACAGGTGAAGTGGTTCCTGAAGGAATCACAAAACATTGATGAGTGTCTGCAGAGGGGCTGAGCCTCTGTACCCAAGCTAGTGCAACATTAATCCTTTGTGATCCTGACAGATGCCTGCAGAGAAGCAGAAACAAAAGATTGTGGTCTGACAGTGATTAATGCATCATTAGTTGTCAGATTAAGAATTTTGGAAGTGTGTAGATAAGCCCTAGGCCAGGTTGTTGATTGTGTTTGGGAAAACTGCAGAGGCTGACAGCGTGGGGGGAGCTGGGTTTCTGCAGTTACTTACCACAGGCACTCACTGTGCTTTGTCTGAAACCAAGCTGTTAACAGGACAGGAGGAGAAATGGGTGTGCAATTTATCGAACAAAGCTCTGCCTCAAGTGTGGGTTGTACTGAAAAAGCGACAAGAACCAGAGCTGACCCCAGCCTGCGTTACCCTGGCATCTCTGCGGGGTATGGAAGAGGCTGGGCAACTGCTGCAGTTCATTGCTGTCATCCAGGATGCCATGGCGTCCCTGTGAAGGGGGGAAATGCAGCTCTTGCTGTCTGTACTCACGGCCGGGAGGGTGGAGGGGCTGTTGGGGAGCTCCTGGTGCCCCACAGGGTGGGCAGCAGAGAGGATGGGAGCTGCAAGGGGGTGTTCCCAGGGAGAGCTCCCGTGCTGCAGCAGCAGAAGGCATTGCCTGGGGGACTGTGGTGCTCATCTCCTGCAGGCTGTGCCCCTGTGTGCTCCCCCTGCAGCTCCCAGGCTGGTTCCTGCTGGGGACGGGGACAGTAGGGCCAGCGCTGCTGCCAGAGCACGGCAGCACTCACCTGAGAGCTGGAGGGGAGATGTTTGGATGGCAGCAGCTCTGAGCACACCTGGGAGCAGGTTCACAGCTGCTCAGGGAGGCCGTGAGTCAAACCAGGAGACAGTGGGCAAGTTCAGGCACCTCCAGGGCTAGGCAGCAGCAGAATGGGAATATGGAGCTCCCAGATCGCGGTTTTCAACCAAGGTGCCCAAATTCTCCCAAAATCTTTCTCAAGGAGCCTATGGTATTTGCAGGGTTTGGTTTTATTGTAACAGCAGCAGCCTTTAATGCCCGTGGCTCCTGTTCTGCTGTTGTAAGGTGGGGTTACTTGTGCTGAACCCTGTTTTGCAAAACCCTATTTTGCTATCCCCGTGTGAATGTTCCTGCAGACAATCACAGTATTTAACACACAACCTTGCTCTGTGCCTCTGCCTAATTCTCACACCGGTTTCCAAGCTTCTTAACATGTAGATTTTTGTCAGGTTTTGGAAGAGGGATTTGCTGAGGAACAAATCTTCACGAAGGGCTGGAGAAAGAGGATGGCTGTAAGCCCTGCTTAGCCTTGGTTAGTTTGGGGCAGGGCAGGGGCTGAACACATCCCTTCAACTCGAGTGCCCAGCACTGCCCAGCACTGCCCAGCACTGAAGTGTTAATTACAGTCACACACGGCCATCCTGTGTTTGCCCGTTTTCCTCTGGGTGTCTGAATGGAAGTGCTTTAACCATTTCAGTTCTTGGTAGGAAAAGCTGTTGACACCCTGTGCCTGTCCCATGGGGGTGATGAGTGTCACGGTCTGATCCTGCTGTCCCCCGTGCATCAGGGGCTCTCTGGAGCCTGTTCCAGCTCTCTTCCAGCCCCAGCTCCGAGTGTCCTAAGGTGTTTCAGTCCTAAAGTGTTTTATTTTGTTTGCCGGATGTTTCCTCTTGTTTTCCCATTGTCATTCACTGTGACAAGAACTGCCTCATTTGTCCTCCAGAGTAACACAAAGCAAAAGAGCATTCCCACATGCTCCCAGGCCGGGCTCATTGTCTGCAGGGGCATCCAGCCTGCAGCACCGAGGAGCTGCTCAAAACCTTCCAGAACCGAGTTCCTTCCCCTGAAAACGTGGGACCCTGTGCTTGGGTTGATGTAAATTGGTGTAGCTCCACTCATGTCGATCCAGCTTATACAAGCCAAAAATATGGCTTAAAGAAAGTGAATCACTCTGCTGGAATGTAGCCAGCTCCGAAGCATACCTGTCCCATGGGAATGCTGAGAAGTGAAAGTTGCTTCCACCCTTTTTGACTGATAACCCACAAACAAGCCACAAGTCTGCCATGGAAGAAAGGCTGCAGTGCCATGTGTGAGTCCCTCTACCCTCTGTAAAATGTTATCCGTTCTGGAGAGGGGTAGAGATGGTCCCATTGTTCATACAGCTCCATAAATGAACACATCCATCTTTTGTCTTTTTTTTTCCTCTTTTTTGAAATTTTCTGATTTCTCGGGGGGAGCCCAACTTGCTGGTGCCAAGAGGCTTCTTGCACTTAGGGGTAGGTCTGCAAGAGCTCCAAACCCCACAACAAAAGGGATAAGGAGATGGAGCAAGACGGAGGCAGACTACCAGGCACTGCAAACCTGGGCTTTCCCTGGGGTTGCCCATGTGTGAAATCATAGGATTTTTCCAAGGTAAAAGGCATCAGCAGCCGTGCTGGCTGATGGTGCAGGAGCAAGCACTGCCAGCCCTACAAAGCTGCACCCTGGAAAGAGCCGCTGTGATCGGAAAGTGGAGTTTATTAACTCCAGATTTCTGCAGCGAGGCTGGCACACCAACAATAGGGTCCGAACACAAAGGATCCCTTGCAGATATAAATCAGGGGAAGGCATCTCCAAAGGCTCCTGCCAGCCTGAGTCACACAGCCCCCGTGCCAAGTGCCAGCTGCTGAGTGGCAGCGGGCCCACAGCTGAGTCACAGGCTCCCAGCTCAGGGGGCATTAGTGGTGTCCTGATTAGCAAAGCCACTGAGAATGCGCTGTGCTGACTGCAGGGCACAGGTGTCCCAAACAGAGGGCTTGTCCCCCACTGATGGACAAAGGCAGCTTGGTGGGCAGCTGGTCAGTCTCTAGAGGAAAAGGAGGAGGGGAGTTATAGGTTCTGTGGTGGTTCAGTTGAGGAGAGGCTTTAGCAAGTAGAGGACTTGCCCCTGATGAAGGAGGCAGGGCAATGGCTATCACTGTCCCAGCCATCATAACCCTCTACCTGCTCGTAGATGTTTAGAAATATCTTTATTATGTCATTTTGTCTACAGGAACAGATGGAAAGGCTGGAAAGGTTATCTCCTGCTGTGCTTGATACAGCTCCTCAGCTGGAAATAAGCATCCCTGGAGCTGAGCCAGTACAGAGAACATGTGTGTGCACCCTTTGTGCGTGCTGGCACAGCATCAGCCTTCCTGGGGGAAGGGTGAGATCCCGAGCCTCCCCTCGTGTGGCTGCAGTGAACTCACACTCTCCCAGCTGGCTGGCAGCTTAAAGCCCTCCTAGCCCCGCTGGGAAAAGGTGCTTCCCTTTGTACAAGGTGCTTAAGGAAGGTTTAGTAGAGGGTTGGGTACATCAGGGACAGCTGTTAGGATGGGGAAAACAACAAACAACCCTCTTGTTGTGCTCCTCCTGTGCATTGTGATGCCTCTCACCCTTTGGCTCCCCTTCAAATGCTGGTGGAGTACACTGACAAGTGTCAGGTTTCTAATGGGTAAATGAGTAATTGTTCCTTTTTTGTTGGGTTTGTTTGGGATTGTTTGTTTGTTTGTTTTATTACAGGGGAAAGACCATATTTGGAGCCTGATGTTAGGTCAGAATTGGAACTGGAACTTTAAATACAAAGCTCTTTTCCCCCGAAAAATGATCATGTACACTGGTCTCTCAGCCTTGTACTCAAGTCTAAGACACCTGAGCACTGAACAATTTTCTTGCTGCTGCTGAACACAGTAGGACACTGGGGAATGTGTTTTGCTGTTCAAGTCTGCCCTGAACTTGCTACTTTTCATGTCCTTTTAAAAAACGGATCATCTTGAACCTTCCCATTTTGCTTGGAGTATAAACTTTTCACGGGGATGCTTTCCTGTTTGCACCTACCCTGCAGATCCTGATGTTAATCTTTGATTGGGACCTTGTTGGTATTTCTGCAGAGTAAATAGAGTTATCATATGTATCCAGAACTTAAAATTCAGGGGAGAGCAGCTCATGTGGGTGCAGGGATGTGCATTGCAGAGACAGGCAGAATAAAATTCAGCTATTTTTCTTTCCTTTTTGTGCCGCAGGACAAACCTTCCCCAAAAATGGAGGCTTTGCCACACGCTTTCTATAACCAGCCAAATAAAATATTATGTTTGATATTCAGGGTCAGAGAAATAACTCAGGCTCTGGGCTGAGCATTTTTTCTTCCTCACAGTGGCTTCTGCTGAATGATAATCTTCAAAACTGTGCATGTGGGGGGCCAGATCCTGACCCACATTGCCTCTGCTCTGCACTGCTGCAAAAACTGCCCAGCAGGAGCAAAGTGAGCTGAGTTGGTTGCTACAAGCACTGGAAACTTTTTCTGCACTGAAACAAGGGAAAATCAAGCTGGAGTGGGCTGGAGTTATTCATAGAACTTGCTGTGTTGAGTAACCCAGTAGTTTTCTTTAAAGACTCTGAGTGGCTTGGTTTATCCAGCTTCTATTTTCACTGTTTAAAATTGATATTTTGTTTTAACAATAATTCAGTCTTGGCCAGTTTATTTATTTAAAAAAACAGTCTGCATTGAATTGATCCATAATTACTCACCTCTGGAATCCCAATTTTGTCCATTCACCATTTTCTCACAACTTGAAGAAGAAAGCTTCTCACAAGCTTTCCTCAGAGGGATGGATCAATGGATCATGGAACAGAGAACAAGGAGGAAGTTTCAGTTTTCATTACAATGTAATATTAAAAAGCATCAGGATTGTTGTTTTTTTTTTTGTTAGGGATTTTGGTTTTGTTTTCCATTGAATTTTTTTGTTTGCTTGTGTTTTTCTGTTTTTAAACCAGCAAGAGGATTTCAGAGGCTTCATTTGCACATTTATCCTTAGGAATGGCAATGCTGGTGTCCTCCTGAATACTGCAGGACCGCTGCTCCAACCTGCACTGCATTTTCCCTGATCATTAGTCCCTCAATCCTTCCAAAGTCCTTCTCTTTCTACCCCACTGGGGCTGTCCTGAGTGCCAGGTGGCTGCAAACCACAGTGTGGGCACCAGGAATATCCGTGCTAGAGGAAAATCCCAGGGAAGGAGGGTAAAAGCACAGGCACTTTCTAGCTGCACCTTTAGCCAGGACTTTGCTGTTTTGCCACTACTAATGGCATTGTATTTTTTTTCGGGTCCCTCTTTTCTCCCAGGTTTCTGGAAGGATGCATGCTGTTCCCCAGTGTTCTTATGTGTCCCTCTGGGCACCCCACCCCAAGCCCCACTGAGGAGGAGCTGTGCTTGTCCCCACCAGCACTTACTGAGCAGCCAGGCAGGTCACTGCTGGTGAGGGGAGGCCATGGCTCCACCTCCCTCGCTCCTGACCACTTTCTGCTGCTGGCTTTACTTCTCTACCTGCTGTTTATAGTAAGCACCCGTCAGAGATGTAAGCTCATTAATCACCCCAAGCAATGCTTCCCTGATTCCATTTATAGCTCTATTCCCTCTCTACTCCTTTTCACAGCTTCCCCCCTCAGTCACTACTCGGTTCTTGGAATCTGGGCTTTGCTTTTATTTAAGCTTGGAATGGATAAAGCATGGAAAAAAGAGGAAAATTTGGAAAGGCAGACTAGTATCACAACAAAGTGTATGTAGGGTACATTGAATGTTAGACTAGTTGGCCTAAAGTGTATGGGCAGAAGACTGGCAGCAAAGCTACTGCATTAAGTGAAATAGAGACCATTTACCCTCAGAAGTTAATAGGCACAGGACAGACAAACTGGAGCCCTGTCATCCTCTTGGGATTTCTTGTCCTGCCAGCAGCCAAGATTGCTTTACTGCCCTTAGCATTGGTCAGTCCAGTGCTGACCTTGGCCACCAGCCTGGCTGGGAGTCCCACGGGCAGCCCACAGGAGGAGGGGAAGGGCCACGAAATGTAAAATTCTCTGCAGAGGCATTTGGATGCCCAAACATGCAGAGAGGCACTTCTTGGCCTTTTAAAAGTGTAGTGGTTTGAGCACCTCTTCCCCCTCCTTCTCCACCGACCTTGGTGTCTACAGAGCTGTTCCTCTCATGTATTCTCCCTCCTCTCTTCTCTGGCTGCAATGACATCTGCCCAATGACCTTTCTTCTTTCCTTCTCCAATGTGTTGTCACAGAGGCATTACTATCATTCCTCATTGTCCCAGCTTTGACCAGCAGCAGGTCTGTCTTGGAGCTGGCTGGCATTGGCCCTGTTGGAGGTGGGGGAAGCTTCCAGCAGCTTCTCACAGAAACCACCCCTGCAGCCCCCCATCCTATCAGCACCTTGCTGTGCAAACCAAATACATTAAGTTCTTTGGGAGATTGGAGGGAGAGATGACAAAAATTCCCATTTCAGGGATTGAGTCTGAAGAGCCTGACCCACTTGGAGGGCTTGGGAAACCTCACTGGGCACCTCTCTTTGTGTCTGTGCTCCTGAATACCTTGGTAAATCTGCTTCAAAGTAGTGCTTACTTCTGTTGAGCAGTTTCTGCCTCCCCAAGGCTGGGAATGGAGTCCTCCTGGCTGTGTGAAACTGCTGCCCTGACACTGGAGTGTGAGGGTTGTATGGATCCCAGGGATGGCAGATGACTCCAACAGTAGCATATTCCCAGCTGACATGGATAGGTCCTAGCAGACCTTGCAATAGGTCTGTCAACAGCAGCTGGAGAGAGCTCTGGTCCTGGAAAACAATATGTCAGCTGCCTGGGTTGGGTTGAATCTTCAATGCTTTGTCTGAACCTAATGTGTTGCAGGATTGCTTAGGGATGAGCTGTGCTGCCACCCCTGCTGCAGTCCTGCTGGTGTGGAGCCCGGGATCCGCCTGTCCTGGCCCAGGAGGGGCTGGCAAGATGGACTGGTTTGCAGTTCTGTTTGAAAGCTGCACACACCTGCGAGTCTCTTGTATTTATATAATTTTGTCCGTCTCTTTCTGCATCTGAATTTTTAACATCCGTTACAAGGCAATGCTGCTTTAGTGGGGAGCCAAGTTTTTCTGCTAAAACACATGGTCCCTAAAGACTTCATCCTTTATTTCCTTTGTTCTGATTTATTGCCCTTGCCTTGCCACATGTGCGAAGCACGGCAGAGGAACAGCTACCAAACCCAACAAAACAGTCCTCTCTTCCCTCTTCCCAGCCCACATGCATCAGGATTAACACCCTGAATAATTTATGTCAAGTGATTCAACAGTGAACTAACTTATCTCTAATTTCTTACCTGCCTCCAAGTAAATATGCTGATTAGAGTGAGTGTATGTTGATAACGTGAGGATTATGGCAAACCCAGCAAAAGCTACTGTGGAGAACTGAAAAAATGCGCTAGACACTAAATCTAGAGAATGGTAGTGAGATCAAAAAAAAGAAGAAAAACCTATTGACTGCCTTTTCTAAGTAGGCCTTTTGTGGATATAAATTTTTATGTGCCTTTTATCGATACCTGAAATGGCCTAATTTGTCAAAAACACTCTCCCACAAAATAAAGGCCACTTTTTGGTATCACAGGCTAAGCTTCAAGGACCCGAGGCAATTGCTAGTAAAAAAAAAAGAATTGTGGCAAAATAAAATTTAAAAATTGTGAGGCTTGTAGGGCTCCATGAGATAGTAAAGTTCTGTTGAAGTTTTTGTTTGGGATGCTCTTGACAGGAAGCTTTTCGTCGTATTCAGGCCTGTTAACTGTATTGGTTGACAAAGGAGAGCATTCAAAAGGCTGCTCGGAGGCATATTTGTCTTCTTTTTTCTTTCTTATTTTTCTTTTAAATGTTTTTTTCTCCTTTCTAAATGGAAACCAACTTCCCTAGCAGAATGTTTTACGGAATCGGCTTTCCTTGAATCCAAAATGAGGCAACAGCTGTGCTTGCAGCAAGTTGCAACCTCTCCATGCTGGATGGAGGCACATCTTGTCCCAAGCGGTGATGGTAGCAAAAGCTCGGTGAAAGAACCTGCCTGGCTGGGGGCTGTTCACCCTCTGAGGTGAGCTGGAGACACAATTTCACTTGGTTTCTTTGAAGAAAGAGCTGTACTCCAGCCAAGTTCAATGAACTGAAGCTTTAGGAAACCTAGACCTGAATTTGAGAGGATTTGGGCCAATAGGTGGGTTCTAGTGAAAACTAAGTCAGACTTTGACCCCAAACCAGCAAAACTTTCTGATTTTGAACACCTTTTGAGGATTCAGTGAAGCCAGGAAGTCAGGGATGGTGAGGACACAGAAGCTCAGTGCTGGTGCATAAGTCTCATCTAAATCCTAAAGTCCAGATCAACTCCTAATACGAAATGATCAAACTGCTGCTTTGATGAAACTCAGAGCACAAATGCTGTAAAATATGCATCACTGAGCATCTTTAAAATCATAATAATGCAATGACTTTCTACTGCTTTCAGGTCCAACCGAGCAGTGCTCGAAGTAGTGTACTTGGTACCAAAATCCAGTAAATTATTTGTATTCATATGACTCTTGTGGTTCTTGGAAGCTTTCTGAATGTGCAAACTCTGTTTTGTTTAGGGAAAAAAAGGCAAACCACACTTGCTTGGTTGAAAACTGCTTGTGAGAAGGTCTTTGTCAGAAAGACTTAAGAGACTTGGGCCCTTTTTTGTTGTCTTAGAAAACATGAAATGAATTTTAGTTCTGCAGTTGATTTCTTAAGCGACTTGCTTTCTATGATCACTTCAAGGTTCTGGAGTGTGGTAGAAATGATCTGAGGGCATTTTCAACACTTCAAAATTAAAATCAAATTGCTTGAAATTGTGCCAGCATTTTAATGAACATTATTTTCTTTAAACAAACACTTGAGGACTTTCGATATTTTTTTTAATCACAAGAGTATTCTTAACCCAAACACCTTTTCTTCATGGTTTTTCAAGGACCCAGTCTGCAGTGCTACAACCAGATGTGTCTTAGGATGTAATCAAATTCCAGATCTTTTCAGCTGAAATCTAGATGAGTGAGGAACACTCATTTTCACGCAGCACAAAGTCGTAAGTAGGTGTGACTGCAAACACCATCTCTGCCTCTGTGCCCACAGAAACGTCTGGGCAGAAAAACCAGCAGAGGCTTCTGCTCTGTGGGGAAGGTCAGGCACAGAGTGAGCACTGGGGCCTGTGCAGCTCCCAGGTTGCCCTCAGTCCATCAACAAATGATTTTAACAAGTGCTGTCATTGCTTTGCTGAGAAGAACAGGTGTAAGCAAAAGTGACCATGCAGCACATGGGATCTCAAGGCTTCCATGTGTTTCTCTAACATATTCTATTTTCTGATATTCACTGGGAGATTAACCACAGCACAGCAGGCTGCTTACAAGACAAATTCCCCATTAAAAATGTTGCAATATCCCCAGTTTTCCTGGCCTTTTCCTGCAGCAGTAGGAGAACTCTTTAAAGAGCTGGTAGCAAGGGGAACAGTCTAAATCTTAAGAAACATCTCCCTGCATGTAGCCATTAAAGTTACAACACTGTGGCCTAGAGATGCTACAAACAAAAACCAGCAGCATAAAACCCTTTCAGCCCTATGGACACGGCAGCCCTTCAGACCATGACTCCAGGATACTCTTCTTTGACACATATTGCCACATATTGTGAAGATAAATGCTGTTACTCTCAGCTTGCTTCTGCTTCACTATCTGGGCCTGGCTGGGGCTGGAAATGCAGAGATGTGAGTGCAGATAGGACCTCCCAGAGGCTTATGCTGGCCAGGAAAATGCTGGCTGGGAAAATGATGTGGAGCGTGTCCAAATAAGAAGAGTCTGGAAGGAGTTTGTGATGGTCTGTTTTTTCACTATTAGTTAGGAGATGTGAAATTTCCTTTTCCGGATGAGCACATTTCATGTTTTGCATAAGAGAGCAATTGCTTCTTGTAAGACTTAGCATTTCTGCTAATTTAATGAGCTGTCCACACAAATGGACTGCATTAGTCATTGGAAAGACCTTTTACAAGTTCCACAAGCATGTTTTAGACCTCTTGATAAAGCCAGTAGCGTGCTGGACTTTCACAAGCAGAAAGACCTCCCAAAGTATGCAAGTTATTCCTGGCATGTTGTATTCTCAACATGTCAAGGAAACATGGATTATTTTTACACAAACAGGCAAATCAAAATGGTTCCTTAGCAAGCTCTCATGAACATTCTTGGGCCCTGAGAAGGAAAAGAAAAAAGAAAAGTAAGAAAAATCATTGCTTCTGAATTAGGTTTCTTAGATGGATCGTGTTGCCACACATTCAGAAGTTCATTTGCACCGCTTTGCCCCCTGATAAATGATGGAGGGAGTGAAGGATAAAACAGAAAGAACAAACAAGGACCATGGATTTATCTGGATATTTTATACTTGCGTGGATTTTTTTTTCCATACTGTGAGTTTATCTTCAAATGTAGGCCGTGAAGAACCACAAACATTTTTGGAAGTTCTTTTTAATAGCCATTGCCTGAAAGGTGATATGAAGGTGTTGAGAGGGAAAGGATCCCTGGAGCTGAGCAGGCCAGTGTGGAAAGGACACGCCAACATCTTGCTGGAAACCACAAAGCAGCACAGCAGCAAAAACCCTGGAGTGTCCTCAGCTCCCCTGACACTGCAGCATACAAATTCGGCCGTAGGTTTCACAAACATTGGAGGCTGTTTCAAAACTCCCTGTTATGGATTACAAATGCTGACTGCAGTTTCTAGGCAAAGGCAATTAGATATCACAGCTCTGGCCTCAGCTCGGTGTTTTATGTCTGAGCTTGTGTTACCGTGTAGGGTCCCCATGCATTGGATTGCCTCAGCCAAACCCAGTTCTGACACCCACCCAAATAATCTTGTGATTTACCATAATCCTGTGATTATGGTGAAACAATAAAAAGTACTGCCTGGCCTCAGCATTTTTTCCATTTCAATGCAGAGAAGTATTTTTCCACATGGTGAAGGGATTTTTAGCAGAAAAGAGGTGTAAAGCACGCATAAATAGTGACACTTAATGTGCATCCTCATCCATAGTTGCTCCTGTGGGTAGTCTTGTTTACTGGTTCCATGCTCATGCTCAAATTCAGGAACAGCTCTTGCTGCTTGGGCTTGGTGGAGACTCAGCCAGCTGCCTGAAGCTTCATCTTGGCCCAACTACTGTCATTAATGCTTACATAGATCAGCATCAGTAACTATCCATAATTATACCTTCACTCAGTGAGAGGGTGGTTTTATTGCAAATACTTCATCTCAAGAAAAACAAAAAAAGGGGAAGAGGGAACTTTTGTGTAGCAAAAACCTGCAGCAACTGGGTGCTCTTGGGTTTGATACAGTGCAGGGCTGGGGGTTGGACTCGATGATCCCTGTGGGTCCCTTCCAACTCAGCTCCTTCTGTGACCTGTCCGTGGCTCCTGCACCACAGGGACTGTGCTGCTGTGTGAGGCGCATTGCATCTGCATGAAACCAAAGTTTGCACTGCCTTCTCTATTTCCCTTTTCTTTCTCTAGCCTTGCACCTAAAATCTGCCCTCTATCGCCTGGCAGGCCTCAAGAAGAAGATTTGGATGTGGTGCCAGCACAACAGCAGTGAGAGAAAGCAAGACAAGTACCTCCAATATGTAATAAATAGTACTGTTATTTCCTATTGTTCATCTGAATCTCCACTCCTGAGAACATGAGCTAAATCCTAAATTTTCCTTTTATTTTTAGGCAGAACAACCAGCAAGTTAAAAAACAGCATCACAAGGAGGTCCTAAGATGGGGCTTGCTCCAGTTTTCCTGCTGAGCATGTGTTTAGGAATTGCTGCTAAAAAAAAGTCAGAGAGGATGGTAGTTGCTGTGCTGTCACATGGCCTGATACAGCGCAGAATCTGCTTAGCATTCTTGAAGGGAAATTATCCAGTGCTGCAACTCACAATTTATAATTGGTTGCGTATTAATATCTAAAAAAGGCAATAAAATCCACTGTGTGTTTAAAAAAAAATAGTAAGTAGGAGTATTACAAGCTGAGCAGTGAAAATCTGGAAGACTTCTTGGCTAGAGCAAGGCTGTGTGCAGTGTTGTTTCTCCCGTATTAATTACAAGCAATTTTAAATCATCTTCTTCCTTCAAGGAAGGATTTTGTTCAGCGTTTGTGTTAATTTTAATCTTGCTAACGTGATACTCTCTTGGAACCTCTCCGTTGTGTCATAACAGTGAGACATGCTGCCTCTTTTGTCCCTGTCCTTTGGGAAACACAGTTACTGCTGCTCGTTGCCTCAACCCTGCTGTCGTGACTATCAGTATGCCTCCCTTGAAAGGAAAAGAAACCAAAACCCAACAGCAGCATTGTTCTTCCCCCCTGCCCAGAGTTCACTTTTATTTGTAGTATTCAAGCTAGACTGTGCAAGTGCCTCATGAAAATCGGGGGTTTAAAATATATGGTGCTGTATCAGAGTGGAAAGCCTGTTATTCAGCACGCTAATTATTTCTGAGTCACTGTATTTATGAAATGTCATGTAATAACTACTTCACCATCATGCAAAATAAATAGTGCAAAAGCAGGCACTTCATGATTTTGACATTTTAGTGTATAAACATATTCCCGAGTCTCTCTGGGGGCTACTGGGAATCAGATAATGTTTTTATGACTTCTAAAAAAATGACATTGAATTTCATAATCTGTAGCACTCCATATATATTGTTAATGTTGTGCATTTTATTACAGCCTCGGTGGCTTATATTGCAAGTGTCAGCTAGCTGCAAAGAGAAAACCTACAAAGGTGGGGTTGTGGAACTGGGGGGAAACAAGAGGGTAAAACCTTGCAGTGCACACCTCAAAGCCCTTGGATCAGCTGTAATGGCAGATCCCAGGCCATGCTGGGACATCAGAATTCCCTCTCAGCTTTTTTCATTTCAGGATGGATCATGAAGCCCTTGCTGAAGGAGGCTTTCTGCTCACACTTGTCACTAGAGGATAAGTAAGTTTGGGGTTTTGTCAAGCCCTGTGTGAATGACCTGTTAACCCCAGAGTAACTAGGACACCTTGAATGACACTCCGGGAGTGAGTGCAGAGGGAAGAAGGATGGGTTGCTGCTCCAAGCGGGCTTCTGAGTAGTCCTGCATGGTCTCTGAGAACAATGGGTGGATGCTTACCAGAATATGTGACTTCAGAAAATGCTGTACCTAAACCCAGGTCTTTTGTGCTCCTCTGCAAAGCTTGCTTGGTGCTACTAAAGTCGTGGGTCATTTGCTTGAATGCTGGAAGAAGTGTCTTTTGACATATTTATCCAGGAGCTTTTGGGAAAGGGGCAAGGGATGAGGAAGAAGTCACAGCTCCAGAAAACCTCAAATTGTCACTGAAAATAAGAGGAAGCCACGGCCACTGGACGATGGGGTCAGTCCTCCCCTTCCTGACATGGGGCAGGACAGCAGCCTCTTGTTGGAGCTGCCAAGCTGCTCCACATGTACATGAGTACAGAATGAGGCCCAGAAGCTGTGGGGGATCTGGCTGGGTCCTGCTTCATCTGAACTTAGAGCAGTTGGCAGACGGATGTCGCACATCCTCTCCTCAGTGCTTTCTTTACCTGTTGGCATTAAAAAATCACAAGGAGTGTGGAGTGTGATCTACCATACATTTTGCTGGAAGTGGTGAAATGATTTACCCTTTCCACATTAGGACAGACTGGCTATCCTTAGAACAATCAGCCCCCTGAGCTGGTAGACAGGGACAGGGAGCAGAAAAGACCCCCTGTAATCTAGGAGAAGGTAGGCAGCCACCTGCTGTGCCACTTAGATGCTCACAAGTCTATTGGGCAGAATGTGATTCACCTGAGGGCACGGAGGGAGCTGGTGGAAGGGCTCACCAAGCCACTTTCCATCATTTACCATCAGTCCTGGCTGACCACGGAGGTCCCAGAGGCTGGAGGTTGGACACACATCCACAAGAAGGGTTGGAAGGAGAATCTGGGGAACTCCAGGTCTGTCAGCCTGACCTCAGTGCCCGGGAAGGCTCTGGAGCAGATCTTGAGTGTGATCATGCAGCATGTACAGGACAAGCAGGGGATCAAGGACTGCCAGGGTGGTTTTAGGAAAGGCAGCTCCTGCCTGACCAACCTGATCTCCTTTTATGGCCAGGTGATAAGAGCCTTATTGAACACAGTAACCAATGAGTGAATGTGGCACTCGGTGCCATGGTTTAGTTGATGAGGTGGTGATCGGTCAAAGGTTGAACTCAATGATCTTGGAGGTCTTTTCCAACCTGAACGATTCTACAATTCTGTGATGTATTTCTTTTCTGACTTTGCTATAAATACAAGCAGCTATTAAGAATGTCTCTGACTATTCTATCTAAGGATAAGTGTTTGAGATAGATGAGAGATACTCGGGGAATTGGTAAGTCTTCAGTAGAAAAAAATGTCCTGAGATCAATTTCCTGATTCAGTAGCGAAGTCCTCATATCATATAAAATGTAATGTGATTGTCCACGGCCCTAATAAAATCTTGACTTTACCACCAAGCTTTCATCTATAAAAATCAAATTTATCTGGCATTCGTCTACATTTTGAAATGCACAGGGTTTTTTCAAAATAGATATGATAGTAATCCTTTATGGTACATTAATATAGGAGAACAATAATTTGTTGCATTTTCTTCACACAGAAACAATCAGCTAGGAAATGTGCATAATAATTGTCTTTGTCCTTCATTGTCACAGGCCATTAGCTAATGAATTTAAGCTGTACTTGGCTCTTGCTACAATAAGAAAACTACATTAGAGATCTTGTAGCCTTGGTATTATATAAAACCTTTCAGTGGGTTTTATTTTAGTCTCACTGAGGTGATGCTGCCATGGGCTGAGGAATGCATCTCAATTTTGTGGTGAGCAGTGAGGTCGGCATGGACCGATGTAGTGCGTCAAGCAAGCTGAAGGGCACCTACGCTTATTGAAGCTGCCAGGTGCCAGACCCTCTTTCTTTGGTTTCTTATACTTTAGCCAAACTTTTCATGCCTGCTCTTGTGACAGTGTCAGGTTCATCCTCTGGGTGGGAAGATATGCTCAACTCATTCCACTGGTACCAAGATTCATGTGAGGGAAAATAAGTAATTGGGCAATGCTTTAAATAAACGACAGGCTCACATTAAGTTGTTCAGTTTTACTGCCTATGCAGTTTGCCCTCTCAACAAAGAGGCTGGCAAAAGACAACCCTGTGATGGAAGAAGTGATCTTCACTGGCCTGAGCAAATAGGAGCTGTTGCTGCTGCATTGGACACCAGGATCTGCAGGCCAGCAGAGGGGCACAGTGGGATTGCTCTTCGGGATGCCAGCTGCTGCAGCCTGCCAAGAGGCACTCTCCCTGCCCAGCCGTACTGGGACACACCAGTCCCCCAGCTACTCTGTCCTTGTCCCCAGCTGTGACACAGCTGGGAAGTGACACACCATTCCTGCTGCTTCAAGTGTCACTGCCTGCTCCCAGGAAAGAAACAACCCATGAGTTCAGCCGGGCTGCTGCCACCTTTGGGCTGCCAGAGTGGTGTGCAGAACAGCCGGAGCAAGAGACAAAATCCATACCACTGTCATTTGTGTTTGGCATCTTACAAGTATCAGAAAAAGGACCCGAAACTTCCAGGCATTACTTTGTATCCAAGCTTTTAGCTCAGGAAGGTCTTAGACTTGGGAGGAGAATGGATGGTGAGTGTGTGATACACATCTGCTGCAGACACTCTTAGTAGAACATTGTGGCATCATTCTGCATCTGTTCAGGGATTATTGCTTCTGCACAACCTGCAATACCACAGCAGTAAGGGATGGCTGTGGCAAAACATGGTCAAGTTTTGTTGTGTCCTGCAGAGAGACATGGCCCCAGGCAGCTGGCAGTGCAGAGTACTGCACCTGCAAAGTCATGTGAGAAATGGGTCGGGACTGCCACTCCTGTTAACAGGCACCATTTGCTCCCTTATCTCTTTTCATCTCCAAAATCAGACTCTGGGCTTTCCACGGCCTGCAGACCACATTTAGCTGTCCCGTCTGCCTCCCTGGGCAAATGTTTCAGTGGATGGTGCAGGAGATGTTCTGAATGCCATATCCCAAACCATGGTGTAAAATGAGCATTGCTGGCAGCAGAAGCAGTGGCTGGAAGGCTTTGGTGCTCTGAGGTGTGCAGGGGGTAGGTGCCAGGTAGCAGCGATCACCCATTTTTCTAAACCGGCAACACTTACAGCCCTGCTGACAGAGGTTGACTCACACCAGAAGTAAATTCAATATGCATGAAAGGACTCTTGTTCTTCCTCAGTGGAGAGCATAAAGACATACTGTCAGACAAACTAATCTCTCTCTGATAATTTTCTTTTCAACATCATTGAACTGTCATTTCTCCTGGGCTTTGCCAGAATTTTTGACATATCCGTTGTTTCCCAAAACAGACAGATTCTGCTGGCTTGGCTGATACAGCAATTTCTGCCAGGAAGAGAGATGCTGAGATGCCTCTACCAGCCTTGTGCTGTTGTTGTGCAGGTCCTTTGCTGAGCTCTGGAGCTCTGGTTAAGGATGGAAGGAGGTACCTTGGTGATTGATTAGGTTGCATCTCTTAGTGCAGCAGTGGAATCGTTCCCAGCACTTGACCTGGGCTGGGAGCACATTTGCTGGGTTTTAGGATTCTACTTTTTTTTTTTACTGGAGAGAAACCCATCTACACCTCCAGATCTTTAATTTCAAAACCAGTGATTCAAGGTGGCCTCAGGCATTAGTGTATCACCTAGATCCACTTAGGAAGTAGCCCCAAATAGAGATTTCCCTTTTTTTTCAATTGTCCCTCTACATGGCTGACAAAGCAGTCACTCCTAGGCATGTGGGAAGAGTCAGTAAGATTCCTAAAACTAGTCAGAGAAAAAAAAATTGAATTTCCCAACCCAAGACTGTGGATGAAAGATATCTACACTGACCAACCTCCTCCTTCAGCCAGGGACTCACAGAGGGCTCTGCTGTAGGGATACATGGACCTTAATGCTGCATCTTCTCCATAGCTCTTGCAGAGGAATTGAACAGAAATAACAGAAATAAAATTGTGAAGTGGGGGAAACAGGAGGAGCCCAAATACGAACATGATCTGGCAAAATAAGTGCTACATAGCATTTGTCAGCTCTTTTCTTTTTTGGAAGATAACTGTCCTCATGTTTTCTGACAGTGTGACTTTAATATATACAGCCTAAAAAGTATAGAGGGAGATTAGTGATAACTCAGTTAAAAACAACTTGCAACACCATTTAAATCCCTGTGGGTTAATCTGGGCATAATGAAGAACAGTTTCTGAGTCTGGAATTATCTAACTTGGCTGTGATTATCTAGTTTAATTTCCAGATTAACTAGAGATATTTATCTAAACTGGGTGGCTGCCGAGGTATTAAACGTCGGAGCAGGAAACTTTGCAGTCATTTTTACAACACAGTTAATTGCTTGTCCTCTCAAAGCTGAGTCTCTCCACACCATTTCACGCCTGCCCAACACCATTACTGCAAACTCTTGTCCACTTGAATGTCTTGCATACTTGAGCAGGTCCTTGGGGCTCATTTTCATGAGCTGTAACTGTGATAATTGTACCTCTTCTCCAGGATGAAGGCCACACCACACATATATATTTCCACTCTGTGCTTTGAGATACTTCTCCTCAAGCACCAATGTCCTATTGTGTGATGTTTGGGATTCTGGTTGTACAAGCACTTAGCTACAAATTTCCCCCTAGTGTGGTAGGAACACCTTTTTGCGTGATAGATTGTCTTATCACATCTGGAAGGTAATTGCTTCTCCAGTGGCTTCCAAGAAAGCCTCAGATTTGATCTATGATGGCCTGTGCATTCCTAATGCCTGTGCTCCAAGGAAATGTACCCCTGATACTGATGAACTGCGTGGATGACTGATGGTGTAGATCCAAAGTTAACTAGGCATTCTCTTGAAAGACAACAAATATTATATTTGGGCAAAGAGGAGTTTCCTGCCTAATCTTTAGAGACAGCTGTGTTACATTTTATGATTTTTCTGGTAGTTACAGAAATGCAGATAAAAGACTTTACATTTTTCCAGCTTATTATTCTGATTGCATGTCCAGCTACTGATTCTCTGATAAACAGTAGAAAAAAATGCATGGGGCTGCACAACCTTCACTCCTTGCCCTTCCCACCACTGAATCTGCAGTTTCCTTAGACGCCACCATGAAGCATCTACAGCTGATTAATCAGAGATTTGTCATAGCCAGGATCACGTAAAATGGGTATGGGAGCCAGGAAACAAGTCTGCCTCTGAACTTGCTCCATCTCTTACTTTCTTCCATAGCTCTTAGAAAGAGCTCCACCTGGCTTCACTCTCCTCTCAGGGAGTTGTAGAGAGGGATAAGGTCCCTCCTGAGCCTCCTTTTCTCCAGGCTGAGCACCCCCAGCTGCTCCTCATCAGAACTGTGCTCCAGACTCTTCCCCTGCCCTTCTCTGGACACGCTTCAGCACTACAATGTCTTTTTTGTCCTGGGGGGCCCAAACTGAACACAGGACTCAAGGTGTGGCCTCACCAGTGTCCAGCACAGGGGGTGATCTCTGCCCTGGTCCTGCTGGCCACATCATGAGCAGTTTATTCTAAAAAGACAGGGAGGAAGGCATTCTTTGCCTCATTAGTACTGCAGGATGTCATATACAAGCATAATTATACTCTGCAAAAAGGCTAGGGAGACCACACAGGAAGGGTACTGAAGAATTGGAAAGGGTACAGAATACACCAAGCATGATAAAAAACTGAAAGTTGTTATTTATGGACAAAGCACAGGCTGCCTTTTTTTTTCTTTCTTTCTTTTTTTTTTTTTTTGAGAAGAGAGAAGCAAGATATCAAAAGGTAATGACAAAACTCATTCAGACCATTGCAAACTGACTGAAAAGCAAGTCGATAATAAACTTGGTAGACAGGGACAGGGAGCAGAAAAGACCCCCTGTAATCTAGGAGAAGGTAGAAACCAACACTAATCCAGGATGTTTTGATCCAGGGAAGGGAAATGCTGTCTGTAGCATGGGGTCTCCACTGTCAGTGCCCCATCTTTGCTCTTGCCTCCACAGGCTGAACTGCATTGCGACTTCTGCATTTCAGGAATGTGACTCCTGTCCTTGACCTCCTCTGCAGATAAATACAACATGCCCCTTACTGCTGAGTGGTTTGGGGAGAATGTCAGCCAGACAAGAGAGGGGAGATAAAGGCAAGACAGGTGAGGATGTTTTCCATCTGCTCTGGTTTGAACCCTCCCGCTTGACTTTGCGTACAAGACTTCGGGCAGTGGGGTTTAGAGGGGCAGGCCAAGGGGTAGCTGGCGACTCTGGGGTGGCACAATGAAGCTGGTCACAGGAGAGCAAAGGGGCTGTGACATGAGGCTGCCACTCGGGGAACTGGCATTTTGGGTACCCCTTGTGGCACAGGCTGAAGGGGCGGCACGACAGGGTCTCACCACATCTGAGTGCAGGCTCCAGCCACAGCAAGGGAGTGGGAGAACAAACAATCCATAAGAAAGAGCCGGTGAGTTACCCCAGCTGCTGTCTCTGGAGATTCCTTTTGGCAGCAGGGCTCTGCAGGGGGCAGGCTCTGGATTAGGAGGTTTCAGAGGGTGGGTGCCTGTACACAGCTCTGCTGGGACCTGGCCTGGGCTGGGAATGCTGCACAGGTAAGCTGGTCCATAGGCAAGAGCCTGCCTTGGCCTGGGCCAGAGCAGTAACAAAGCACAAGCCCACAAGAGTGCATCCCAAAAGCTATTTCTTTTGCTGGCAAGGCAAGAACAAATGGTGATGTTTCTATGCCTCGTGCCTTAAGCACAGCTGGAAGTATTGCTGAAATGATCTGCTTTTGTTCCAGGCTGGGATAGGAGCTCGGCTGTCTGATTCTGCAATGTGGGAATCGCCTTTCCCAGCCACCAGTCTCAAAGTCAAGCTTTCAGAGCACAAATAAAATGGGATATTCCACACATACCCACACACCCTTTCAACTGTCACTGCTATTTACCAGAGGGAATATTCAAAACATTATTCCCTCCAATACAGAATGGCTGTCGGGTGTTACCAGATCACATGGAAAGACATCTGAGTGGAATTTCATCAGCAGCAAGCAAGAAACAAATGAAGAAGGGAGGATTAAAAAATGATTTTTTTTTGCTATCTATATTGTGATTAGTTATGTATATATATATATATTTTTTAAATTACTGTTGGGATGTGAGGAAACAAAGAAAAAGAGCAGACAACGTAGCACTAGTTGTTACAGAACAGAATGTTATGGTGTCAAGCACCAGTTAGGGACATGTTGGGGAGCAGGAGGATGGTACTTTACAAATATTACTGAGGTCAGTGCAAATTCTCCACTACTTCCATTAACAGGGGATCAAAGGTTTGATGGGATCTAGAAACACAAGGAGGTTAAAATGTGGCAGGTGTAGGTAACCTCATCGACACAGCCCTTTGCCTCAGAAAGCAGAATGTTCTTGCAAATTTGACATAATCCAATTCCTTGATTTCCTCAGTGACATTTCTGCAGGCTCATGTACAGAAGGACAGGGAAATAGAGATTTATGACAGCTATTCCTAGCAAAGGTCATTTCTTTATTGGTGAACAACCTGTCCTTAGTCATGCTGATGACGAGGCGTTGAAGGATAAGGGAGAGGCTGGAGAGCTTTAAAACTTGACAGGGAGTAACAGAAATAGAGCATAGATCATCTCTCTACTTGGAACAGGAAGCTTGAAATCTCCCACCATCAGTCAAAGCCAGGGAGCAGGAGGCAAAATTCAGAAACAAAAGAATACACAGGGATTTCTGTGGAGATTGTGAGGGAGTCTGAGTGTCGAGATAGCAACTGGAAAAGAGGAGCCACAGAGCATGAGTTTTTGGATACTAAGAGTGTCCTCAGTGGAACCAGCTGCTTAGAAGGAACAGGGTCAGGTTGCTCTGGGGCCTCCCTGGTCAGCCCCACCAACTTCCCAGCTCGAGCAGCTCTCAGCATCCTGTCCCATGGCACTTCTAGAACAACAAAGATGGGAGTGTGCTCAAATATACACGGATACATTTCCTCAGCTGTCCTTCTACAGGCAAGGAAGGCAGCAGATTTGACACAAATATGGTTTAAATAGATTGTGTCACACACATTATATATCTTTATATAATAAAACAGTATTTGCCTATTCATCACATGACTATTTTTCCTGTTTGCAGAAGAGATTTGACACTGTACATAAAATGATGCATTATTTTTTTCATAATCAGAAGGACCCTTCTGGGAGTCACACGAGAGTCATTCACTCAGCTACTGACCTTAAAAGAGAGCACTGGGTACCTTGGTGTAACCAGCTTTGCTTGTTTTCACCATCAAGCTCATAATATTGGATTAAGTAAAAATGTGATCATTTCCCCAAAGTTTGGCTCAGATCCTGAGCTGAGCTATGGTTTGAGCTGCATCACTGTCACAAACCAGGCTTGTAGCCTGGTCAAGAGCCACAAGACCAGCCAAGAGATGTTTGCAATATGGAAATGAAGTCAACATGGGGGTTCCTTGCTGACCCATCTGAGTGCCTGACCCAAGGACGACGTATGGGGCTCTTCATCCATGCCCTTGCTAATCCCTTTTTGCCATTTATTGGTTCCTCTGGGCTGTGAGATGCCAACAGAAGTCACAAGAGCTTTTGAGCTGGTGTGATGTAAGACTCAGTCCAGTAACCTGAGAACGCTGTGGTGGCCTCTAGCTTCCAATCTGCAGCTGAAGATCTTGCCCTTCCTCCCACAGTAATTCCTCAAAGCCTTTGAAATCTCCTAAGGCTTTCCCCAAAATTGCAAGAACTGAGGATGGCTGCTCTTAAAAACCGTAAAATAGATAATCTGTGGGATAATTGCCAGTGTTGTATTTCTCCCCACATAACGAAGGCAAAAGCAGCCTTATGCCGTGTACCTCCCAGGCGTGGTGTAATTTGAATCCAAAAGCTATGAAGGAAATGGAAAATGTTAATAAATAATGATGTTTGAAACACAAGTCACTGAACAAACCACCAGACCTTCTGTGTTTATTCCACTGGACAGAAAATGTCCATCTCAGTTTGAGGAAAGTAAGACCTTGGTCATAGATATGTCTTAGGAATTAGCCTGGGTGCTGCAGGTTATTCAGGAGATAAATCAGAGAAGTTCATGGACTAATTTTTGGTTATATACTCGGAATAAAGGCAACTTTTGAAATAAAATCAGCACAACTGATTACCTGGTATTTCTCTGGTATGAAGAGCCAAGCATCTCCTCAGGGCCACTCGAATTTTAAATTGCCTTGTTTGATGCACTTTACAGCTGCCAGTTTTCCATCTGGTGTTTTCCAAGTCAAACCCAAGCATTTGTGTGCTCCATACAGCATGTTCTCAGCCTGATGTGATCTGGAAATCCTGGCCTCATTTCCCAAATCGTAAGCAGGTGATCTGCACTTAAAAAGCCCAGTGATGTCTCCTTCAAGTGTGTTGGAATTACTCTGTGTGTATAAACCAGCTGCAAAACTGGGACAGATATGTTAAGACAAAAGTGCCAAATCTTCAAATTTTAACTTCAAAAATATTCAGGGGGAAAAAAAAGGGATTTTCCAAGAAAATCTGTATGAGTAGTACAACTGTCTGCAACATTTCAGTGTAACACTTCAAAAAAAGGACAATCACTGCCTCTTCCAGAACAGCTCCAAGTACACACCCTCTGGCAGCCGGGGTAAGGGCTGAAGAGTAACACGTTATAAGCAAAGGGCTGACCTTTTCAACAGCCCAAATATTCAACCTCTCCAAAGTAACTTAGCTCAGCTTAGGCCTGTGGCCATCCACACAGTCATTCTTTCTCTCCTTTCACTCCAGCCACTGAATGCTGGCAGCCTCTGCGATATGCCAGCACAGCGAGAGGCAGCTTAGGGGAAAGGAGGAAAACACTGGGATAAGGAGCTTCCCAGACTGTGGATCAGGCTTGCACTCCATTTGGTTTGTCATGGCAAAGAACACAGAGGACTGCAAAGCCCTGAGGGTTCAATTTTACAGCTGCTCTCAGAGCTCCACTGCATTATCTTCCTTATTTCTCTGTGCTTCCACTTGATAGCTGGCTTAGTTTCTGACTTGGCTGGCTGATAGGTTTAAGATTAGCTGCCAGAGAGCACGCAACCACGTTACCGTGACTCTGGAATTCACCTACTGCAAATGGCGCTTTGGGGTCCCAAACTTAAACACACCTGTACGGGTGTCCAGAGGGCAGGAGGGCAACAGGCAGCGTGAACCAGAGTAGCCACAGGTTAATTCTGAATTAATGCTGGAACCCAGCACCGAGGGTTTACACCCGGGTCCCGACACATCCCTCATGGCACCGCAGTGTAGGAGACGCTTTCAGCCAGCGTGACCACGGGGAATTCACAGCCGCATCCCACATCACCCCTCTCACTGCTCTGTTCTCCCTTGCAGAGACTTTAACATCAAACTGCGCACAACATCCAGCCCCCGCCGCCTGGGTGCCGTTCCCAGAGCACGCAGGTTAAACCAGCAAAGAAACATCGTCCTGCCTGCGGTATTTAATTTCCATCAGTTTCCCATCCGCACCCGAACTCCGGAGCCCCTAAAGGACCGGGGCCTGAGCTGCAGGACTTCGGTCAGGCCTGGCGTTTGACTGACCCCTCCTCAGGGCGGGCCCAGCGCGGGGACTGTCCATCGCCGCGGTTCCTCCTCCCCTCCCGCCGCCTCGATCCGGAGCCGCTCGCACCTTTAGCCGCCCCGTGCCCACCTCACGGAAGGCATCTGTGGTTCCCGCCC
>VZRS01000310.1:183794-211321 GCA_013398055.1 Ifrita kowaldi | reverse complement strand
CCCCCCCGCCCCCACCCCTCCCCTCCCCGCCGCTCCCCGCCCCTGAGGCGGCGGCGAGTCCCGGGGGCGGCAGCGGAGCCACACCTCTGCCCTGACCGCGGCTTTAGGAAGCACCGCAGCCAATAGCCTGGCATCTTCGTGCTGACAGACGGCCGAACTGACCTATTGTGTGGCCTCTCCTCACAACTAGCCCCGCCTCCTCGGCTTCAGTGACCAATCAGAGCAGAGGTGGAGCTGGAGACGGAGGTGANTAATGGGCAGCGGCAGCGCTGACTCTCGCCTGCCGTGTGGTGCCAGCGCGCCCGCCCGGCGGGACCGCCCGCGAGGAGCCGGCGGCAGGTGAGTGCCGCGCACGGGGAGCCGCCCGTCCCCTCCCGCGGTCGCGGAGCCGCCGCTCCCCGCCTTGCTCCCTGCCGGTGGCGTTTTAATTTTTAAACCGCTCCGGCTCCCGGCCAAGGGCGGGGGGCGCTGCCCCGGCGGGCTGGGCGCGGAGGTGACACGGGCTGCTGAGGCGGAGCGGGGCGCTCCTCGCCCCGGGGCTCTGTGGGGACCCCCCCTGCCGGGGGCGATTCTACTTCAGGTAGCCTCCTCGCCAGCTTTGATGCCATCCTACCCTGACTTCTCGCCAGCTGCGGCTAGCTTGTGCTTCCCCATATTCCTAATGAAGAGGCTCTTTTCCCCACACCCAGCGGAGATGCTGCTTTCCTTTCGACGGAGGAGACCCACCTGGGTTTCTCGTCTCCCTTTTCACCTCCCTGATGATCATTTCTCGGTGCAGGATGGAGAGACATTTCCATTTCAATATGATGCAGCGAGGAAGATGGGGAATCCTGGGTAGCCTGGACTCGGGAAATGCCCCTTCCTCTCTCGTCCTCCTCCTCACCCTGGCACAGGCATTTGAGTAGCAACCCTCCCTTTCTGTCTTCTTGGCTGATTCTTCTCCTTGCACAGAGAAATGAAAGCGGGAGGTGTGTTAGAGGAAACAACTGTTACACCTTTTGTCGTCAAGACAAAGAACTTCATCTCCCCGTGTCCCTCCCTCTGGGTGCATATTGGCAGCACCTCAGCCACTTTGCATTGCTTCCCGGAGATGCTTCGTAAGGATTCGGTGTGGCCCTGACCTGCCCTTTTTTGTTGTTGTTGCCAATTATGATGCTTCTGATAATAGGATATGTTGATATGTTTCTGAACAGTCTCGTGGTTTGAATTCCTGAAATTGCTGCAGTATTCTTATTTATTTATTTAATTGGGGGGGGGCTGTATGTGGATGACAACAGGAAGGGGGTATGTTCTTGTAGTTGTTTGAAAGGTACGAGATCACGTGCGATTGCAGCACTTAGCATGAAGTGTATTAACCAATGCTTTCTCTCCGTGTCTTGTCTTCCAGTCCTGCAGTCTTCCCTTCGTCTACTGTGTGAAGTGTGATGATTCCATGAGAGAACTTCCTTTCCATTACCTGTCTACTACTACTGCATGCTGCTCCCGGCCAGTGATGAGCCATTCCGCTAGACTGGGATTTACCCTGAGGAGGGGAGAGGCAGAATATGAATTGTAGACATCCCGTCAAGTTCTTCACACACTCTTTTTACTGTGTCTGTATATAAATCTGCTAGTATCAAGCACACACGCTCTTTGAAACCTACATTGGTATTCACACAGCTTCTGCTGCCTAAGAGGACTGGTATTTCTCACCATCATGGCTTCAGTTTGGAAAAGACTGCAGCGTGTTGGGAAACATGCATCCAAGTTCCAGTTTGTGGCTTCTTACCAGGAATTGATGGTTGAGTGCACGAAAAAATGGTAAGAAGCGGCTCACGTTGCTGTAATATGATGGAGTAGGTTGCTGGTGCTGAAATAGGAAGGATGTTGCTCATTGTGTATTGTTTGGTATGTGCATTGCTCTTGCATCCCCTTACCTTCTCCTGCCAGCCCATTGCAGAGGCAGCTGCATGAGCTGCTTGTCTTTCTCAGTGAGTGCTGGCTTTGCTGCATGGTTACTCTGGACCTGCTGGTTTTGGTCTGTGCTATTGATTTTCTAGGCTGGCGTTGTTTTTACCTTGCAGAGTTTGTTAGCTCGCATCTGTGACTTGGTGTGGTTTTGGTTGTTGGTTTTGGGTTTTTGATGTTGGTTTTTTTTTTTTTTAAACATTTCCCATGAGCTATTTTCCAACTGCCAATTCAAGTTGGTGGTGCTGAGTGTTATCTGTTGACACTTATGTCGGTTGTTGGAGGCATTGGAGTTCAGTCCTGGACATGGTGGTCATGGGATGTATGGGTTGGATGCCCGTTTTGATTTTTGACTTCCTCCCTGAAGAGATCACGTTTCTTCTTCTTTTCCTTTTCCTTTCCATCTTTTAACAGGAAGGGGCAAGAGGCAGGTCCTTGGGAATTGCCTTAAGGTGTTTGTTTAGTCAGACAAGAATTTTGTGCGGTGGTGGTCCAGTTGGATGACTTTGGAGCTGACTGGACAGCAGTTAATGGTGTGGGTCTGGCACATCATCTTTCCTGTGCAAAATGAGCTTAAATAAATCTACTAGGCAAGACTAGAAGCAGCTTTTAAATAGTCAGGGAAAGATCTCCATTATATAAATACTTAACTGCTGTTTTATATGTTTGGAATATTGATGTTACTGACATAATTCCTCACGTTAGTGTGAGCATGTAGTGTCAGGGGATGAAGAAAATACTTTCCAGACCTTGTGGACTGAGATGTTCAAATTGCCTTGTAATAAACTGCAGCCTCCTTTCTAATACTTGGCCTTTCTTCTTGTTGGCAAGTTCGGCACTTGCATTGGCTGCTTTCACTGGTTATGAGTAATTGCCTCTACAAATTTAAATTCTATCTCGTGGAGTAGGAAATCTCTGTCAAGTATGCTGGAAAGCTGTGCACTGCTCTGTCTTAAAGGAACACTGTCAGGTTAAACGTTTTGGATTTTTTTAGCAAGCTGTCTTCATGCCTAGAATGTCTAAGAAACAGAATTGTTTTGGAAGTTGAACTTGCTTTCACAGAGTAAACTACAAATGGAAATGTTGTAGAAGTTGAAAGAGGCTGTCCTGATTATCTCATGGGATCTACTGTCCCAAAGAGGCCAAGGAGTTTTCCACAGTAATTTTGGTTGATCAGGTTTATTTCAGCAGTTGGGTTTCTTATTATGTTCTGTTTGCATTAACTTGGCTGTTTTAGGTTTCATTTTCATTTTGATTCACTCGTTGCTGAGAATTTGCAGAGTGCTTCAGCACTAAACTATAAATCCTGCAAGGGAATGTTTGCACTGAAATTGCAGCTAACTTTTCCTTTGTTTAAGAAAAAGTCATACACAAAAGCTCTCTTGTGAAGTATCTTATTATTTTAGGAACAGGTAGCTTATTGGCTGTTCATAACTGAGAGTGCCCATCTAGCAGAATGTCTGTCAATGCAGTAGTGAGAGAGCCATTCAAAACCTCAGATATGTAACTAATTTTTTGCAAAAATGTCATCCTTCTGAACTTCATTTTGCATTCTTGAGTTTAAGTGCTTGTGTTGGTTATAACAGAGGAACAGTATGGTGGTGAAATGTGGATGAATTGTAGGAAAAATCACAATAGGGAAGAACATAACTCACAAAGTCCTTTGGCTGTAAGCTTTTCAATTCTGCTTCCTGTTATTTCAAGAACCTTAACAAAAATTTTCTTTTAAGCACACAACCTAAAATACGATATTTCTGCCATAAATCAAACTTCCTAAGTCAGAATTCTATAGAAACAAAGGGTTAAATATTTATGTATTTTGAGAACCTTCAACTAAGTCTTTCCATAACTTTGGAGAAGATGCAGTTTCTGTGCTTGCCCACAGGATCACTGCTTCATCTGTTTCTAAGTCTTGTCTCTGAGTTTGGCCCATGTGAGAACAAAACAGAAGAAATGAACTCCATATGCTGATCTTGCTGAAAGCACTCAATATATATTAAGTGTCAGTGCTGTAGTTTGTTTGATTGAAATGTAGTAAGCAGTAAGTTATTTTAATGTACTGGCATTTTAACAATGCAGTGTTTCTGGAGGAAAAGAATGCTCCATTCATATTTTAAAATAAATGACAACAGAGTCATAAACACACTGGAACTGAGAAGTGTCTGTGAGCAGGAACTGTGCATGACCAAAACAGGCTGTGTGCCTCTTTGTGAGCTGCTGTCTTCTGTTAGGTTTGTATTTGTATGACTCTTCAGAAAATGACTTGTGTGTTAGAATATTTTTGTAACGATGGTGTGTGGTTTGCAAGGTTGGGTGAATTTCTGGTTGGCTTTAATACTCTTTGTTTCCTCTGGACTTGTATTGATTTGAGTTTTTTTGGTTGGTTTTGTTTTGGTTTGGTTTGGTTTGGTTTTTTTTAAACTTAGCTTTTAAAATAGCTCCTGCTCTTTTTTTTCTGGAGTTCTTCTGGCACTGTGGGAAGTTGCCACTGCTGTGGTGTTGCTGCTTCATTTTTTTATAGGATTATCTCTACATACAGCAGTATTTGGCCAGATTAGGCTGAAACCTTTCCTTGCTTTTCTCCTGTCTATAATTTCTGTCCTGAATAATGGTTACAGGCAGCCATTCTCAAATGATTGCTTTTCATTGGTGGTGTGTTTGGGGGAGATAGGTCGTGATGGAGTGTCCAGTGTTGTCACTGTTCCTTATTTTTCAGATAATTAACAGGACTGAGTCACTTCTGTGGCATTCTGGCAGCTCCCACTGACCCAGACCTAATTATTGTGGCTGCTCAGTACCTTTGAAAAATTGAACAGTTGGTTTATTTAGAACCTTTCATTAAAAATAAATAAATAAACTGATGTAGTCTTGGTCTTTAATATGGTTTAGTGACTCCTGCTACTGCGAAAACGTAGTACTTTGCGTTAATCATATAAGCAGTTGATTTGTTTTGAAAGGTGCTGGCTTGAAAGTGCTGGAGTGTGTCATCCTCCATTTACCCTTGTACTAAGCTGGGGCAGCTCAGGATTTTCCACACAGCCTCACCAGTGAACTGCAGCCCTGGCCTGAAAGGACCACGTGTGATACCAGAGAGTTAATTCAGTGCTTATCCTCAGTGCAGTGTCATTGAATAAAACCATAAATCAGTCTCATTCATTTTGCTTAGGCATCTACAGAAACAGCTGTATGTCCTGCTCTGTGCTGTCAGAGCAGAGGGTTGCTGTGTGGGACAGGAGTGTGCTGGGCATCCCTGGCAGGTGTAATGCTGTGACTTGTGCAGGGGACCCAGTCCAGTTGCCTGAACCTTGGTGTCAGGCCCTTTTTGGGATGCCTTTGTGTTTACTGCCAGTCCCAGCTGCCAGTTCGGAGAAGCCCAGGTCTCCTGTTGATCCTGGTTCAAGCTGCCAGCCCAGCATGAATCTCTTGTGTACCCTGGGGCTTCAGGCAGCTGAGTTGAGGCTTGTCCGAGATACAGGCTCAGCAGAGCAGGAAACTTCTCCTTTGGACCAGAGATCAGTTCCAGTACTTGGACCTGAAGCTCTGATAGCAGTTTTATAGAGCTGCTGAAACATCTACTGCTGAACACATGAGCTCTTTAGGGTGGCTTTTTTGTTTCCTTATTGTTGTGTGGTATCTCACAAGTCAAGGACTCAATAGAGGCTTCAAATGTAATATTGACTGGTTTCCACAGAGAATGGCTGAACTAGAGAGTTGAGGTTGCCAAGTTCCTAACTTGTCATCGTTCACTGGATGCTTTTATGAGCAAGGAAGCTGCTCACCTGAACATAGGTGCTAACTGCTTACAAAGGTTGGAAAAGAGTAAACATAAAGGCTTTTACACGAGATTTGTGTTCAGGAGTTGCTTTAGAGATAAATATGTCATTTTTGCACAATGTGTGTAATGTCTGTCATCTCCTACATGAACCGCTTTGCTTTTAAATCCTGCTTAAAAATACAGTGAGCCATGATGTTCTAAAAGGGTTAAACTTCTCTTATGTTCAGAAGCTTTAACTGAAGACAGGCTTCATGTCCATGAGGCAGGTTGCCTATTTTTATATCGATTAGGTATGGTCTGAAGCAGGTTCTCTCTAAATACACATATTTCTCTTTTGGAAAGGAAGTGAGGCTTAATCTTTTTTTTTTTTAATTTTTTTCAAAAGGCTTTAGCCATCTGTTTTCCTCTTCTATTGTAGTTTCATAACTGGATGCTGCAGGAATCTTAAGATTTGGCATGCATTGTGCACGGGGGAGAAATGAGCTTTTTGAGATTCCACGGTTCACACTGATCTGCTTGCCTTCTGCTTGCTGCTTTCCAGCAAACCCGTCAGTGCTGAAGGCCACCAGAAGAACTGGGCTTAGCTGGTTGCTGTAGAATCCTTGGTTGCCTGCACGGGGTCAGGCTGTCACATTGCTCAATTAATTGTCTTGCTTTGCATGGTTGTTAGAGGGGGTTTCTTGAGTACCTAAGTGCTTTTAACTATAAAGGATGGTCATATGGAATCTCTTTGAATTAATTTTGCTGTGCACCGTGCTACTGTGTCATGGGCTTGCTCTGCAGAGTTTTTGATCAGGTTGGGGTGTTGGTGATGTAGGTGTGCTGTAATATGTACAACTTGTGCAAGGAAAGCACCATGCAATTTCTCCTGTGTTTTATCTTCTGTTCTTCTCAATGAAATTGTACTCTGCCCTTATACTTTTTATTGAGTTCTGATTCCATGCTAAATAATCTCCATTTGCAAATACACTTCAGCATTTTCTTTGCCATTCATTCCTGATTTTGACTGAGGATTTTTTGAGGGCTTAAATTGTGTGTCAAACATACTCTTTCCAAATAATCACCACCAGCTGCCTTACAGCTGTCTTCCCCCCTTTCTTTCTGCAGTCAATTAAAACACACTTACTGTCCACACACAAAAGCAATTCTCCTCTGTCACTTTGCATCTCTCTTCTTTGTATCAAAATGAAAATCCTTCATTGCAGAAACCTAGATTTGCTCCTATGGACTCTCTGCCTGACTTCTGTCAGTAGGTTGTCTACCAATCCTGACTCCTTAATGCCAGCTGCTTTCCTTCCCTACCTTGCCAAGCTTCTCTCCTAAGCCCTTTTACAGCCTCGGGTCTGGTCTTGGTCCCCAGGTTGGGGATTTCTCATCAAAATTGCTGGCTGCATCTTGCCAGCAGAGAAATTTTGATAGGAAAGGTACGGGTGTATGTGAAGTCTTTTTTGCTGCTGCCCTTTCAGGTTGTCAGTGCTGTGCACTTATACCCATTTTCTATTTGCAACAACGTTTTAAGAGTGCTTGTGACTCTGTGTCCAGTTTCTAAAAGACTGCATGGATAGATGCAGGCACGAAGTTTAGTGTCTGTAGGGTAGCGAGGTTTGGCATAAATACTTGTTCTGAATTCTGTTTGTCTCTGAGAGACAGATTTCTTTTCACCAGTTCCTTGACATTGTTTCCTGTCCTGGCAGTAACAGAAATAATTAGCAAAAGCAGAAAACGTTAGATTATATCCAGGTGTAGATAAATTTCATTTTAATGGTCAGTTAGAGTGGTGAAGATGTCTCCTTGAACGAATAAAATACACTAACCTGTGTTCTAACACATCTTTATTTTTTGAGAGAGAAGTTGTATGTGTAACTTCCTCATGGAGCTTTTGGAACAAGTAAAACCTTGCTCTGTTCCTGCAGGCACTGTGGTGCACACATGCAGTAAAGAACGTGTACTGTTCATTTGAACCCAGTGGACTTGAACTGCAATGAAGATTTAAAATTTTTGCTTAGGATTGGATCCTTGTGAATACTCTTTTCAGCTCTTGTGCTATGAGGTTAAATAAAATGAAATATTATGACATTGTGTAGGCCTCATATGAGCTGAGTCTGCCATCTCTTAGATTGCTCAGGCTGTATAGTGCCAGTCTGTTGCTTCAATTAGTTTTTAATTGGTTGGAGAGAGCTGAAGTCCCTTTCACAGTGTAGTGTGAATAAGGAGAGGAGGAGGAGGAGGCTGGTAAGGTTGACTAAATCTGAGGAAACTCTTCTTATAAAACAAACCCTTCAGTTACGGTAGTAAAAGCATTCTGCTTGGGTGGCTTTGTGAGAATATGGGGGCGGGTGTGTGTGTGTTTATTTACTTCTAAAAGCTTTCCCAGTTTACTCTGAGGAGAGTGTGTGAAGTGTGTGTTTGTTTCCCTTGCCCCTCTCTCTCCTTTCGCTCCTTGGGGTAGAAGCTGGCCCTGGCAGGCTGTTTGCTACCTTGTGGGTACCCTCCTGAGCTACCCTCTGCACAAAGTCTGTCTTGTGTGTCCTGGGCTGGACTCTGAAACACAGGAACTGTGCAGATGAACTTTTGTTCCTCATTTTAAGATATGCGCAGAGCAGTAGGGTAAATAAAGCTGTCCTTGTTTTCTTCCTCTTGTCTTCATTTGAAAAATGTCTTTCTGCAGCGTACAGTTTCTGTAAGCACACCAGAGCTTCTCATCTGGAAGCTGTGCGTTTTGGCAGTTGAGGTACAGGGTAGCTGTGGCTTTTGGCACCTGGAGAGGCATTGCAGGGATTTGGGAACGGTGGGTTAAGCACGAGCTAAAATTAGCAGAACCATAACTAACATTGCTGTTGTCTGAGGCTCTGACTCATGAGGTTTTCTGGATTCAGGAGTGGAGCGGGATGTCACTGTCGCTGAGTTGCAGTGGTGTTCTGCCCTGAAGCAGAGGCAGGGTGTCAGTGAGGCTGCGGGGTGTGTTAGTATTAAGTGCCATCAACTTCAGCTCCCATTTGTGAGGCGAGTGTGAACTGCAGCAGTTGAAGAGCAGGCACACCTCCCTTATGCTGCCCTGATGCAATGGGGAGGAAAATCTGCCAGAGCGGTGAGATGAGCCACAGCTGCAGGCAAGAGCATCTTGGAGTGCTTCAGCTAAATCACCCAGATCCTGAGTCAGTGCCCTGTGCTGTCACTGTAGGGCTTCAAAGTGCACAAGCTTTTGAGATGAATCAGAAATGCATGCCCTTCTGAACTACAGTTTCTAGCTGCCCGCAAACCTGTAAAGATGAGCAGTGCAGAAGTAATTCTTTGCCTGTTGAGGCTCTCTTTGTAGTGGAGAGTCATTATTGGAGGTTCTTTTTGTTTCTAATTTATTATTATTTAAGGAGACTTTCTTGAGGATTACTCCAAAGCTATGGCCAGGCTCTGCAACTGCTTAACTGTCTGCAGCTGCTGAGCTGCAGTTTCTGTGGCTCTGTGTATTTATTTTAGCACAAACTGGTTTCAGGTTTTATTTCACATACACGCTCCTGCAGTCGTTCTGTGGGCTTTGTTTTGGGTGAGCTGCTGTATCAGCTTAACAGCACGCAAGCAGATCTGACCTTTCATTTCTAATGGACCTGTTTTGAAAAGCGACTTCGGTGCTGACCAAACATCACAAAGGCAAAATAATTTCTGCTTCCAGGAAGAACTGAATTAAAGCAATCCAGGGTATTTTGAGACTCTCTCATATCACATCAGTTTTAGCTCTGGTACTACTGCCACTCATTTCCTGTGTGCCACCTCCACAAGCACCTGTAATGAGCAGTCACCCTTCATGTTCAGTGGCTTCTTTTCTCACCCAAGAAGTGCTGTTTGCTGCCTTGGTGCTGTAGAACGGGTCAGAGCTGTCTGGGGCTGCCAGATGGGTGGCACTGGCTGTTGTGGTGGGAGATGTGGATTCCGATGGGTGTGCAGCTTTGCTGGGAGCGTGTATTCATCTCCTCCTGTTGGGACAAGCCCCATCACCTTTTGCCTAGGCCAGGCAGACAAAAGACATTCCCAAAGTCAGCTCTTCTATTAGGTATGTTGCTGCTTGATGCCCTAGGATGATAGCTGTCCTGACCTTTCTTTAGGGCTAAGATTGATGCAGTGATGCCTCCCTCTGCTTTTACATCCAGTGTCATAAACTGACTTTCCCCTCTCAGCTGTGCTTGGGAAGAGTATTTGCATAGCCAGTACTGTTAATACCAAAAGCTGTATTGAATGAAGCGACTGGAGAATCTGAATCCTTGAATCCAGTTGGCAGCATATTGTACTCTGCCACTCAGCAAGTACTGTGAATTTCCTTGACTTTCAGTGTCTGCTCATTGAGTAAGCTCTGACTCCCTTTGTTTATGTCAGTACATAAGAAGAGATTTAAAAGAACAAAAAAGAGCTGTCAGAACTTCTCTTTTCCAGCAAAGATCTAACTCAGATCTGTGACTTTCCAAACCAACCTGTTGCTGATTTATCTTTGGTTTATTAGCAGAGGATTTAACCTTGGCAGCTCCTGGTGACACCTGACATGGTTATAGCTCTGGAGTTTCAGCCCTGGCTGTGCTGACAGGTGGGCAAATCAATTTGGCTGTGTTTTCTAGCTGTACCTGTCTTTTATGTAGTTGTGTCTCTTGGAAAACTAATTTAGTGGTTTATCATTTCCTGTAGGTAACTTGAGCAATAGTTGTATAAAGCTCTGACAAATTTTAAGAGAAAAAGATTTTTAAACTTCTTTTTCTCTTCAAGAGCAGATCTTAACTGGATAGAGTACTTGGAATAAGTGTCTCTTGAGTAAGAGAATTCCCCTTGCATTCCTTCATCTTTGACATGTAAGAAAATTTTAAGAATGAGAAAGGCCTGACCCATTTTTTACCACTTCCTGTCATACCACAAAAATTGAAAGAATTTATAACAGTGTTACTTGGTTTTAAGGCATGTTTAGGATGGCTTTTGTTTACTGTTAACACTTTTTGAAAAATACTTTTAAAAAATACAATGGTGTTTTCACCCCCACCCCACTCCGCCCCTTTTTGGGACTTGTGCATGTGGAACGGGGAATTGTGGATGGTAAGCTCTGCTTTTGTTTTTTTGTTTGTTGGTGGGGGTTTTTTTGTCTTTACTGCTAAAATTGTTTCTTTCTTCCTTGTAGATGGCTGCTCTGAGCTCCAGTGTCTACTTATCTGTTCAGGATACCGAGACAGACAATCTTAAAGCAGCAATTACTTCCTTTTCCATAGATTTCTTTTTTCCCCCATACTAAATGGGATTTGTTTTTTTAAAATTTTTTAACTGAAAGATCACCAAGAGTAATCTCAACGCCCTGAATTCTCATGGCCACGGATGTAATCAAGGGATGTTGTGATGGAGGGTTGAGACAGTGTGTGATCACCCATAGTGCTAGAATTACAGTCATGCAGTGCTTGAGACATGCCTCTTTTGGTCTGTGACTGTAAGACTGTCCTGTCGACTGGGGGCTGGGGGGGAAAAAGGCAACTCAGCTTTCCTGCCCCCACACATCCTTCCCTCTTTCCTGGGGTAAATGCTGTGCCAGCTGAAAGCCTGCAGCTGCTGCCAGGAGAATGCTGGAGCAGGGCCCTGCAGAGAGCTCGGTGTGAGCGGGCTGCCCCTGACACATCACCTGCTACCTGTGGGGCTGTGGAAGCCCCCTGTGCCACAGTGCCTTGTCAGAGCCTGCCACAGCTCCACACCAACACTGCTGCCCTTTTCTAGGGAGCCAGGACAGCTCTTTTCTCTGGGCACACAACACTGTTGTGGTTGATGGGTCCATGCTGTTGGTGGTTATGACAGGTTTTCTGCTGCGCTGTTGTTTTTGAACCTTGGGCCTCTCCCTTATTTTTAGCTTTGTTTCATGGAGGGAAAGTTCTTTTGTGATGCTAAACATGCCTGAGTTTTCTGTCTGGCCGGCAAATTCAGCGTTGCATCGGAAAGTTTCAGCAGACAATTTCAGCTAAGGTTTGCAGGGGTGGAAACCTCCAGCTGTTATTTCCATGGGTTGTGTGACACAGGGCCTCTGGACAGAACAGAGGAGTCTTGGTCAAACCCTATGGCTGCAGGTAAAAAGCCAGTACCTTCACGTTTTATGAGACACTGGAGAATCTGCAAGGGCAAAAGCTGCTGGCAGCCCAGCCTTTTTCCCTGTGCCTGGAACTACGGGTTTGTGTCAGTTTGTGCTTTCATGTGGCCATTTGTGCAGTGTATTTTTGGAGCAGGGAGCTGCTAGATACATTTCTGTGTTTCTCTGCTCTCCATCTGTTCCTGGAGCCACCTCCTGCTCTAGCTGCCTTGGGAGAAGCTGTATTGCAAGAGAAAATGGCAGTAAAACCAGGCCTTACCTGTGTTTTTGGTGTGTGGGTTACCCAGTCCTGGTGCTGGGTGTTCATCTGACCCATCAGCAGTCACTTCAGTACTGCTGGTAGTGGCTGGTGTTGTGGTACAATGGCAGGTGACAGTGCAGTCCCTTGTCTCCTTTCCTGTTGCTGTACTGGAATCAGGAGTATGGACATTTTTGCCGATAGATTCAGTCTTGTTGTCTGGAGTGGACCCTAATAAAGCATTTACAATGCACAAAGCCTGCTTCCTCCTGGGGAAAAAAAGTGCTGACTTCAGTAAATAAATTTATTTCAGACAAACTTGTTCTTAGGGAACTAGATCATGTGCTGCAGGGGGAAGAATAATACTACTGCTTCTTTTAACAACAGCTGTTAAAAGGAGGATGCTTACTTGACTTGCAGTTAATGGTAAAGTCAACGAACTGTAATTTAAAAAAAGAGAAAATAATCTCGAGCTATTCTTGACTATAGGAAGACTGCAATTTATCCTGATTTGTTTGTGTTCACCTCATTGTGAGAACTGTCAGTACCTCTTACGGCTGACAACCCCATTAAGACCTAGAGAAGCAGAAACCTGCTGCCTTGTTAACCTCACAGAATGAGTGTTCTGCCCTCGTCTTCCTCCTGTGCTGTGCCATGCCATAGATGGGCTTAGAGAAGCCTTGGTAGGTCTTCTATGGGGTTAATTTCTTCTTTGCCGCCCTAGGAAGCCTTTTAAAATGGTCAGCCTTGCAGCTTTTTCATGGAATATTCACCTGTCTTGTTTCAGCATTGCATAGAGATGGGTAGGCTGGGCTGTGAAGTGATCTGAGCTGGTGGGGAAGCAGCAGGGGAGTGGGGGAGTGAGGAGCAGAATGTGAGGCTCTTCTCCCTGTTTGAATGTCTTTTGGTCGGTGTGTGCAGGGTAAACAAGGCAGATCCTGATGGGTTTGGAGATACAAAACCAGGGAATTAAATATGAGCAACCAGTGTGTGATGCAAAAATAATTATTTCAGAGAACAGCCACGGAGCTTTCTTGTGCTTCTGCCAACATCATCTCTTTGATTAGCTTGGGTTTTCTTGGTGGGATCTTAACTGCTTACACTGAACATCCCTTCCAGCAGAGAAGTTAAGGTGAGGAGACATTTTTGGAAGCTGGTAACACGTGACAAAGAAGTGTCACCTGTGCATAATAAGTACAAATATGTAGTTCAAGATGCAGTGTATATGTATAAAATCTGCGTGTATAATGGAACCATCTTAAGGGGATGGAAAGCCTGGATGCTGATGGTGAATAGCAAAAGGACTGGCTGTTGCTAGTAAGGAACAAATCTTGTCCATCCTTGGTTACTCTGGGAGACTCCCAGGTGTGCAGTGGTGCACATGGGCTGAGCAGGGCCAGAAATCTCACTTTCCTTACAACTTCAAGCCATCTTGCTGGTAAATTAAGTAACTTTGAAATAGTGAAGCTTTTTATGTTACTGAAATACTCGAAATTGTAGCAGGCCCCGAGGCCTTTGTTCTTCCATTGAATACAATTCCCGTAATCAGCTGCAATCAGATTTTTGTGTTTTATTCAGGCAGCTGTTTGCTGACCCAGGCCATGGAAAATTCTTATGACAAAGCGTGCCCTCTTTAAAATGGGAACTCATGGTGTCACGTTGAGCTTTCAGGCTTGATTTTGCTGACCAAGCAATGTGCACATGTGTGTGCTTGGACCTTGTCTATAGGCAGCAGCTCCACTGTTCTACTGTGCCTGAGCAATCATACATGTCATACAACACCTATCCTTCCCTTTGGCTTTGCCAAACACATAGGAGTGCTTCGCTTCCATGATTCATGATAATCACAGTTCTTTCAGAAACTATTTTAAAAGGGAGGTTCCATCTTCTCTTGGTGAATGCTGATTAGGATTTCACCTCTTTTTGAGTGAGTATGAGAGTAACAATCATACAGTGAATGAAGGAATTGAAATTTAAAGTGTTCCGGGAATTCTTTTTTGTGCTGAATGAAAACAAATTGCTTTATTTAAATATTTCTACCTTTAAGGCACAGACAGAGAAAATCTGGGTATTGATATAATATCATATTAAAAAATTCTGAATATTCTTTTTTTAACATTTTCTAAGACCTATAGCTTTGCAAATAAAGCTGCAGTATGGGTCAAGCCTTCCCCCGTGCACTTCTACTCAGTTCAGATTGATGTCTCAATATCTTCAACCTGATGCATCCTTTTATTGTCATCACATTGTATTTTCTTCACTGGATCTGTGTCAATGGTTTTCCATACTGGTGCCACGTTCCAGTTTCTGGGTGGCTGATGTGAAAAGGGGAGGAATAATGCAGCATACACAATATATATGTGTGCTTTGGGAATTTAATTTTTTTCTCTCCCAATGCAAGTTCCCAGTCACAGCAAAGAAATTGCACACAGTCTTCTCTGTTTGTCTTCAGATGTAGCCAGAAGCAGCAGAATGTTTTTTTGAGAATACCGAAGCTAGAAGATCTTGCAAAGCTATACAGGCTTACTAAAAGTGGTAGTAAAAGTTATTTTTGTTCCTTATGTAAATAGTTCTGGGTCAGTCAGTTTAGCACCTTCTTTTGTTCAGAGCAGACTTGATAAATTTTGTGCATTTTTTTCTATTTAGGTATTTTTTACTTAGAGGGTGGAATGAAGTCTTTGCTTCTCCTTCTCCTAGAGTGTGGTCTAATGGTAGAAACAACAAAAGTCAGAAAATCCTGGTTCTGCACTAGGCTTCCTTTCAACTTCCCTTGTAACTGTGCAGAAAAGGCATCTTTTCTATCAGTCCCTAATTTGTGTGCACAAATCATCTTTCATCAACTTTTCTATATTTTACATCCACAGTTACTTTTAAGCAGGATTTATGTCTCCTGCTAAAGGCCAGATGGTAGCAGCTCTCTGTTCAGTGGTAATGGTGTAAAACTACAAAATGACACTTTGCTGTGTGGAAATAAAGTGCTAACAATTTCTCTGCGCAAAAATTCTGCAGCCATACAGCTCCATTATCAATCCACTCTTACAAGACTGCTGTGTGGTAGAGAAAAATGATCCCTGTTTTATGCCTCTGAAACTGAGATACAGAGAAATTGTGCAGAAGGTGCAAGAAACACTCTCGGTACTGATAGGAATTGTATGAGTGCAGATTTGTCATTGCAAGATACTACATAACTGAGGTAAAAACTGCAAGCTATGCTTTACAAACTTTAAAAAGTGGCTCCTCCCTTTCTCTTTTTTCAATATGAATCATGTTAATAATGAGCTTATTTGCAAGTGTGTTTGGTCAGAGTGGGAACTGTTGCAGAGCACTGTATTGAGGTAGAGCAGGACCAGTGAAGCAGAGTATGTGAGGAAAATGGGACAGATAACTCTGGAGGGGAGATGACCATTGATCACTGATTTACAGTTACTGGTTTTTGTTGTGGGGAAGGTTTTTTGTTAGTTTTCTATTTGCTCTTCTCTGAGCGATGTGTAATTAGGAGTATGTGTAATGGATAAATGTCAGATTGTGGAGATGGGAGTAATTTGAACCAGGCTGTAAGTACATCTTTTCAGGACTGATGTTTCTGAAATTTTTTATCCAGAGGTGGCAATACTAGAAAATGTCCATAAGAGCCAAGCTCCTCTTCAGCAGAGGTGATGAATGCCTGAAGCTCTTGAAAGCTTCCATGTTGATCACTGCAGCACCAAAAGTTCAGGGGACCCACCCTGTGTCACATTCACTTGCAAATGGTTGTTACAGTCTGTCCTAAGTTCAAACCAAAGTACTTTAAAAAAGGTGTTCGTGGAGAAACTCTAGCACTAAATGAAGGAAGAGAGTTTGTTAAGCTCTGAAGACTTTTGGGAATACAGCTGATAGGATGGAGTTCAGTTATAACTCCAGCAAAGCTGTGGCTGCACGCAGGATGTAGCCTTATCATTACTGAGATATCATCAGAACTGTTGGAATATTCTGGTTAAGCTTGTTGACTTCCATATATATATATATACACAGTCTGGATTAGGATTGCTGATCTTTTTCCCCCCTCCTCTACATTGCTGTAGAATTTATTCTGTAATTTACTTTCTGCTTGGACTTTGCATTATAGCTGTTTCTTTCATAAAATCAGTCCCAGAATGTAATGCTTGTGGAAGAGAGAATGTGAATATCATGGGGTTGGGGGGAGAGAGACATTGTATTTCCTACCCTTAAAAAAATGCTGAGAAATCCATGCAGTGTGTCTGTTGCTATTATTTTACTTGTTTGTTGCTCCAGCATATCTGTCCTGTGACTTAGTGTAGGAAGAGATAGGGTAGCACATGAGACATTTGAAATATTTATGAGGCTAAACTGCCAGAACGGCTCTGAGTTTGGTCAGAGACAGACTATATTTTTGCCTCTTGAGAGGAGCAAACTCCCATCCCCATTCAGAATCGCCAGCCTGGTTTGTGGCTGATTCTTGAAGACCAGGATTGTACAGAAATCAAATACTTCAAAGGCAGAAGTAAAATGTAGGTCCTTGTTGTATGTGTGGTGCTGTTAATAATGTGATGAAGCTGGCCATGTGTCATCTTTGTTTTCCTGGGTTTTTTTCTCTTTGATTGAACCCTTTTTCTTTGCATTGTTAGATTTCTTTGCATTATTTCAGCAGTGTGAGGTGATGTTGCAAAAGCCAGTGTCTGGCTCTGGTTTCCACTTGGACTTAATAATTTTCTCCAAAACACTTATTTCCATTGGCTTTGAAGTTTGAGGGTTTCAGTGGCCCAAAACATCTTTCTTTGCCCATTAGCTGCATTGAAGTGAGCGAGTAAGTTCACACCTCATTTGGTGCTGTGCTGCTTGTCTGGCTGCAGAACAAACAGACACAAACCCTGTATATGTCAAAGCTGTCCACAAGCTGAACAGCCAGAGCAGGGAGAAATAAACCTCCCGACTTGCCTGCAATGCAAGGGGCTAAAGGCTTTGGCCTGCCAGGGCTCCTGTCTGCCTTTGGCCGGGTTGGGTCCAGCTGAAGCTGCAGTGCTGAGCACAGAAGTTTCACTTCCTCAGATGGATGGCTTTGGGGAAGGAAAGTGGCTGAGAAGGTGTTGGTGCTGCATGGGGTAGTGAGGGTAACAGCAAGAACTCGCTGTGCCAGTGCCCGTCTGTCAAAGCTGAAGGGACAAGGTTGAATTAACAGATCAAGCTGAGATAAATGTTCTGTGTAAGGTCTTGTCTATGCTCAGAAAGTGGAAAAGTTAAGGAGAGCTGACTTAGAGCATGAAGTGCATAAATAAAACCCTGCTGAACACACTCAATTCAAGAGATTTGCTCATCACTGTGGTAGCCTTAGTTTTCCTGGGAGCTGCTCCATGGGCCTGCCCTGTCTCTCTGAAGCTCTTGTGGTGCTGCGGTGGGGGTGTGCACACGCGTGTGCAGCGCTGGCCCCAAGGCTGGGCTTCCATCTGAATGCTCCAGAGGGAAATATGTAAAAATTTTGCAGGCTTCAACTTTTGAGCCTTGTTTGTTTTAAAGATGAAAAGTGCATTTTGTATAAAATACGCTGAAATATGTGGAAAATCTTATTTTGCAGAATCCAAGAAGTTTGTGTGCCCACGCATCTCTATTGTACGTGTTGATGATTCTGCACATAGCTGGTTTCCCCCCCCCAGTGCTCTGTGTGAACTCTGCACAGCTAAAATTGATTCCCATTCCCTTGATGGTTAGTTTGCAGAGTGGATTTTATTCATTTGGCTTCTTTGACCTTAACTAGACAAATGTATTAAAATTCCTATTTGAAACGGAATAATTTACAGCAACTTATCATAATTTCATTTACTGTAATACTCTTCTAAAAGCTTGAAATTAAAATTTTTCCTCCTGTTTATCCTCACTTAGTACTAGATTCTGCAGCCCTTGATCTGGTAGGAGGTGTGTGCCTTTCACTGTAAGGACACTGTTCCTCGCTTGGCACAACAAGGTGTTGCAGTAGATTTGAGAGGCTTTGTCTTTTAGTTTCAGTGAATGGCTCTCATCCCTTTGCTAGATTAAGAGTATAATTTGCTCCAGAAACCAGTCTAGCTTCCCTTTTCATTCACCTTTCTGCTTCCAAGGAGAACTGCTTTACACACCAGACACATTTGTATTTACAGATAAAAAATTTTTGAATTAGAGTAAAATTGAAATCTAGGGTGAGACAAAATACTTAATCTTTTAAGCTGTATGCACTGTGGGATAGAGGGGCTCTGTCTCTTTATCCCTTTGCCTCCTTTAATGGTGCAAGACTGGAATCCAGCCTGGAAGACATCAAATCCACATAATGAAAAATCTGGCCAGCACCCAGGTGTCTCTTCTGTGGCTGAAGATGTTGCTTTGCAACTGCCCTATAGTACAATCCTTCAGCTGTGTAAAGAAGCCAACAGACTAAAACACAACCAGGCATTTCACAATAGCATGGAAAAGGTGTGGGTTCTGTCTGTTTTAAGCTGAGATAAAATACCAACCATGACAGCACAGAAAGAAGAGAGGGTGACACAATAGCCAAGGTAGTGACTGGCTTTAGTCTTAGTCTCCAGTTACAAATTTGACTTTGGAGGAGTTCATGCTTGTGTCTATGGGTCTTCATTGGGAATGTAAGTAAGGAAAAGATGGTGTTCATTTGTAGCAGCTTAAATCTCAACAATTCTGGGTATATAAAGGACCTTGAGGAGTGTCCTCCTGGTGGTTGTTAGTAACCAGAGTGGGTACAGCCTGGTGTGCTGAAAGAAACGTGAAGGACCACTACTCTGAGTTCCTTCTGTAGTGATGCTGAGCCAAAGGGCTGCTGGGCTCTGTTGGTGCCTGACTGGAGTAAAAGCTAGTTGTAACAGGAAAATATTTTATAGGAAGATTATTTTAAAAAATACCAACAGAAATACCTGTCTGGCTGAACGATATTATTTCTTTGTGTGTTTTCAGCATCAGCATGAATTCAGCCATAATTTGTATGTTTGCTTTTTTAACTGAAAACCATGCTTAGAGCAGTCAGAGTAAATATGCTGTTACTTTCCAGTTTAGCTGATCTTGAAATGATTAGTTAAAATCTAGTTCAGACTGCTGCTAGGCATCTAACAAGCAGCAGTTACTGGCAAAATCTGTCTATGTGCTTGGTTGTTGCTGTTCTTAGGGGTTTTTTGGATTTTGGAACACCAGCGTTTCATCAATTGTATTTGCAAAGTATGAAGTTTGTATTTCAAAATACTTTCCAGTTTTTAAAAGCTGTAAAGTGCTTTTTTTGTGGGTTTTTTTTTGGTTTTTTTTGGGTTTTTTTACATTTCAAAATAGAAGTAGAGGTCTTTCAGTTAAGTTTTTTGGGGGTTTTTTTTGCCTTTTTTGTATTTGGTTTATTTTTTACCGTATCAAGCCCCTAATGTTGGCAGGAGGTTTTGCTTTGTCTGAAGTATCCATGAGTAAACATACTTTTTTTCTTAGCCAATACTTGCTGCTGGATATGAGCTATGGGTGTTACTTTGAGGGCATTAATTAAAAGGCTTGGTCAGTTTTAACTTCCTAAAAATGGTACAAATTTTTAGACTTTGGGTGTACAAAGAACTGTTGAGCTGTAAATGGAAATAACCTGTGTTGTTCTTGAGGTTGACTTCTGTAATCAGAAGTGGCAACTTTTGTTTCAGAAGGCAGCTTGGCAATAATGTAACAACTTAATTAAACAGATTGAGCTAGAGGAGGAAGAATCATTCTAATTTTGCAGTCTTTGGAATAGTTATTTAGCTGCAAATACTGATCAAATAATTTTACTTTTTATGTCCATACCTCCATCCTAAAACAACTCTTGAAAGGTCACCAACATGAAATGGGGCATTTCATGGGAAATGATCATGGCAGTTTCCAGTTCCCTGGAAACCACATACAAAAATTTTGTAAATCTAGTAATGTTTTCATTAACACGCAAGAAAACCATAGCTTTGATGTTGACAACCATCTACATATAGCTTACTGCTGCTAAATTTGCCACGTTGGCTCATTCTCAATTTTTACATTTTGACAGTCTCACTAAGCTTGGAGAAGATGAGGTCAGTCGAGGCTCTGGGTTTTTTTGTTTTGCTTGGTGTGTAAAAGTGACTTTGGTTGGGACCCAAGTTTCAGTGCAAGGTTCTTGTGTTTCTCTGTGGTGTTTTGAGGCTGTGGCTGCGTCAGACATTCGCAGTAGCTGCTGCATTACTGCAGTTGCTAAAATATTCTGGGCTTGTGCCTCTGGAGGGTGGCAGAAAGGTGTGTTGGCTGCCACCAGTGCCCCAGCTGTTGAGCAGTGTTCCTCCCAGGAGCTGGGTGCTTTGCTCCAAGCAGATGATTCAGTCCTGGCTGGTCATACAGGCAAGAGGATGCCAGAATCAGAGCAGAGAAAGCAGTTCAAGATCTTGTCCTTCAACACCTTCCTTCCCTGAAAGTGAGTTCTTAATGCTTGATGCCATGTCTGTTGTGGCTGTGGCTGAGAGCACCTGGCAATATTTGCAAAGTCTGGTCTCCTGGGCAGTGACAGGGGAAAAGGAGCTAGCACAGCATGCCATGGTCTCACTAGGCTCTCTCCACCCCCTCTTTTTTTCTCCTCCTTGTGATATTAATTTGCAAAAGCAAAAGGAGGCTGCTGACAGATGAGGAAGCTTTAATTGGGGAGCTCACTCTGCATGAGCCAGGAGTGCCTGCGTCTCAAAATAAATATGGATTAATTTAGGGCTCAGTAGAGTGATCATTTGGAAAACTAAATATGAGTTTGTATCACACCAGCCCTTCCACACTGCTCCTGTGGCGCAGACACAGCATACCATATACCTGCCCCTCAGCTTGCTGAATGCTTGTGTTAGGCTACAATCTTCTGTGGGGTGTAACTCCAGAGTTTGCACTGTCTTTATGTCTTCAGGCATTCATTCAAGCTTTTCAGCCTTATAAGTATCAGAGGCAGGCTGCTGTGTGTCTTAGCACTCATTTGTTTTTTGTAGGTACAGCTTTTTTTTTTTTTTTCTAGCTTGTATAACCATCTCAGTTCCTCAGTCTGGGCACCTGAGATGGAGATAGGAATTTTTTCTTCGGGACAAACCCTATGAACTGGTACCATTCCACCCATGCTGCCCACTCAGAAGCTTTTAGTACGTTCACAACTTCTGTGCGTCTTCGAATGGTAGAAGTTGCTTTGTGTAAGCTAAACCGTGCTCTTAAGTAATAAAAACAAACAAGACCCTGGTGCTGTTGGTTTGGAAGGGAGCTTTAAAAGATACACGGTGCCAGATTCTTCTACTCCTGCCTTTGCAGAACTGTAATCTTCTTTGGGATGTGTCCATGGATAGTGAGAAGAGGAGGAGGATGGAGGCATCAATATACTGTAACTTCTGAAACTTGCTTTGTCTGAGTCCTAATGTGGACATTGGGATTTCTGTGGAACAGGAGTACAAACCTTTGTTCATGTATCTGTGTGTAAATGTCAAACTTGCTCAGGCAGTAGGAACAGCAGAGATCATCCTTCTCCTTAATTGCTCATGGTAGGCTAGGCAGAATTTCTTAAATCTATTTTAGACAAATTGGAGGAGGAACTTTCTGTTGTGAATAGTTCAGTTTCCTGAAACTGTGGTTTTGGTGCAAGAAACAATTTTCTGTTCTGCAGGAATGGCAGAAAAATAATTTCTAATCTCTGGTGTTTGCAGACTGAAAACCAGAAAGGCTTCTGTTTGAATGCTATTTGACAAAGAAATAAATTGAGCTAAAGGGAACAGGGTCTGATGAAAACTGACAATGCCGTGCCAAAATGTCTTGCATATTTTTTAGTACAAAAAGGTATCATTTATGTGGGCATTTGTTTTTCATGGGTTGAAACTATGTTTCAGGCAGCATTTGTCAGTCAAAGAGTTTTATTTTAGTTATTTTTAAAATACTTTTTATCATGAGAATTCACGTAACAGTTAAACTTTTAGTGCTTCAAAATAAGAAGGGGTAATTGGGCATCCTCAGTAGTGCACGTATATTATTGTATAGAGATTATATTTGGTCTATAGGTAGAGGTATGAGTAGGACTAAAATCAAAGGGGGGGTTGACGTTGCTCAGTGTCTGTCTTGAAATTTTTCGAATGCTGTGTAGTCAGTGAGGACAGGAGATGGAATCTGAATTCAGAACTCCTTGCCCGGTTTGCTAGAACTGCCTCTCGATTGTTGTTACTGATCTCTTTTATTGTCTTGCGGCGCAGTGAGCCCGGAGAGGGGCAGGTGATGCTGATCGCTGGTGTGGGCTGAGGAGGGGGGGAGATGTGGAGGTGCTTGGGGGGCTGCGTTTGGCTTCCAGAGCAGAGAGCTGGTCAGGCACTTCACCTTCCCAGACCAGCTTTGAAATGCGCTGTTATGCCTGAGGTGAACTCGTGGGTGTTTTCTGGCTATTTTGTGTTTACTCACGTGGCAGCTGTCAGGCCCCAGCTCCGCAGGGAAGGGGATCAGAGCAGTGAGTTCAGCGGGTTCACGGCAGGTCAGGCCCCGGCGGGCTGTGCAGGCAGGTTTGTGGAGTTCTTCCTCCTGCTTTGCTCTGCTCTGCTCAGGAGGAGCAACCTACCAACTTGAAGCAGAAAGCTTCTTTTTTGGTTTCAAAAAACATTGGGTTTTTTTGTTGTTAAAATGTAGACTAAATATTCTGGCAAAAAAGCATAAAAAGGAAAATCAGGCATCTGAGAAAGATCTGGCTCATGGCAGCTTCTTCCTGTGAATTTTCCACTGTAAAGTAGCACTTTCCATTCAAGGTTTGCCTGAATGGCCCTGTTAGCCTGTGCTCCTCCCTGCCAGTCAGCCCGATCAGAACTGACTGGGGAGCTTGGTATTACAAGCAAGCTTTCCTGAAGCAGCTCCTGGCTTTTTTAGGCATCGTTTGTTATAGAGCGCTGGGTGGTGTTTGTAAGCTCTGGTGTGGTAGGCTGTGTAGGCAAACGTGTGGACTGAGCATTGCAGGAGTTCATGTCTGCCTAAGAGGAGTGTCTGTGATTATGGGAGATGAGATAAGGGATCCACGTGGCCATTCCTATGCGGTACTCGACCCCTCCTTGTGTCAGCGGGGCTAAACTGGACCAGGCAAAGAAAGCTTCCTCATGGAGGGCAGCTGGATGGGACCTAAAATTCAGGGACTAGTCAAGGCATCTTTGTGTTACTGCCAAAAGGATGTTAAAGAACACAGTTTCTGAAGACTAGGGTCAGTTTGTGTACTCTGCAATGTAAAATTCTGTCGCAAAAAGCTGTAAGACAAGACCTTGCTAGATAGTTCTGTAGAGGTTTTTTTTGCATGCAATAACTCTTTGAAAAATGAAGTAAAATCTGCCCTCGTCACTTTTTTCTGAGTAATAGATGAACTTGGGTTTTGTTTAATTCAGCTCATCCTGCAAACTTCATTTGTGTTTGGTTTGAGAAAATCAAGTAATCAGCAGTACATACTACACATTCCACTCTCAGCCTTGCAAACAGATTCAGTAGGTCTGACTGCGCTTGTAAAATAGGTCAGAGCGTCTTGCTTTTTCCCTATTTTGTATAAACCAAGCAAAGCCAGACTAGAGCCTCTTTTGAAAAGCAAAGCATAATCTTGAGATGTAAGTCTTGTAGAGGGCAGTCTGTCTAGCAGCAGATACATTAAAAAAAATCTAAAATTCACTTCACAGGGGAAATTCTGGTCTTTCAATGGGCTTATGTAGTCTTGAAAAAATCTGTAGAGACCTCTGGTGGGAAGAAGTGGAGGAATTTTCTGTGTTAGAAAGTGAAGATGTAGAAGTGGATGGATCTCAGCTGTGATGTCCTCTTGCTTTCCCTGTTTTAATGATTTCTCTTTTGAAATTTCCCAGGCTTGCTGAAACTACTGAATGGTTTTAATGCTGGAAGAACAAACTTTGCTGTATTTTAGGGGCTTGATGCATAGTCCACAATAAGTTGTATAGAGAGACTGCTCCGATAGTCTGACATAACTCTGTGAGATGGCACAGGCCTTACCCAGCAGTCTTTAACTTCCACCATGGAAGTTAAGGTGAGATGGGGGAGAAGACCCAAACCCCTTCCTGAAATGCACAACTTTCTCTTGTAATGTATTTCCTCTTGTAATTATCTCAGAGGGGTTTTACCTGCACTGCGTTTTATTCTCCTCTTAATGTCTTCGGCTTTTGCAATCAGTGCTGTACCTGCTCTCAGCAAGAGGGCTCATTTGGCAAATGCATCAATGCATGACATCATTCCTACAGTGTCTCTAGGCCTGTTTAAAGCATTGGCAGTATTTGACTGCACTTCCTGCAGTTGTAGGCAGCTGTGAAATCTCACTGATTGTGACCAACAGGAAATTCTGAAGGAAAAAACCCTTCGTACAAGGCTTGTGAAAGGCCGTGGCCTGATTAGTTCCTTGGCTAATGGTAATGCACAGCAATAGTGCAGGACTTAGTGCAGAAGACTGCACTGCAAAGAGTGCTTTTCAAAGTAATTAGCTGTAAAATGAGGAAAAGCAGCGTTCATCCCAAATTAATGGTGGTATAGAACCAACCACATTTATTTTTAAGGCACCATTAGAGAGCCTTGCTGGCGTTTCAGCAGTCATGTAGAAAGCTGTGTGCTGGTGGGGCGGGAGGATTGCTTCCTAATGGAAATCTTGCATGGCATGCTGGGATGCACAATGCAGAGGGGACAAAAGGTTATTAAAAAAAATTCTTATCAGGAGTACTTTGACATTAGTCCTCAAGTAATTATTTTTATCCTTCAATAGGTGCATCTGCATGCTATTGTGCTAACACTGCTGCTTCTCTTATTAATTATACTCTTTTAAACTTGCTTCACAAGAGTAATCTAGCAGCCTGTACTAATTAATGCAGTTCAAATCAAACATAGTAAAAATAAAACAGCTCAGCTGAAAAAGAAAAGGAGAGGGGAAGGCAAAAGCCAACACTTAGGCAGTTTGATGCCAGAACAAACATGCAAGGCTGTACCGTGTGGGGTACATACAAATAAGGTATCTTCTACATTTCAGGCATTTAGCAATTATTGAGTGTTATTAAATGTAATGGTGCCTTGCTACTAGAAATCCTGTTACCTGCTTTCCCACCCTTCTCTAAAAGGTTGTTAATCATTGGTCTTGCTATTGGCTTCAGTGGTCTGAATTAAAGTTAAGTGCATTTGCAATTCTTTCCAACAATAGATTCTAACCCCAGCTTTTTGTTACAGAACGGTAAGTTTAGTGGAGAAATATGTCCTGGGTAATGTTATCAGCTTCTGCTAAAAGTTTTACAAAACAAGAGTTAACAGGAGACTGATACCTTTCATGTCCTTCTTTTACAAGTGATGTTTGGAGAGTTCTGTAATCAATATATTGTGCCAAAAACCTCCTAGAATGGTCAAACCAACCCGCAGAAGACCTTGAATCTTGCACAACCTCCTTTCAATCGGTAAAATTTGTAGCATATGAGGTGATGGTCAGATGACAGGTTTTTCCAGTATGCGGAATGTTTTTGTTACTTTATTTAATAGTTGTGGATATGACAAAGTTTGATTCCAGTATTTACCTTTTTTTTTTTTTTAATTGGTTGTTTCAATGGGAAAACGAAAGGTACCAGAATTATGGCTTCCGTTTGATAGGAAAAGCAGGCATGATTTTGAATTATTGGTGTTTTGTAAATCTGTATTTCGAATTCCATTTTAATTGCTTAGTATGCAGAGCAGAGATGAATCTCTTTTTCTGAGCCACAAACTTTGAAATCATAATCTTCCCTGCTTCTTTGCTAAGTTTCACTTGTGGATAATCAAATAAGTTTACTTCTATGGATTGCCTTTCTTCAGGAATAGTTTCTTGTGAACCACACAATAATGAGTAAATACCAGATACAGGTTAATGGTAAGTTTTATAAAATGTGGTCTTTTGGATCCAAGCTAGATCCTTCAACCCCTGCCACTGGATCCATGCTCTTCCCAGTGGCAGTGCCTGATGTCCCAGTGCTGGTGGTTTCCTTTGGCTCCCCCTCCCAGGGAAGTGCTGCTGCTTTGGCAGTGCTGCCCTGGTGGGAAATGCACAGCACTGCCAAGGTAATCTGGTGGGTTCCAGTACAGTATTAAATACTCCTGCTGAAAGGTCAGTGGTGTTGAACTGATAGATTGACGCAGTTACGTGGTGGGGAAATGTGTCCAGCTAAAACCCAGTTCTTTTCCCCTGCTCCAAATCCATTGTCTTAAAGTTAGCAGTATGTTGTTCCTTGCTTTAGGCATACTGGCTTTGCTGAATAAGTGACTAACTAAAAGCTGGTGGGTTTAAAGAAATGAGAAATGTCGTTTGTGCAGTACAGGAAATGGATTTTTAATTTTTTTTTTTTTGTTGCTAGCCATTAGCATTTGTTCAGCTTGCATCATTGTGGATTTTGTATTTGGAATGATATCCAAGTTTAATAAGTAAACGTATAAAGGATACTAAAACTAGTCTCCAGCCTAATTCTTCAGAGGTGATTTTATTTGCTTTGATTATTGACTAATGAGCAGCTGAGGTTTATGATATTAAAGGAGGGGAGAAGTCTGAAGTAGGAAGCACTACCTAATGCTTTCAATGAGCAACATGCATTATGTGGTATTGGCCATTTCCTAGCACTGAGACATCATTAATAACCTTGAATGCAAATTTGCTGGTTAAAATACAAGCTGGGTTTTTTCTTCCAGAAGTATATTGGCATAGGAGTGCAATGAACAGATTGTGGAAGGAAAGGTTGCTCTCGGTTTTGTTAGTCAAGTAATTCTGTGAAGACATTTTGGAATTGTTGGATTTGTGACTTTCTTGAAGAAAACCCCTTAGAAAAGCTGCTGTGCTTTCTCTGTGGTTTCAGTGAAGCATGTGGTATACAGAGTGGGGACACTCATCCTTTGGGATATTTTCTTCCCTTCTTTTCCCATTCCATTTGGCTAAATTTTCTGTCTCCATATTGTGATGACCTTCCTTGTTTTTTCGTAAAGTACCTCTGGATGTGGATTTCTGTCATACTTGAAGCTGAAGGAGAAAATTGTGCTCAGTATTTAACAAAATAAATATCCTGGTGAGAGTAGTGAGGGGAGCAAATGCTGCTCCTGCTTTCCCATCAGCATGGCTTGGTCCTCTCAGTCTGAATTAAAACTTTAATTGGCTTCTTCATATTGGTGCATTTCTTTATATTCCTGGCAGAGGGAGTTCTTCAGAGCTGGGAAATGTTGCTGGCATGGGTTTGGATTGCTTTGCTTGGGGGTGTGTTGTTTTTTCCTGGTGGCACAGATACAGTTCCCATCAAAGTGAATGGGCTGGTGCTGGTGCAAGCCAAAGATGAGAACCCAACACCGAATAGCAGAGCTCTGACGTACAAGAGGATGAGCTCATTACCAAACAAGATTTTGCAGAAGCTGCAAGCAGCATCAACCTGCAATTTTAAGTCACCCAAACAAGCCACAAGGCTGAATTTATAGTTTAAAACACAGCAGATTATTTCACTTTCAATTTATCAAAA
>VZRS01000310.1:40971-183734 GCA_013398055.1 Ifrita kowaldi | reverse complement strand
AAAAAAAAAAACCCAAAAAAACAAAAAAGCAAGCTTGTGTCCTCATTTCATTTGCAGGATCTGCCTTTAGCTCAGTTTTTTGGGAGAACTTTAATTCTGGTGGGGTTTAAATGTGAATCATGGGCGAGGTATTGTCTTTATTGTAATGTGCAGAAATGATCAACAGCTCAATGGAAAAGTATGTATGAAAGGAAATATGGCCAGCACTTTGGTGCCTAAAATGATTATTAAACCAGTTGGGATTTCATTTGAAAAGTCAGTTATTAAGTAGGTAGTCTCACTGTCATAAAATCCCAGGCAGGAGAGCAGTGGGAACACTGCCTTTACTCAGAATATTTGTGTGGGGGATCTTGGGTGCATCTTTTAATCATGGTTTGAATGTGTTGTATCTTGGCTTTGTCTTGGTTAGACCCATTTTTCCCACCATGATTTGTTTTGCTGTTGGCTTTAGGAATGCAAGGACTGGTGCATTCTTACACTCGTGTGTCAAAACTCTGAGTAGCTATTTTTTTCTGGGCAGAGTTGCAGGTTTAGTACTTTTAAGTGGAGATGTGAACTCCATTGAAAATCATTTATGGGTGGATTTGCAGCTGGGCTTCATGATGGAATTCAGGTCATCAGCCAGAAAACAAAGCTGGAATGGGGTCAGGAGTCTGCACAGGAGGGTTATAGGTCTGAAAGTGGGACCAGAAGTGTGGTCATCATACAATGGGAAGTGTACCATGGTGGGGTGGGTGGGAAGTCTGGAAGTTAAGTGAGTATCAAAAATCACTCAGACACAACTGTAAAACTAATAAGGTAGATATAATAAGGGTAAACTATTAACCAAGAAATAACTCCTAAGAAATTTAAAGAGAAAATAATTGGTACTGGAAGTGTAGTTTATTGAGGTTTCCATCTATTCCATTCATTGCAGATACCAAATAAACAATTGCTTGGGAAACCACACTGGTTTTCAGTATGTTTGTCCTTTGGAGTATAAGTTGAGGAAGTGCTGATTTGCCTGTCTGGTCATCCAAGGAGATTTTGAGGAGTAACACAGAATTTGATTCTCCTGTTCTTTGAGTTATTCAAGTAGAAAAATAATCCTTTGCGTAAGAAAAAGTGAAATTACCTGCTTTCTTTGCTACTTAGCAGTAACTTTTCAATATGTCTGCATAGAAATTCAAACTAGAATTTGCATTGATGTTTATTTTGGGTACTGGAGTGTTGACACGGTGTCTTTTTAGTCTGGATCCTGTTCTCTGCCCCATGGAAGAGTTTCTGCTCAGGTGCTGCTGGCTGTGGGGAAATGTCCACAGGCAAGGAGAGCAGGAGGACAATGGTGACATTACTGTGTGGACTGGAGGACAACCTTTCTCTATAAATACACATTATTTTTCCTGTTAAATAACTGATGCTGAGAGAGGTTTTTAGATGAGCTATTTTTAAGAGAGCATGTTAGCCACTAAGGATGTAATTACGTGTTGCAGAAGTTTTAATATAAACTGTTTACATATTGATCCTGTTGTATATTAAGCTGTTTCTTCCTTATCTTCAACAGGCAGCCAGATAAACTAGTGGTGGTTTGGACAAGAAGAAGCAGAAGAAAATCCTCTAAGGTTAGTTGATTCCTTAATAAGTCCCAACTTCAGTGACAAGCAGGGTCACCGTTTTTTTTGAATGTGGGGAGCAGCCAAATAAATAAATGAGAAATATTTTAGTTGTTGACTTTTCTTTTTAACTCAGCTTATCCATAAAGTTCAGAATAAACTGCTGTTGATGTCAGTGCTAATTAATGGGAGCTCTTAACTCTGATTTCAGCTTTGGTTATTTGCTTAGCAGAACTGTATCACTGTCAGTTCAATTCACTTATTAATTGCTAGACCTAATTAGAAAGGAGAATTTGTTTCTTTATTAGAAGTTATTAAAAAAGTAGTTAATTAAAAAGTAATAAAGAATCTGACATCCCAGCAATAGGCAGCTAAAGCCTGAATAAGAGGCTATTTCACAACTTGAAATGCTACAAATAAAAAAGAATAGAAGCAGGGTCTTTCAGCCCAGCAGTGTATCTTTGAAGTGGATTTTTACATTTTACTTCTACAAACACTGTGGGCAAACTGTGAGTTTGTGTTTCCTGACTAATAACTTGGTAACCTGAGGAATGGGAAGCTCTGAGTGAAGTCTGTCCGGTGTCTGGACACTGATAAAGTTTGTCTTGCATGGGGACAGGAGTGCATGCTCTTTTCCTCCCTTCCCAGGAGCATCTCCTCTTTGAGATGATTTAGTCTTGCTCATTCCCTTCCCCCATGCTGTGGCCTCTTAGCATGTTTGGGTTTATGGCAAATGATCTTGTCAGAGAGGAAATTTTGGAAGTTGTAATAATTCTTTGACACTTGAGTTAAAAAAAGAGATGGTCTAAGCTTCGTTTTCTTTTTTGTGTGTGCATTGGTGTAACACAAAATGATGTTTCAAGGAGCTCTGTGATAGTGGAGAGAGGGCATCCACGATAGGGAAGATATCTTGAAACAATTGTGTTGAAGAAGTTAAATATTTAGAAAATGTGATACACGGTTTTCTACCCTGCTCAGGAGATACTTTGGGTTTATGTTTTTCTGATACTCCTCTTTTTCTGGCTTATTTTTCTGATTGTCATGCATATTTGTTGTATTTTGTCTTTTAACTTGGAGTATAAGCTATTCTAAGCTGTTTTAGATAAAGACTGGTTCCTGACTGCACAACTAAATGTTGTGCATCCAAAAATCTGCTTCAGGTTATGGAAACCCAAAGGTGCTACCTGATGAGTAAACAAGGGTGTGAACTCAGTCTGGTACCTGTTCCTGTTCCATGTTCCATACTCTTCAGCAAAGCCAGTCAGACTATTCCTGTCTCACTGAAGGATCAACTGGCTCAAGTTCCTTTGAATTTATAGCATGATGTGTATCTGGGCAGTAATTGCTGATGTCAGTAACTGGTGTCTGATGTGGCTCACCCTGTGGTAACTTCTCTATGTTAGTTTCATTTAATTTCTGTTGCACAGAGAGATAAATGTTATATCAAACAGTGAGTGCAGTGCTTACACAAGTGTTGTAACCTTGAAAAGCTTGGTGAAAAACAAGGTATTTGTCCATAAATGACTGCTTTGTTGGGGTTCAGAATATGTTCAGAAACAGAAGCCCTAACAAAAGTCCAGCAGGGCTTTGTGAAGTGATGGGTTTCTGCCTGTCATTTTGTGGGATCCCATGACAGCATATCCCTGAAGGAACAGGATTTTCTGGCATTAGCTGAGCCTTTTGTGCTTGAAGTTTTTTTCAGCTGGGCCACAAAGTTCTGTGATATGTCCTCACTTTTGGTCACCAGGCAGTAGAAACTGCTCTTGGATAAACTGGCAGATTTAAACCTGAGACTCAGAAAAGTCCTTGGCTGACTAAGTCATGTTTAGTAAGATCCCACAAAGGTACTTTGAAAGAGGCTGAGTGGCCCTAAAACCTGGGCAGAGCATAGAGTTAATTTTAAAGCGTAGGTAGTTGGTATGACTTGAGCTGTTTGGGTCAGAAACTGCAGATCAATAAATGTTCTTGATCTCTTAGTCATCCTGCCAGTAAAATACTTTATTCAACATACTTGTTTCATCTAATTGCTTTATTGGAAGCAAGTCAAATGAATATTTCCTCTTGTTTTATTTTTGATGGACACTGGGTTCAGTGAGTACAAAACATTAGTAATTGTCTATGTTCTTCAGCTTCTTGAGAGGGAGGAAGGGAGAGATGAGGTTTTAACTTACTGTAAAGATGTTGTGAAGACTTTTTTGGAGGTTATGTTTTCTGAACTTTTCAGATCATTAGGGTTAATGAGGGATATCACCAGCAGATAGTTCACAAACTCACAAGCATGGCCCTTTGGATACTCTCCAGTAGTTTTGCGTCTCTTTTGTACTGGGAAAGTACAAGAGATGTGTTAAGCAAAAATGTTGTGCAGCTGGAAGATGGAGCTATGGATGTACACTGGGATGCCTGCTCTAACTGATGTAAATCTTAAGATGCCATTGAGCTGGAAGCTGAGTTCTTGATGTCCTTTGAAGCCCTTGTTTTTGTGGGTTTCCATGATTTTGATATGGCCCACATATTCTCTTTCCAAGTAAACTACAGCGGTCCCTTTATTAAAAGAGATAATGAGAGACGTCATGTGCAAGAGTCTGAATATTTTAATTGGTACTGTGGGAAACACAGAATAGGAGCTGTAGATATGTTAAATTACAGGAAGTCTCAAAGTGTTGCAAATAAAAAGCAAATACTCACTTTGAAAGAGCATATAAATAGCAGTCTGATGTGTGGATGGATACAGGACCATAAATACATCCAGCAGTTACTGACCTTAATGCAGATTTAAGTTACTTACAGTTCTATTTTGGGACCTGCTCTCCACAGGCAAGTCTAATTTCAATGTATTTCATGAGGTGTGTCAGGACAAGGTGGCTCTGTGTGGTTGGGCATCTCCATTGTGTGTGCCAGGAGTTTACATAAAATGGTGATTGGCAGTTTTGCTGTACTTGGCAGAATTACTGTGCAGTCCTAGAACCAAAGTGAACTTTCAGCTTGGGGAGGGTGGGAGTCACCTGTCTGCTGGTGCAAATGTCTGTTTGCAAAATCAGGGGTAGACTCTTCAAGCTTTGTTTAGATGCTGTTCAGCATCTATAGTTTACAGAAGGTGCAGCTTGTAGCAGTGGACTTGTTTAACTCTTCTTCTTCAGTACCCTGGCACACTGGCAAGTTGTCTGCCCACGCCTTGGGCTTTTGGACCTGTCTGTTTTTTTTTTTTGAGTGGTGGAAGAATGTCTTTGTTCTAGTGTAGAGCAAGGGAAAAATGTGTTGAAAGTACATTTACCTTCATTTCACTGAGATGCTCTCAAATTTCCAGGCTTTGAACTAGGAAATTTCAATTTGAAAACAGATGTTCCCATGATGTCAAGGAGGTACTTTCTGCTATTCCTGTGAACATACACAGGCTTATAGTTGAATTATACACCTCTGAAGAATCAAATTTGCACTTGCTTCTGAGAGCCTGACAGAATTATTCTTCAAAGATCCTTTCTGTATCAAAGCTGAAGGAGGGTGCCTTGGCTGTGATTTCAGCACTTCTCTTGCAGGTTTATCAAAAACTGTTCAAGCACAAAGGAGAAGGAACAATGCTGAGAACAGGGAAAGAACCTGAGCAGTCACAAGTAAGAGCCGAGAGAGGCAAAGGGGCTGGGAGCAAGAAGAAGCCCTTGTACACTACAGCAGCCTGGCCAGCATTTTTTCAAGGTTCTGCTGTCAGTGAAGCAGCAGTTGGGTCACCTGTTTTGCTGTCCTTGGCAGTCTGTTGCCTTTTCTGGCTACTTTATTGCCCAGTGGCAGCCCTGCCTGTCCCTGCCGGGCTGGAGTTCCAAAGGCGTGCTGTGACCCTGACGTGCTGATGACATTCTGGGACCAGCACAATTCAATAATGCCACTCCTGGGGGCTTCTCAGTTTTTTAGTAAAGTTACAAAATCATACTGTGATTGTAATCCCTGATTGTAGATTGGGGGTCATTAATACCCTTCTTTTTTCCAGGAGTCCTATGAAGTTGACTTGTGGTGACATTCTGAGGTGCAGTGATGGCTATCTCAGAAAATGATGAGAAAAATAACTCTGCATTCAGGTTTTTTTATTTGTCTGAGTTTTGATTGGTTGGTTGGTTGGTTTTTTTCCTCATAAGAAACCCTATAGATGATGTGGGAAACTGATTCAAGAGAAGGGGAAGAGACTCTTTACCTGAGCATCATCTGTTGTGGACAGTGAATAAGGCAAGATTTGGTGAACGAAGTAGCTTCAATCATGTATTTAAGGAGCACGTTGTGAATGTGTGTGTGTGAAATTAAGCTTGAAGAGGCAGCCCAGTGCTACAGGACCTGTGGTGGAGATGAGTTTTTGCTCATTTCCCAGGCTTGGCAGTCTTTCTCTAGTTTTTTAGCAGTAATACACATACGCATAATGACAGTGGTAACACATGTGCACGCTGATGAATTGAAGACATTCATGGGAAGACCTGTGGGAATCTGCTGGTTTCCTTGTCTGCTCTAAAGGGCCACTGACAGCAATGTGTTGATCAAAGGCTGCCTGGAGTTTGCAGGGCTTTGAACTTCCTTCTTTGGCACGTGCTGGGTTTTTTGGACTGCATCCCAGGGCAGGAGTGTGACTAGAGTGTTGTTCTGGTGCCCAGCCTCTTTAACTGGTGGGCCAAGCACAGTGATTTCAAGATGATCATGGGGGGGATGCAAGCTGTAGTCTGGAGTATGGTCTTTAATTTGTCTCCCTTTGTGACACTGAACTGTGGTACAGAAGAAAAAGGAGAAGCCATTCACAAACTGCTAGTTTCCTCTGGTGTGAGGGAACTGGCAGCTTTTCCCAGTCCATTCTTTTTCCAGTAGGTCCATTAACAGCCATATACAACCCTGGCTGTCCTGGATGGTGAATGGCTTCGGTGGGACACATCACACGGAGCAAATCCTTGGTGTTCCAAAGCCTCACTGCTGGTGTGGTGGCACCAGATGAAGGATCTGGCTGCTTAATATCAGCTCTTCCTTTTGAGTTTGGTTTTTTTTTTTTTTTCCTTTTCTGTCTAAGAGTTCTGCCTGGATAACACTGAAGAAGAGGGATTATCCTTACAAGCTGAGCTGCCCTAAGCACTACTGGAGCCAGTTGAGCCTCCTGCTTGCTTCTTGTGCCCTGAACAGCCTGTCACACAGACAAGTAGCAGAGCTGGCCTGATCACAGGCAGCTGGCAAAAAATTTATAAGGAAAAGAAATCAGCAGTTTGCTGGCTCACAATAAAGCCACTTTTATGGCTGCAGGTGAGGAATAGTTATAGGTCTGTTTCTGATGAGTTTTGCTTTAAAACCCAATATTGACAGCTTGGCAATAAAAACATATTTTTTATTCATAAATATAAACTGTTCCCTAATTTGCAGCAGGCTCAAAATATTATGGTCATATTATCAAATATCTAGGATCTTACAGAAAAGTAACAGGAAATTATCCTGCACAACAGAGGCAGGATGAGGCAAGGTGGTAGTGAAGAAAGCAGAAAGGAGATGAAGTGTCTGAAAGGGTAGGTTCCTGAAATAATATAGTATCAAGTCTGTCTTTCCAGTTCAAGCACAGCAAAAGAGCAGTGATGTTCACTTCACAGGTGGTGGATTGCAAAGCTGGTTGCCTGGATTGGAATTGTTGTTTTAAAGAGAAAAACAAATCTCAAAACTGGATAGCCTGAAGTGCCCATGCAAGTCTGTAGGCTGATCTCCACGGCCGTTCTTTAAGAGTTTTCCTCGTCTCCCAGGCACCAGTTTTGTGCCAGAGCAATGCTGTGGGTTGGACAATGTCATTCACAGCCCTACTCTATTTATAGGGTATTTCAGCAGCCCCTCCTGTAGTTCCTGTTCCCTGATTTAAAAGAGCTTTCATGCAATGTTGCCTTTGCTCATTTTCTACTGGCAGAAAAAGGGAAGAGTTGCCTTTTGCTTTGAAACACAACAGAGCACTTCTGCTTCCTTTTGCAGACCATGACTCCCATCCCTGAGATTTGGAGACAAGTCAGGCAAGGACAGGGCTGTGGCTGAGGCACCTGCTTCTGGCAGTCACTTCTGCTTAGCTGCCCTTGCCTTGACTTCCAAGACAATGGGAGATGGCTGCTGAAGACCAGTGGCAAATGAGGAAAAAGTGGATCTAAAGGCACAACCATCCGATGGAAAATGGAGCTGGGGGGGTGGTTAGAGTGGAAATGTACTGTGCAGATGCAGCACCTCGCCTTGGGTGACAGCAAGTCCTTGTCACCTGCAGAGGTGGCCTGATCCAGCTCCAAGTCAAGGCTTATAATTTGGGAGTTGAAAAGGTTTTTTGATATAGGCCAGATGTAACTTGGAGAAACTGCAGCGTAGAGGTGCCTGGCATGAGAAATGTTGCATTAGCATAACGCTCTGCATCTTAATTTTAAATTAGTGTCATTTGCCGGTCCTCTGTGTTTCTCCTGCTTTGCTTTCCCCTTTCCCTTTTTCCTTCCCAACAGCCCAGACAGTCCTTTTGATGTTATCTTTTTCTGTCATGCTGTTTGTGTGATACAGTGTTTATTTTTTGAAGCGAGAGGAGGACTTAATAACATTCATGATCACAGAACAGCTTTGCTTTAAAAGCTCATTAGTTAGAGCTTGTCTCCTGGTTGTTGCTTTCAGTGACAGAAAAACATATATATCCCTCTGTGTTTATTGTGTCTCACTGACTTTCCTGGTGGGAGGAAATGCTGGTAAAGGGCTTGAAATGAAGCCTTGACTGCACCAGTGAATGCTCATTTTCTAGGTTTGTTTAATAGATGGAACAAGTGATCCTCAACCAAGCGGTGCCTGGACCTTGGACAGCAAAAGTTTGACATAATTGTCTGTATTGGCCAAACCCATCAGGAAGGTGCAGGTTTCAGACACACCGTGAGCTCCAATTAGTTTTGTGCAAACTGGTACCTGGAAAGAGGATGGACTGCCCCTATGGAGGAGAAGTTATTTATCTTATGGGATGCTACCAGAGGATGTGGCAGTTGAGCTTGTGCCTGGCTCTGGATCACTGCCTCGTGTCTGCTGAAGATCTCTGTGGGCAAGCTGGGAGTGATGCAGGGGGTTGTGGGTTCTGTGGGACAGACACACAAACTGCAGCTCCAGTAGCTGTGGTAGTCATGACATCTACTGTGGAGTGTTTTGCTGCTCACAAAATGCCTTTTTCTTGTAAAATATATAGGTTTTGTTTGCTTAGTTATTCAGAAAATACATCCATGCCTTCTTTAGAATTATGAGATTAGACTGAAATTCGTGGAGTAAAAATAGTAGAAATTGGATTCTTTCAAGTTGCTCTTATTTTAAAATTCCTTTTTTTTCAGTGCTCTGAGTTGCTACTCTGCAAGCACAAAGCATAGACACTGAAAAATCTGATCTAATTAGGTGTCTTTGGGAGCTGCAGTTTCAAGCAGAGCACCAAAGATTAAAAAATTTGTGATAAAACCACAGGAGAGCTGGCAATGTTTGGCATTCCCTACTGCATATGGCAGCAGGGAGCTGCTGCCTCTATAGAGATGGGACTGCTTCTCCAGCTTTGTCTTTTCTGGTATAGCAAAGTCATCCTTGAAGTTTCCCAGGTTGCCTTAGAGTACCTTGAGAACCTGAGTCACAAGTCCTGCTAACCTTACTAAATCAAAAATATATTCTAACAGACAGCCTGAATCTGAAGTTCTGAGTGCTGGAAGGAGTATAAAATTGCAAAGAGTGATGCTCTAGAATTAAAAAAAAAAAAAAAAGCCAAGTTAATTGGCTTCAGATAACAGTAAATAGATTGTACAGTCTCTCCTGATAAAACTTCCGCAGGTTTCTAGTAACACCCTGGCTCTGTAGCTGTCAGTTCTGCAGCAGCATCCTTCCCTCATTTGTCTTAGAGCATCACAAAATAGATTAGGTTGTGCTTGGAAAAAGGCATACTTACTGCAAACCAGAGCAGAAATGCTCACACACAGTGTTTTTTAAGGGCTAGCTGTTAAAGTGTGAATACAGGCCATACACCAATCCAAACTGATGCTCAAAGGTAGACAAGTTCTCATCCTATTTAACTGTTGGGCTTTTTGTTATCTTGTCTAGGTGTAGGTACCACAGCATATTAGTTCTTATAAACTTAAATGCTTTAGTAGCATTATAAATCGTTATTTCCACTTTTCTTTCCTGAGGTAAAACTTCTTGCTCAGTTTAGGTGTAAATGTGATTAAACCTGCGCTATGTGTTGTACACAAAATAAAGCTCAGCTTGCTACAGAAGTTCTGACCTTACAACCTTAATTTTTGCAAGGCTCTGAGTATCCTGACCTGTGCTATGTAATAAAAAAGCAGAGCTCAGGACCTTGTGAGGAACAGCTTTAGTTCAATGGAAAAGTCTCCTAGTGGTCTGAGTTTCCTTACTGTCATTCTTAATTATGTCCTTTGAAATGTTCAGTAGAGGCATGGGTTGAAGAATGTGACCTTTTTGGAGTCAGTGATATGTTACTTTTACCTACGTGCCCTGGGTGCTGTGGGAGTCAAGTCAGCCCTTTTATAATGGCTTTGAACAACTGGGATTTTTTTTCTCCCTTTAGGCACACAGCTGGCAGCCTGGAATCAAGAACCCATACCGTGGGGTGGTGGTATGGCCTGTACCTGAAAATGTTGAAATTACTGTGACTCTCTTCAAGGTATGTTTTTTTTTTAAAGCATAATCTTTACTAGTTCCTAAACAATACATGAAAAAATCTATCTGGAAATTCCAGATTATTGTCACAAGGTCTAATCTTGCTGGTTTGAAGTCATTAACTGCACAACCTTATGTCCTCAGTTCAGATCTGGGGGAGAGGGATGGTCTGTTCCCTGCCAGAGCTGACTTTTGTAGTTTAGTTAACACACTGCAATACCCATTGAGCTGATTATGGCAGGGCATTGGCACAGAGCTCAGCACATGTGTAGCTGTGCACGTAGTACATGTGTGAGGACTTGGCACAGGTTACAGCCTGGTAGGTTTTCTTTAGACACTGGAAGGCAGAAGTTGTCCTGACAGTCATTTCTAGACTTCCTTGTTCAGTTGCAGTGCACACTGTTGGCTCCTCACTTCCCATTATTTGGAATGCTACACAAACATCACAGTGCTGATGTGATTGCAGCTGGAAGGGTGGATGTGGAGGATTTGGGTACTATAGAGAATTATAAGATTTTACAGGGATTTTTTTTTTTAAACTGCATTTGTTCTACTAAAAAAGAAGTTTATTTGTGTGGCTGTGAAGCAGGAGGAGGAAGTGAGAGTTATGCTAGAACTTATTTCCTAAATATCATTGGGCAAGGCCCTTTCTGCATGAAGATAAACAATGCAGCTTTGCATGTGTGACAATGTAGGAGGCTGAAGATTTCTGGGATTTTCATTCCATAGTTTTTCCTCATTCTTTACTCTGGTGCCTTCATCTACATTCTGGCTGTTCATTTTTCTAAGTGCTCCATTTGCAGCTTAGGGCAACAGTGACGTACTTCTTTCTAGTTAGTAATATTTGTATTTCTTTGTCTTGGGGGCTCTCCTGAGTAACTGCTTGGATGTGGCTTCTGATGAGCCTTAGAATGGGAATTTATTACTTGGTTCATTAAACCTAAAAAAAGGGGGTTGTCCTTTTTTTCCCTCCCTTTATTTTTTTCTTCCTGCCTTTGGGATTACTGATGAACACAAACTTCTCAGGTTGGCAGTGATGCTAACTATCATGAACTTGTCTCTCTTCTTAACAAACACATAATTTTCAACTGAGCTTCAAAAGTTCACTACCAAAAATTGTTTGCTTCGAGGACCTCTGCTTGGACTAAGAAACTTGTCCGCATTATGTGGCAATGCTACATGTCTGTACAATCTGAATGTGGTTATGCAACACTGTAAATGTTGCTTGATATTTTCAACATTTAAAGTGAAGCAGAAATGTACACAAATCTTGACTTGTGATTACAATGTTACAGGAAGAATGAGAAATAAAGTTTCTTTTGGGTGCAGCTCTGTGATACTGTAGCTTTGGAGTGAAAGTGGCTTCCAGGCTTCTCTTGCCATCCCATCCTTCTGTTTGCGCTTCACTGATTCAGGGTTCTGCTATGTAGAACAGCTCAGCAGCCTTGTTAGTTGTGTAACTAAGACTGAGGGTAGGACCATCTAGTGACGGACAGAAGGGCCCCTGGAGCCAGTGTCAGGTATTACAAAAGCTTAATTCTACCCAGCACTAATTCTGCAGGCAGGTCTGTTCACTGGACTTCTTCCTCTCCCCCCAAAGTGAGCCTGCCTGTCACAAGAATTGGTCTGGGAGGAGAGGTAGGAGCATGAATAACCCCAGCAGCTGTGCCTTCTGTAACTGGTACCCACTGGTCTCTGGGGGAATGAGCTCTGGATTTATAATCAAGATATTGAGAGCCATCATACTGTCAGGCAGCTCTTACTGCTCTAATTGATCCTCTGGCTCTTCTAACAAGGGTGCCTATAAGTGGCCAAATGCCCTTTGTTCTCTGTAAGGGGATGCAAGTGTGGCACAGAGCAGCTTTTTGAGCGAGCTGTGTGGTGCCCCAGGAGTGCTGTACCTGTGTGAGACCAGCAGCCTGCCTGAGTGAGCTGTGAGGGGCAGGGGATTGCAGGCAGAAGATGGTGTTAGCCCAGTTCAGGCTGTGCCAGTCCCCTGATGGCTTTATTTGCTCTGTGGTGCTTCAGCTGCAGCACAGGACACGTCCCAGCACCCCCAGAGCTCGCATTTCTGTAGCTGGTAGGTTCTGGGCAAAGGCAGTCGAAAAGAACTGGCTGTTTCTCCCACAGCTGATGCATTGTCTGGGCAGCACTGGAGCAGTGGAAAGGGAAGTATGTGATGGCACACTGCAGCCGCCGTTCTGGGAGCTGGCTTGGAAGTTGGGTATTTATATTGTTCCTTCCTCTAGAAGAAAGGAGACAAAAAACCTGAAAACAGTAAAGCTCAGAAAAAGAGGCTGCTCATCTTGCAGTTCTGTAAAAATCCTTTTTGGAGCCAATCCCCTGCGAAGGAGTGTGATTACTGAAGGTTTGGCACTTTGCAGTACGTGCACTCAGCCTGGCCTCATTTAACAAACAGGAGTTGTTCCCTTTCCCCACCACCTGAGAAGCTCGGGGAGCTGCTGCCTCCGTGTCCACCCTGGCAGAGCCCACAGCTGGGAGCTGGCTGCTCCGACAGAGCTGTGCAGCAATCACAGATAACAAATGAGTGCAGTGGTGCTGTTGGGAATGGCAGTGCAGGGAAGGGAAGGAGTGGGCTCCAGACAGACAGCTATGGGTTGTGGGAAATGATTCACACAGTAGTGGCAGTGCATTCGTAAGTGGCTGTTGAAATGTGTTGCCGGTAGGATTAGGAGATAAGTCAAGGTTTCAAGTGCTGATGAGAATGTTGAGAGTCTCCTCTCCACTAGTCAGCCATGGACACTTGAGAGCTGGCTAAGCAAAGTGCCTGTGATCAGTCAGCAGATGAGATATTCTGCATTATCTGCACAGCCCTACTTTGGGTGTTAGCTTGTTTGCGACAACGTATTTGTAATTCTTACACAAGCAAAGTGCTGAAGAGTTTACAACCTTCATTTAGAAAACTTCAATTTCAAGTAAATGTAAGCTTTTTTGTTTGTTTGTTTCAATTAATTCTGGGTTGCTGGTAAAATTTCATAATGTCCCGGAGTCATGTGGGGAAAATCATATGGATGTATTGATTCAGCTTCCCTTGACTAGCTGCAGCTCCTGCCCATCCAGCCACTGAAGTGCTAATTACATAAAAAGTTCCATCTGTTCTGAAAGTTTAACTTCTTCCGTTGCTGAGCTCCACACTGATGTTTAGTTATGTCTTGAGTTTTTCAACCAAACTGGGGAGAACGAAACACTGTGAAACAATAAGCCTATTGTGCATTTAAAATCCATAATTTGTAGTGTTTTCATGGAAAGATTCACAAATGCCAGAAAAGCCAGGGCTGAATTCCCACTTTTTTTTTTTTTTGTTGCCATGGTTGTGCTCCAGAAGTTAATTTTTTAGAGTCCCTGCATTAGCAAAGTTGAACTACCACATATGAAAACTTGTATACTTTTCTGTGGGTTTGTATACAAACACAGACCTTTATCAGCTGAGAGAGACTGTAGACCAGAAATTTTCACTGCCAGGCAAGCCCAATGCTTTTAGTAAAGCTAAATGAACATCAATTGTACTATGAGGATTTAAATTGCAACGTCGTTATTTTCTAGCTTAAAAGCAAAGTGACTTCCCAAGCAAAAATGTTTGTTCTTCTGGAGTAAACATGGACTTTGCTTCATTGGATTACACAAAACACTTGTTTTGTCAGTAATGTACATGGTTTATCACACCAATGTACCATTGCAACAACAGGGACCATTACCAACTCTTAATTCCAAGGTTGGAAAAAGACTTTTTAAAAGCATAGCTTTCTAAGCACACAAAAGATATTCATGAGTAAAATAAGAATGAAATAGATGATCAAGGGTTACTTGTATAGTTGAAAGTATTCCTGTCCCCATACCTTATTCAGAAAAAATCCCTATCATTCTTCTTGAAAGCCCAAGTCAATTGTGCTTTGATTTTACAGGGTAATAACTGGCCGTGCTGTAGCAGGAACACTGCAGCAAACCCAATGCATTATCTCAGGGGAGGAAAAATAAGAACCCACATTAGCCCAAAACTTCTTCATAAAGCCATTTCTTATTAGTAAAGACCAAGTTCAGGTTCAGAACACGCTTGTTTCAGTTTAGGAGGGACCAGGGGCTTGACCAGATACTATTGGAGAATACTCCATACGAGAGAAAATCAGTTCCATAGGCAAGGTGTTGTGTGTCAGATATAAAAATCATAAGCTCAGGGAAGTGAGCACATTTCAAAAAATTAAATGGTTAAAAACTTAAAGGATTAGTGGGGGACTAATTGTAAATTTTTTTTTTTTTTGAAGAAGGACATTCAGTGCTTGTTGCCTTTCTAGCCCAGAGGCTTTACAGGAGAGCATGAGCTCGGTGTGGTGATGCACAGGGATGTTTCTGCCAGCCTGCTCAGAGCTCCCTGCTCTCTGGCAGCTCCAATTAAAGCTGATCAGAGTTGTATGTGATTTTCTAGACTAATCAGACCTCTGTAATCAGCATTGAAAGCAACAAGAATTGGGTCAAATTTTGAGTCTTGTGCAGTTTCAAGCAGGCAAGTACAAAAGCTGAGGACAGATGCTGGAGTACCCAGAGCATCTGCTGCAGGTCACTGGTGGAGGGAGATCACACACCCTGTCAGCATTTGATGTGATTCAGTATGACAGTCCTTAAGTAGTTATTCCCCAAGAAGAAAGACTGAAGATTAAGGCTGGTATGAAGTGATCTAATTGAAAGACAAGCTTCAAAAACCAGGAACGCTTAGGGAGGAGGCATGGGGAAGGAAAGGAGGAAGGGACTAACAGTCTGAAGATCTTCCCTACCCACTCTGGCTGCTGATTAGGAAACACAGCAGTCCCTTGTTTCCTGATACGTCCTTTGTTCCTATTACAAGAGATACAAAAATAAGTCTGAGTATAATCTGAATTATTGGAGAAGGTTTACCTTTCTTCAGTCTTCTGAAACCACCTTATAGTCTGCAGAAAGGATCTAGTCCTTGTCAAGAAAGGGTTCATGATGGAGTGATCAACAGAGAACAGAAAAATATGACTGACATGTCCTTTGCTCTTCCCAAGCCCAGAAGAGTTGGCTTTTTGGGTAGTTGACATGAGGATGGGCAGAATAGTGTCACAGAAAGAAGGTAAAGGATGGGATTGCAGAGAAAAGCTGATGTTCTGTCTCTTGCACAGTTCCCTGCTATTTGCTTCTCACCTGAGTGTTACTTTTGAACACTAAGGTCATCTTTCCAGAGAAAAAAAAGATAGGAAAAAAGAGTAGATAAGAAAGGCTCTAAAACTTAGTTGAAGATACTGAAAGGAGCATCAGACTGAGACAGGAAAATGGGACCCATGTCTTGCTACTAAAAATGACAATTCTTTTTTTACATAGTAAAATGAGGAGGAGCAACAAGCAAAATGGTCAGTCCATTTGCCCTAATGCTTACAGTTTTCAATTCATGGTGAAACCATCCTGAGTATTGGATGGAGTGTAGTTCTGCATCTGTGGTGTACTGGTGAAGCAAATATGCATTATCAGAAAAGTATCTCTTGCCAACACCCTCTGCATTACAGCGAGATGTGAGGCAGCTTGTTCCTTGATCTTTTTAGGTAATTTTCATTATCATTTGCTTTTAGGAAGGGGGATGGGAATGAGGTCTGTTTATAACTCTTGACTTTAAGTGTTTCCATCTTGTATCTGGCTTGCAGGTGAGGTGAGGTTTCATGTGCCCTGTTACCAGAGAGTGCTTTCATACAGTGAGCATTCCAAAGCCTGCTATAACCATTACTCCTGGAGTTATTCTTCTTTGGAATGGCATTTTTTTTTCTGAAAGCATAATCAGTTGTATAGTCCTTGAATAATAGTTTGCTAGGTAAATCCCATCAGTTTTATGTGGGAAATGAGTGTATGGATTAGCCAGTGAGGGAAGTATGTGATGTTGTGGCTTTTTTAAATTGGTATTTACTCTCTTCAAATCCAAAATAAGGTGAAGGATTAGCCAGATTTATAGAAACATGACCTGTTATGGAGACCACATGTGGAAATGTCAGCCCAAAGTGTGATATGTTGTTTGCAGTAGAAACTGTGTTATGACTGTAATCTTACAAGAAACTGTGTTATAACCATAATCATACAAGTATCTGTTAACGTGACCACGTAACAGAGCTGTAAGTTAGTTAGAAACAGGACTCTCTATGCTGCTCCTTGGGCTTCTGATAAAAGCATTTTAGTGGAAGGGTGAAGCCACTTACGTGTCTGTTGCGAGGAAATGCTGAGGCTTACGTATATAAAATTATTCAGGGTTTTCTGTTTCTAGAGACATTTTAAAGCTAACAAGAAACATGGCTTTTTTTTTTTTTTTTAAATCTGGAATCACCTTTAAATCTGAAGTATCCTACACATATGCAAAGCATCCATATCTCAGCATATTTCATACTCTCTGAACCTTTCGTAAGGTTGTTCATTAGAGAAGTCCTTGAAGCTTTTAAGGGCTGTTTTGGGGCAATACACTACATTTATCTTCCTAAAGTGTTCACTACTTGCTTTCAAGTGTGTGCTAAAATGTTGAACGTTACGAAGTCTTTGCATTATACAGTGTTATTTTGCTCTGTCAGATGATCAGAAATACTCAGCAGAGCACCTGGTTCTGTAGCCCTCAGAGGTGTGAGTTAGTTTTATTGCCTCTGACAGAGAGCTTGGTTTGTCTTTATAGATTATTGCCTTGCACAAATAAAACAAGGAATGTTTTGTTTGTTACATGGGATAAAATATTGGACCCTGACTTTAGAAGCAGTTTTAGGTCAGCCTACAAACTTCTACTAATAGCTTTTGGGGGAGTTAGGGGAAAAAAATTGAGCAGGATGAAATATTTAAGAGTTGAGTCACTTATTATGGAGTAGCTTATTAAAACATAAAGTGGTTAATGATCCCATTAAATCTCATTATATCATTTCATACTGTATCAAAGGAAGCAATTAAACAGAAAGGTAATTGCCCCAGGTTAACTCTTAAAAATTTTAAGTATTTAATAGCTGGATTACAGAAAGTTACATCTTTAGAATTTATATGGTATACACCAAACCCTCAGATATCGTGTACTTTATTTACATAATGCAGAATTCCACAAACCTGATTAATGTGATGGAGATATAATTACATAATCTGATATTTACAAGACATTAATTGGAACATGGATATACCTTAGTATAATTTTTTATGTATCTACTTGTCCTTCTGTCCTTATGGTTACTGGTACAGCATGTTTTGACACTCATTTGCAGTATTTAAATTGCTCTCTTTTTTATAAAACCTCTTAAAAGATTTATTCATATGTAAAAATGAACCATCAGTTTCGACATAAGTTTTTAGCAACATCTTAGATTCTTTCACTGAGATTGTTTTACAAGGGAGCTGCACAGGGAACCCACTTGGCTGGGATTCAGAGGAAGGATGTGCAGGAGGAGCTGGGATGATATCTTCCTTGAAGTGTTATTGTAGTTCATCCAAAGAGGAGGTTTATTTAAGTGCACACTTCCCAAGTTTTTTGTGTACTGGAAAAATTTTTTAAAAAAAATCCTTTTTTCTGTTTGTTGGCACTATAATAAGCCTGTTACTTACAAAATATTTTATTTTGTGTATTCGAAGAGAGCTAGTTAAAAAGTGGTACAGTACCTCTCCCCATTGTCTGACTTCAAAGCAAAACTGAGGTGAAACAAGGGTTAAAGCAAAGGCTAAGATAAGGTGAGTCAAGAAGATGAAATATGAGGCTTGTAGCATTCTGGATGGAAAGGAAGGATGGTACTAACGGATATAAGGTAGGAGCAAGGTATCTTGATGAGTTTTGTTAATTTAGAGCAGCAAGGTGGAATTTCTGTGCTTGCTGCAGTGTCAGGAACAGTTGCCAAATAATAGCAAGAAAACTGCAGGTGCTGAGGGTCTCATACATGATGTTGGGAAATGCTGATGATGTGGAAGTGACATTTATCTGCAAGTAACTATAGAGTGCAAGCATGGGGGGCAAAGGAGTAATTGAGGGTTTTCCTGTAACTAGAAATAGTAGGATAGAATTGAGGGACAGCAAAAGCAGATTTCATGTCAAAAGAAAGACTTAAGACACATTATCTTAGGGTGAGAATCTATTTTACTAGAGGAGTAGAAGTTCTGTTGCAGTTGTTCAGAACTGGGACTGGATGATTAATTACATTTTTTTTAAAAAGTATTTTGTTTAAAGTAGAATACTTGATAGAGGCATGAGAGGAATGACTTAGTGTCTTCTCCACGGTTATTTTCCTTTCAGACAACAGCAGTACAGGCCACTCCAGCAGACTGAAAGCTCATTAAATTAAAAAGAAAGTGCCAAATATATGAACTTCATTGTTATTTTTCTTCCTGTTAGTGAAAATGTTTTCTGATCCTCACATGTGATATGAGAGAAATGCTGTGAACTCAGGATAAGTGTTTAAGAAACCTGCAGTGGAAGGAGGTGCTGTGCTGAAACTGTGGCTGGATCTCTGCTTGTGCTCATAGAGTCTGGGCATAAGGAGGTTGGAGTGTGCATCTTCTCACTCCAGGTGGAAGCAAAGGACTCCCTGCACTGTTGTCTGCAAGATTTAGATTTGTTGTGTTTATTTGGGAGGTGGAACTCAAGAATTAAAGAGATACTTATCTTTTTTTTTTCTTTTCCACTGGATGAAAGGAAACAGAATTACAGGCCTTTATCAGCATCAATATCATGTTTGTATCTGTAGGAGTCTCCATTAAATCCTCACTGTCAGTTTTACCCCAACTTGTTCATCATATAGCGGACATTCAATAAAGCCTATATCCTGGCTAAAATATTTCCCTCTGACATCTTCTGTGGGTAAAAATACTGCAGAATATATGAAAATCTTGGCTGTGTTGCAATCTCTTGCATGGTGGATTATTTTTAGACTCAAATTCTCTGGTTTGTTTTTCTAGGATCCTCACGCTGAAGAGTTTGAAGACAAGGAATGGATGTTTGTCATAGAGAATGTAAGCTGGAATGTTGTTATGGTTTTTTTATACGTGTAAGACTTAATAATTTATAAAGATTAAAAGTTGTCCAGATGCTGAAAAAGTCTTGAATAAAATTTGAGCAGCTGAATCACAGTAGATCCTAGCTCTGTAGTAATGAGGGCTTATTAAAATAGCTATTGTTATGTTACAGTTAAAACACAGGAGAGGGGAGTGCTATACTGCACTGCTTGAGTTCCTTCCCTGTAAGCATCAGTCTGCCTTGCATTAGTTTGCTGTGAGCAATGGAGTAAACAAGTTAGAGCTGGGTTATGACTCACTGCTTTATGGGCTGTGACACATTATTTGTGTATGAGCAGGGCAGGGAACAAGTCAGAGCTGGGTTATGACATCTGTACCTCCCAGATGGCACTGCACCCTTCTGGGGTTGTGCTGCTCTTTAGGGATGAGCAGAGCTTCACTGCTTGCCTTTGACAGGTAATTTGGGGCAGGATGGGGTCACGTAGTGAGGTCTGCGAGTCACGAGGTGTTCCCTGGGATCCAGTCTCGCCCTCTGCATGTCCTGGGCACCGAGGGAAAACCCAAAAGCTGCTCCTGTGAATCTCCGACTCCTCCAAGTCAGGAGCTCCCAGAACTTCACGGAGAGCTGAGTTCCTGAGGGCTGTACAAACAACAGGCTGTGCCAAGCTGCAGTGCTTGACATTGCATGGAGCAAGTGCTTCATGAAGTACTTTTTGCCTTTCCCTTCTTTGTGCTGGGCCACAGCTTCCGCTCTGGGGCTGCCTGGACTGAAAAAAGGGGAAGCTGCTTTACCTGGGGTTTTCTTGAAGAAGAAACTTTGTTTTGAAATGCATTTTAAAAGATTGTGGTATCAAAACAGAGTGTTTATTGCTCATTAATATAGTTTCATTATGGACTGTTTTTCAGTAATATGATTTAATTTTTATGTTGCTTTTAAACAAAAAAAGAAAATGCTCTTCTACCAAGTAGTACCACATAGCACTGCAGTGTGGGGAAGCAATGGATTTTGCATGATATCTTTTTTTACCTAAAAATGCTTCTTTTTCTTGTCAATATTGGAAAATTATTTGAATGTCTAAAGCTAAGGTTTATTCTTGTTACCAGTAAGTGAACATTTAAAAAGGCTGAAAGCAATGTGCTTTATTTATACTTTTGTTCTAAATGTCAAGTTTCTATTTTCACTTGTGACACTTGTTAACACAAAACACGGTTTAGTTACTGTTTCCTGGAGTTTCTTTTCTTTCTCATGTAGTTTATTTTAATCAGGAAAGTCTCCATCCCCAATTGTCACTGTACAAGTAGCTCGGGGTAAAACAATGTCAGTGTATATCTCAGCCAGCCCCTCTGGGTATAGCTGGATTTCCTGTGACGTTGCAGATGATTTTTTTCAGGATTTTATATGGGGCATGTAGACTGACTTCGTGTCCTGCTTTCTTTACATATCAGTGTATTCCATGTAGAGGGGGCAGCAGTGCATCTGCTGCATGCTGTTCTTGCTCTCTGCCTCTCACCTTCACTGAGCTGTCCAGGGCAATCTTCTGTTACATGGGAACTTCTTTACGACCTCAGTTGTGCTGTTAATTCATCTCACAAGAGCTGCCAAATAGTCACTGGTAGGTAGATGTTCGTTCTTTGGAGGATTTAGAAATAGTATCCTCAGAATAATAAATCTAATAAATAGTTATGCTGCAAAAATTATTGAGAGCTAAAGCAACTATGAAACTGGCTGCTTTCAATCACCTCTTTCTCCTTTTTTTTTTTTTTTTAATGCTGGAAGAGGTGGAGAAACTCTTTTCCCAGAGTAACAGCTCCACTTAGTGGTGGATGTAAACATGGTCATCGGTTCGAGCAAATGACAAATGATCCTGTGGCTGGCTGACATTCCAGAGCACAGAACACCTGCCTGTTGGAAACAGGGGAGCCAGGGAGGCAGGAGGTTGATCTCATCACTCCTTAAATTATAGGCATTTGCCCTCTTCGGGCCTAATGTATGATTTGCCTGGTTTTACAACAATTTATTCACCATGACCCTGACAAGACCAGGTCACCTTTGGGAAGCACAGGGACATTTACAGTCCTTTGAGACCTTTTCCTTTCTGTCTGAGGAAGTTCTCTGCCCTGAGAGGCTGCAGGGTTTCCCTTCCTTTTTGGTCAGCAGCACTCAGAACACAAAATACTGAAGTCTGAAGAGCTTAGGGATGTGCTTTAATTGTGAAGCTATCTGAATTCTGCTAAAATTTTTTGAGTTTGTTTCTTTTTTTAACTAGTATTAAAAGTCAGTCTTAACAATAATTTTGTAATGCTTCAGTATTGCTGATCAAAGACCAGGTAAAAGAGATATTCAACTGCAGTTTGATGCCTCTGCTGGCAGATACTACCAAATTCCAAACAAGTTTATGCTGCACTTTCAGAGGGATTCTTAAGTAGTGATGAGGTAATTTGTGCAAGAAAGCCATGCTGTAAATGAAAATGAAACCAGATGCTTGTTTCTTGTGATTATTTTCTTTGGGGTATATGTACATTACTTCATGGTCCATTACCTTGATTATTGTAGATTTTTTTTCTAGCTGTGTTTTTGTTGCCCTAGTCACTCTGTATTTGTATTCTAGTAGGTGAACTTTGTCATCCACTGTATGTATAATCCATAAATAGTTTGATCGTAGAGCAGTGTCTTTCCATTTAAATCTTGGTATTCATTTTCCATCAGCCTTTTCCATGTCTTTATCTCCTTCACAGCTGTGTTCTTTGTATATTTACTGATAACTTTCTTGTCTCTAATTTCATCTCTCTTTAACCACACTGTGTAATTGATTACCTGCTTTTACTTCATGAAGCAGTTCTTGGAATTCTCCTGGGGTTTTTTATGTTCTTCTGAATAACAACACTGGATGTTCAGGTTGGCTGTTGCAAGTAGGAGAGCAAGAAATTCATAACTGAGAGTAAGACTTGCCCATGTGTGGAGTGGTAATAGGCTTTCAAAATCTTACAGACTGGTATTAGTGTATTTTGCCTGTTCCATTTAGAGAGCAAGGACTAGTTGCCTTCCATTTTATAAGCCCTTTGCTCTAGTAAGTGATTTTTCTCTCTCATTGCTTCTGTGGGTAACTTGAGTATCAATGCTGTTTCCACATGTGGTTCCTTGCACTGTCTGAGCTCATTAAGTGTCCCCTCTGAGGTGCCAGTAGGGAGGGCAGTTTTAGTCAACTTGAAACAAAGACTGCACCTCTGAAAAGCATTCAGCTGACCTGAAGTTTGGGCTGTGTTTCTTGGTCTCTGCAAATTGTTTAGCTAATGGAATGAGAAAGGGATAGGAGGGAAGAGAGGAGGTTTGAATTGGTCCAAAGATGTGGAGGCGTTCACTGGCTCTACGTACAAGAACTTTGTCTCAAATAAAGGTATCTGAAGCAATGGAAAAATGTCCTTTTGCTTCCTAGCATGCTCAAAGCATGGAAAAGTACATAAGAACATCCACTGAGGACAAGTCATAATGTTAACTTGTTTGCTGGCAGTTTTGTAGACAGTTACTTCCTACATTCTTAATGAAACGGAAAGATTCATAGAATGTTTTCCAACTTGAAAATGCACAGACTATGAAACAAGTTTCCTGGCTTCTTGTCAAAAGTATTTTTTTTGTCAAAAATATTTTTTGAGCCCATGTTTGTGTCTCTAATAGCACAGTAATATATTCCAAAGTTGTAGTAGGCTTCTCTGTCTTCCCACCGGTGCCTTTGTTTCTCCTTTGTCTGTAGGTCATTCCTGGGGCTCAGGGCTGTGGTGAGCAAGCCCTTTCCAGCAGGAAATTGCTCTGGCAATAATTGCTGTTATTCCTGACACGAACTGTAGCCCTCTTTTTATCTGGCAGGCCTATTAAAACTTGGTCTTTACTAACAACAGAAGAGGACATCCCAGACCTACCGGTTTGGCAGATGAATGCAGGAAAATGCCCCACCTGTTGTTGAAGCTTTGCTCATAGATTCCTGTAAGCTGGGGCTGGAGGCAGCCTCACCTGACCTGCACTGTAGCCTCAAGGCAGCATAATTCCAGACAAATACTTGCCAAAATAGTTAGAAAAAAAAAAATTAAGGTGGGCTCTCTGCAGCATTGCCAGTCAGCCTCTTCCAGAGCTCCATTGTCCTTGTTGGGAATCACTCTGGCCCAGATCTTTGCTGGTAGACTTTAAGGCTGCTCTTGGTTTTCTTAGTAGTTACAGCTCTGGACAGCAGATGCTGCTTTCCGTGTGGCTGGAGGCTCCCTCCTTCTGGCCTCTGACTAATCAACCCCGATAATGTGACAGTGGGTACATGTGGGATTTCACTTTTCATGATTTCATTAGCAGATCATTAGCATTCTCTTTCCACGGATTCGTTTATGTGAGTGAGTGCTCAGTGTCCTGCTCAGCTCCTGCTGCCCATGGCTTTCAGGGACTGGCAGTGCCCAGCTCTGCTTGCACTCTGTCACCTGCCTGGGGCAGCATTCCAGGCAGAATTCCCAGGCTGTTCTTGTACTGAGATCCAGGAAACTGAACTGACTTCTGCATCTGTCCTTTCTGGAGAGGCTTCCAAAACGCTTTTATGCCTTTTTAGACACTGTTTTCTAATGGTGCCTTTTTGAATATGCCCACTGAAACTTCTGGAATGAGAGAAAAAAGGAGTCCAGAGTTTTCTGTTCATGCTGGCGTGCAGGGAAGAGTTACAAAGAATAACAAGTTTAAGCTGAAAAAATGAGATCTGACTTTTCCTTCTGTCTGTCACTCTTGTGTAACTTCAGGAACCCTAACCCAGAAAGAGTTCTGAATTGGCCTCCACTTAAATATCAGCAAAGCCTCAAAATGAAAGAAACATTAGAAAATGTTACAGAACATTTGACATAATCCAGCTTCATTTTATTGGTACATGTGTGTTTTTTTGTGGTTGTCATCCCCCAGTCCACCCTTCCCCCCGTCGCATCTGAAATTCTGGATCATGGTTGCTTATGATGATTTTTCATTTTGAATGCCCTGGAGCATGTTTTATCACTCACAGGTTTGGGGAGATTATTTCTCTCTCTTAAAATGCCTGGCGTGACACCACAAATACAGGTGATAAATGAGGTGAAAGTAATGGGAAAGAGAGGGCAGGTGGTGGGATATAGAAATGAATTTGTTTCTAGTCTTAAAGGAGACCAATTTTAAATGTGATACAATAAAATGAGGTATTAGCAAAAAGTTAAGTTTTCATCAGATACAGCTCTGAATAAGTTGTTTTCCAGATGAAGCTTTTTTGAGAAATAACTCATTTGAATAGGAACAGTAATTAGCTCAGAATTTTGGTAAAATTGTACTTTTTTACTGAGTAGTTGAATATCTTTTAGTACAGTACTGCTGCAACACCAACTCTGCAAGAGCAAGTTTTGCTTTACATTCGAATGAAAGCCCAAGTCTAATCTTCCCTCCTGTTTCTGGAAATAGATGTTGGGAATCAAATGCCAGCATAGCGTAGGAAATTAAAATTCTGAGTACTGCTGATGCTGTTTGCTGGAAGAACCTGGGGGAAAAGACTGACATAGGAATAGGGTGATTCCTTACTTGCTGATCAGTTGCTATACCAGAATTTATTACAAAATCTTGGCTATCTCGTCTAGTGCATCTTTGTAGCATGTGGGAGCTTAGGTTTAAATTGGCTATTTCCTTTATTTAAGAAAAAGTGGTAAAAACCTCTCTATCTATTCATTTTGTATTTTTTGCTTGAAGTAATTTCTTGCTTAAAATAATAATTGATCAGGTTAGCTTTTTTTCTGAATTAAATGTCTGTATTTAATGTATTTAGAATAGCTCATAGTTCAGACATGCTTTCCTGGTCCTTTAATTCCCCTGTCATATTCTGCTGTGTGTGATTATGTGAATTGTGACTGGCTGCCTGTGTAAATTAGGCTGAGTATTCTGGTCTAGATATAGCTAGGAATTAAATGCTGCTTTGTCAGCTGTCTCACTCTTGTTCTGCTTTAAATGTAGTAAGAGATTCAGAAAACTTGTTTTACTTTTAGTTTTTGCTTACATTAAATATTTAGCACTTTGTTCTAGTTGAGAAATCTCCGAGATTAGGCCTTTGGAGCAAAACTCGCAGAAATTGTTGTCTTGATTGGCTGCTCTGGCTGTAAAGGAGCCAGGGTAGGAAATCTTTCTCGGAGGCCTGATCCTGTGCTTTTCCAGTAATACATATTTGTTCCTTCTGTGCTCCATGATGGCATTTCTGGGCAATTTTATCTAAAATGGGAATATGATCAGGGGCAGGGTCCTGACTGCAGAAAGGAGAAGGAGAGAGGCTTCTGCACAGAGTGGATCATCCTGGTTTGGGGTGTCTGAGAGTGGATGATTCCCCTATGTGTCCACACTGACCCTTTGGGAGTCCCTTACCTAAACAATTCCCTTGGATTCGGCATTTTCTCTGAAAAGTACAGAAGATGATGGAAGTGGATTGCACACTTGAGTTCTGCTGGAGGAATTTTACACCAGGTGCTGTAGGACGAGTAAATGACCACCTGTATTTGGGGCGAGTGTTACACGAGGAAGGCCTGAAGGACTGTGGGTGTTTTCCCCTCTATTCGGCCCAGCACAAAGGGGAGGCACCAGCAACCCTGGTTCCAGGTTCCATTCATTGCACTGTGAGGGCAAGAGCTCCATGAACTTTTCTGAACAGCATTGTCAATTAATTGATATTTGGACCTGCAGCCACCCTGGTATCCCAAAGCAAAGCCTGTTAGTGTTCACTCAGGACGTAACACTTGCTGTCTGCAATGTCATTTTCCTTGTGACCAAAACAAGACTGTTACCCAGATCACCTGGAATTAGGGCCACTGTGAATCCTTTCTGTCGTTAATATGTAATAACCTATTAAAGCAGAGCTGAGAGATGACAGAAATCTTATTTAAATAAGAATTTTAGGGAAATTGTTAAAATAACTGCTAATATCTAATTAACTTTTTACACTCTTAATAGCATGTTTTATCTTCAATGAGTGTGAAATGTGAGTCCATCCAACTCTTCTCTACTGTGTTTTTTCAAAAATAGTTACGAAAGTTTTATTTTGTTATTTGATTTTCATCTCCTAAATGAAATGCAGTGCTCGAACTGTCCTTTAAATAGCGTTGTTTCTGATGCTGTGTTAATAGCTGCACCAAGTGCATCTATATCAAAGATAATGTGGCAGATGATGTGGCAGTTTTGAAAACGGTATTACAGCATTTTGGCATAACATTTTCTGGTGAAGGAAACAGCTCATTTTCTGATATTTTTGCTGCAGTTACATGGAAGGGCCTTGCAAGGGGCAGCTGGAAAGAGAAGGCCCCTGGGCTCCAGGCAGAGCATCCTGGGTGCGAGGCTCCGGCTTTGTAGCTCACAAAGTGTGGTACAATAACATACATGGCAACACTTAATTTATACAGTTATTATTGATTCACAGCAGTAAAGTACAACTGTTTTCTAAATTGCTTAGAACCATTTTGTTTGGGTTTTTGAGGGGAGGCTATTTCCTGCTAGAAGAATCTGTCTCCTATAGCCAGGTTGTACAAGACAGCTGATTGGAGTTGCTATCAGTGGTGTCCTTTGCCAGCTGGAGGGGGGAAGCTGATAAACAAGGCAGACAGCTTTGGAAACAAACCTCTAATACCACATTAGGCATGTTTAAAACCAGCAGTGTGTTTCAGCCACTCTTAGCATATGTTTATTCATAGAAAATCAGCAGTAAAATACACTTGCCAGTGCATGCAAGAGCCGGAGTCTGCATGAGGTCCTTTCTCTTTCAGACATCAAATACACAAGAGTGTCTTGGTAATTGTTTTACAGTGGGGTTCTAATCATACTCCAGGCATAAGCTGAGCCAAGCAACTTGCCTTTTAATAGAAAAGTATTTGCTTTTAAGCTTGTTCAGCTTGCCACATTTTTCCTGGTTTTTATGTGTCTGAGTGTGTTTTTACATCTCCATACAGTCACGGCTGTGTGTTTGCTCTTGATGCGGTTCAGAATATCATTATGTAAAATACCACTGTCTGGGGCAGCATTATGATGGATAAATTTCATTTTTGACCTGGTAGCTGTATGGTGTTAAAACAGCACCATATGCTGCTGCCATGTAGTACAAAATATTCAGTGTGGAAAATGGAAAAAATGGCAATGCATTTAATGAAAAATATTTTTGACATAAGTCACCTTCAAAGGCAGATAATCTGGGAGTCAAATTGAATATTTTGGTTGATTTGAGATAATACCTTGCAATTGCATGTGCTCAAGGTACGGAAATATGTGTCAAGAAAAGAATTAAAATATCCATTATTGTGTAAAATGTAGCTCTGCATTAAGTAACTGGATAGGATTGTACATGCAAGCAGTTGTAATTTAACTGAGAGCATATTATTTAAAAATAGTGGCCACCAGCAGAACTATAACCAGCTAACAGGAAAATAAGAGTTCTGGCCTCCTGAAAACCCTTGTTATTAGGAAAACCATCTGGCAGTGTAATAGCTCTGAGTGTTATTTCTTTCAGCCTCTTATCTTTGCTTGTTAGCTGTCTTAATAGAGTTTAATATAATAGAAATTAATTGACCTCCATAACTTAATTGATGCCATTTCATTCATTTCCCTCCCAGCATATTCTTCATTCTGAATTGATGCTGCACCATCATATTGTGTTTTTCGTGTGAAGTTTCTCCTTTCTCGTTGTTTTGCTTTATCTATATCTAAGCCAAATTGCTTCTTAAATCTTGACAGGCAGTCGAAAAGAGCTTTTTCTGGTTTAGCTTGGGTATGGTGGCAACCTGAGTCTTGGCTGGAAAGATTGCTCGAATAAAATGGTATTGAATAAGGTGCTATAAATGGCATTTTGTAACTTATCAGTATTTTCTCTGTTTCCACCTACTAGCATAAATGTAAGATTAAACCGAATTTCTGACCTATACAGAGTTGCATCCCTGAGCTCAAAGGTTGCTGTTGTGAGCACAGTGGACTGTATGTCCTGGTTCTGGCCAGGACAGGGTTAATTTTTTCAGTCTAGGAGGGGAACAGAGGAGGATGGTTTTCCCCAGCTTCTCACTCCTTTTTCCTCTTTCAGGCCTATTACAACAGCTTTTGAGAATTTTGAATTTCCCTTGGATGCTAAGGAAAGCATTTTCTTGTTGCTGTTTCTGCTATGGCTCCTCAGTGCAGTCCACACCTGCTTAGAGTCAGGACAGAGATTTCTGGGAAGGTCATTCAAAGATCTGCCCCAAGGGTGGATAGTCATGGGTGGCATGGAATGTGGGAGAAAATGGGCCAGTATTCAGGGAAATTCTCTGCTCTGGTGGTTTGGAAGTTCACCCCTGAACAACTACAGGTAAAGTGACAGAGTATTTGCAAGGAGAATGCTGTGGCAACTCCGGAGAGGAGCAACTTATTGCAGTGTGCTGGGTCCTGGCTGCTCTTCACCGAACACAGTTCAATACTGGACAGCACCCTCAGGGGGAAGAGGAGGAGGAAATCAGACCTACAGAAGGAGAAATCCAAAACTGAGGGATGAAGAGGAAGCAGGGCCCTCAAGACAGGAGGAGGAGGCAGGGCCAGAGATAATCACCTGATCCCTATCCCGATTTGAGCTGTGTGATTAAGATTTTGGCCACCAGTCCAGTGAGCCCCTGGTGACCTGGCTGCTCCAATGCTGGGATATCATGGCCCATGGTATGGAAGCCAAGCACCTGGGATCCCTGTCCTGGGATGTGGCCACTGACAAGGGGATTGGGAAAAGAAACTCTTGAGTCTCTGGAGGCAGCTCCTGCCAAGTGTGAGGGAAAACTCTTCTCCCATGGATGATCTGGTAGTGCACACAGGCATGTGGAATGCCGTGGAGAAAGGTGTCTGGTACCTGAGACAATCAGCTGTGCTGGAGGTAATCTATAGGGGTTCAAATTATAAGAGTCCCCTGTACATCCAGATAAGGTCCAGTTGACACAATCCATGTGGTGGAAATTTGTAAGGAGCGTGCCATTGTCATGTGCCAACTCACTGGCATTGATGTCAATGAAAGGAGAACAAACAGTGCTTCAGGTGGCTGCCTGACTCCAGCAATATGAAAACCATCTCTGTGCCTCCCTACTGACCTGCACCTTGGCTGTGGAAAGACGGTTCAACACTGTGGAGAGACTGGAAAGACTCAAGCAAGTTAGAGAGGAAATGTCCCATGTCCCACCAGTACAGACCAGAGTCTCTGCTGATGGGAGCAAGCACCCCTGCTCTAGAGAGAGGGTTCACACCATGAGGTACCCTGGGGTTTTACCTGCGTGACCACGTAGAGGACGGACAGGAGGAAGTGGGATGGAAAACCCACCTCTGCCCTGGCACCGTGGGTGTGTGAGTTGAGAGGAAGAATGACCACCACAGGAAATTCTTCAAGGGTATGTGCTGCTCCAGTTTCCAGTGGGCAAGTCCTCAGACAGGAGGGAAGAGGCAGGGAGTGAGTGGAGCATGGTTTGGAGAGTCTCAGTGGGAACACTAAATTGGGCACTACCATTCCTAAACCACAGCACTATGCTTCAGCAATGTTTCTCACATTTTCCAGTGGCTTGAAAAATTTTATATATATATACATATATAAACACACCAAGCATGATTCCTGTAAAGTCTGAAGATGGTACACAGTTGTGTGTTACATTGCACTGTTAAATAGCAATAGTATTTCTGCTTCTGGAGGGTTTTCTCCCTCCAGACTAGAACTGAGAACAAGCCAACCTGCCCTTCCTGGCAGTGTGGCAGAATGGCAGACTGAGCAGGAAGGATGCCAGGTTTTCCAAGTTTGTTTTAATACCCTGTGCAACTTAGCCTGAGATAGGAAACAGCTGTGTCTGACTCTGAGGACTTTGCCTGCTAAAAATAAATACACTTACTAGTGTTCAGAGATTTTCTTTAAAGACTCAGTTTTTATATATAGTTCTAATGATTTATACTGTAAGAGTATTCTGCTCAGCAAGGGATAAGATTAAAGAAACTCTTAAAGCTTTGCTCCCTAAAGCAAAACAACTTCATGAAACAGTCTCCAGTCACAGGAAGACACAGCACAAAATTCAAAGAACACATACAATATTTACCAAACCAGAAGCGATGTTGAAAATTGTGTGAAGAATTGTGTCTCCTATTTTTATCTGTAAAGTAGATCCCTGAAATGAAAATTAATTATATTTGCAATTTTTTTTCCTGTTGAAGAGTGAGAAGTTATTTGGAATGTGAGATATGTTAGTGTTTTCCATGTTTGAGTGCTAAATAAATTCAGAAAAGAATACAAAAAGAGCATAGAAATCAGCTACCACCAAAATCTCTACCTGACAAAACCCTATACATTTTTACCTCTCTTCCCCAGTCCCAGGTTGTTGGTTTGTTTGTTTTTTTTTCCCCAATCCTACTATTCCAGTATTTCCTTTCCTTTTTTATATCTTTCCATGAAAATGAAAAGTCCAAGATGCAAGTCACGGCTAATGACAATGGCAAGGGGAGACCAGGGGAGACCAAGGGAGACTGGATGGACAGGCACTGTGGGCAGCAGGGAAAACATGGCTCTTCAGCATATTATACTTAGGAGCCAAACCCTTTCAGAAATGAAGAGAATTGTGTCTGTCTTCATCAATTACATTCAAATCGTATTTTCTTGATACTTTCATTGCAACTGCAAGATGGAAGGTGTTATTTTAAGTGAGAGCTGAATTTCTGTAAGTCATGCCGTGAATGGACATGATCTGGGAAGACACATCTGGGTGGTCTTTAGTCTCATCCCTACCATGCAAAACATGTGCATGTCTGTGTCCTATGGCATGTGCAAAACGTTTTCCTATAGGAGCAAAATTGCCCCAATTTTTAGAAAGACACCATTCCTTTTCATTGGAAAAAAAGTCTGTCTTGAGGCACTGGAAAGTGAGAAGGAAGTTGAGGGAGGGAATTCTGCCCCTCTTTTTACTCCTGGAGTGGCCTCATCTGGAATGTTGTGTCCAGTTCTGGGTCCCTCTGTAGGAGAGAGACTTGGAGCGCCTGGAGTGAATCCACAGGAGGGCTATGGAGATGATGCGTGGACTGGAACGCCTCAGTTATGAGGGCAGGCTGAGGGAGCTGGGCCTGTTCAGGCTGAAGAAGGCACTAAGGGGTTCTTATCAATGTGTATCAGTATTCAAAGGAGGGCGTTAAGAGGATGGAGCCAGGCTCCTCTTGATGGTGTCGAGCAATAGGATGAGAGGCAACAAGCAGGAACTGGAACAGAGGAAGCCCTACCTGACCATGAGGAGGGAAAACTTTACTGGGATGGTGACTGAGCACTAGAAAGGTTGCCCAGAGAAGTGGTGGAATCTCCTTCACTGGAGGTGGACATCCATCTGGACAACATCCTAGGTAATGTGCTCTAGGGGACCCTGCTTGAACAGAGAGGTTGGACTGGACAATCCCAACTATAGTCCCTCCCCACCTTGCCTATTTGGTGAATCTGTGTGATTCTTTGAAAGTGGGTTTTACTTTGGTTTTGGCTGGTTGTTTTTCTACCCGTCAGGCAAAGATGAGTTGGAGTAACAGGCTGTGGTTTAGAGCTGATGGTATATGGTGATACAGTTTCTGTATGGAAAGGTCAATTGTGTGAGTGGGATTGAATGCTTGTGCTGAAGAATGATTTATCAGGGCAGGGGTGCTTCAAATCACTGCGTAATGCTGAAGATACTCATCACTATCACTGCAAGGAAGAGCTCTCATGTTATCTTCAAGTTCAGTATGAGTATAGATTAACAATCTTTAACTTAGCTTGATTTGAAGCTGGGTATGGTGGCACACAAAACTCTGTTTAAACTGTGTTTATTCTCCCCATCTTCTTGTGAAACCCCCACCCTGTGACACCCTTCTTGTCCCTCTGCTAGCTGGGAAGCTTTTGACTGGTTGTTAAAGCTGTTCTCCACTGGTGCACAGTGATGAGCAACATGATGGCAGAAACAATTCTGGAGCCTGCTGATCCAGAATGGCAAGAAACAGGAACATCTTCTGCGTGGTGGTTCCAGCTGTTAGGCTGGACCTTTAGAATTTAAAAGGAAGGAGAAGAAATGGTATGGGACCACCATCTCCTAGCATCTGGATTTCCCCCAAAGGTTTAAATCAGGGCAGAGTTTAATCCAGCCTGAGCAGTGTGTCCTGGTGAAAGCCCTTGCAGAACGCTAACTTTGCATAGTGCTGGCAGTGTGCTACAACCACTTGATGGCAGCCTTTGATTTGGTACATGCCTCATTAGCCGGAGCACAGTGCAGTGTGGCTGTAGTATTTGTAATGGAATAACACGTAAGAACTAAAGACTGCAAGGTATCTGGTTAATGTAGAGATGAAATGAATGAAACAGCAAGGCTAAGCTTTCCTGACCCTTCATGAGAGAATAGATGAAAAAAGGAAGAATGAGGTATTGTGCCGAAGGGAGATGATGAAATTCAAGATCCACACACATAATCTCTGGCTCAGCCTCTGAAATGTTAATCCCTGGCTAGAATTATTTGAGCCATAGATTGCAATTTATCATCAAAATGGCACTGTGTCAAACAATACTTCTTGTATGTGTGATGTTTAGAACTATCCAATTTTAATATAAAATGGTTCACAGAGCACTGTCTAACATTTAAGTAGCAACTCGTTAAGCTCAGGATATTTTTGCTTATTTATGTAGACTTGTAGTGATCTTGTAGATTTCTATTCCATAGATCATTCTTTGGGTCTTTTAGCCATAGAGCATGTTTGAGGGAGTGACCTATTTTGATCAGAGCAGTGGCAGGTGATGGGACTACTTGATAGTAATTCTAACACAAAGTGGCCAGGATGGTTTTTTTTGAGGTGCTCAGTTAATTCTTACAATGAAGAAATCTGCCAAAAATTTGTTGATGTTTTAGAAATCCCCAAGATTTAAGAATAATGTTTTGCCGAGTTGTGCAAACAATTATTTTGAGGTTACAAAAAATATTTTCTCATTATGTTTTACAAGCTAGAATGCCCTTCAGGTTTTTCTTTACTTGCTTTTAAAGTATGCCAGTAGAGGGAGTAGAAAAATTACCATCCAGTAAGGATAAAATATTCTGCACTAGAATTCAGCCCTTTCTCCTTTAGAAATCTTAGTTTTTCATACTGTAGTCCATTACTGAAAGTAAAAGAAGATAAGCACAGTTCAGATAGTTTCTGCAATGTAAGGCCATGTGAAAGGGCATAATTATTAGTGAAGAATGTGCAAATCCAAGTATATATTTAGAAATATGAATTGCAATTGGGATTTTTTTCCCCCAATAGTTACTGTTTGTTGGAAAATCGCAAAGTGATTTTATTGTTACACCAGACCGCAACGTTTTAGTGCATGCTAATTAATTAATTAATTTCTTTGCATTTATTTTGAAAAGTGGCCTCTATATAAATGTATAATTAAATTGTGTAAAGCTTCTGCAAACTGCTTAAAACCGGGATTGTTCCATATCTCACATTTTTTTGCTTGGAAAAGGTGAGAGACTGAATGAGGAGAAGGGAGGAAGCGGCGTGTGAATCATGCCAACCTGGCAAATTTGTAATTCCTCTGTGGAAGTTGTTTCAGAAAGTGCTGAGATTTGAAGTGGAAACTATTTGGGATCTTCGCATGTTTAAAAAACTGTGTTTCCCTGTGGTGGTAATTAAAATCTCCTCTAAAAACATGCCAGTATCAACAAGAGATTTCCCAAGTCTTTGGTGTGTTTGGTTAGCAGGTATATGCCCGGCGTTCTGGGATCACAGGCCTGACTGAGCAGTCGTGACGGCTGTGAACTGAACTATGAAGGAGACATTTGTCTTGGAGTGGGACCTTTTGTGTTAATCCTTCCAACCTTTATATCTGAGCATTTCGGGATGATATTTAGTCAACGAATAACTTGTATTGTGCACTTGTGATCCCCTCCATCAGAAATGGGTGACTGTGTGGAATAAGTAACAGTCTTAGATAAGAATTATTATTTTGTTTTTTGTTTTTCTTGCACCGTGGCCATTTTTCCTCAGAGGCTGGTGCTTTAGTAGCACATATTGTTTCTAGATTGGGATTTATAAATGGGTACTCAGGAGATGAACATGATTACATTGACTGTAGCTGTTTATTTGTGCATACAGTTGTTTTCTGTACACCCAAGATAAACATGTTATCAGAGTATTTCTGAGGACGGATATTCATGTCTTTAAAATACTCATACCAATGAAGCTTCACTGCTGCCTGCACAGCCCAGACACAGTAGGCACAGAGTATATAAACACAGTCACTGGAGTTTTGCTGCTTTAGAAAAGGTATTTTTCTCCTCTGGCTGCCTTTTGCATGTCTCTGTGGTGTGAGTTGCTGCATAAGATTGCTGGTTTTGGTTTTTGCTGCTGCATCAGCCGTGGTATTTTAGCTGTTTGGGCTTGCACTCACTGCCTTGCTGAGGCTGTGGCTCCGTGTGAGTTCTGTGAGTTACGAGGAGAGCAGTCATGCTTTCAGAAATGGGCATGGGACAACATTGCACAAAGGTACATTTTGTGCTGCAGCATCTATTTTTATTAGATGGTTAAAGTTTTTGCAACTTAAAACCAGTCATCTCTTAGTTGAGTCTATGGTTTTGGGTTTCTTTGGGTTAAAAATATGTTCAGAACTTTACATCTTTACTAGAATCCAGAAAGCTGTACTTCATTCTTTCACATGGCTGTGAAAGATAAGTCTTGTGTTTGATAAATGGGGACTGCAAATTTGGTTTGGTAGTGGCCTTTATACCAGGTATTCTGACCCCTAAATTACCTATGAATTTGAGGATCAGATTTGATTAATGTAGTAACACTGAGCTATTTAAATGTTTAAACTGCCATTATATTCAAGATGCCTGATTAAAATTCTTGTGTCCCGTTTTGCAGCGTGGTGCTAATTAAATGTGAAATCTGTCTTTAAACCTGAAATTGTTCAGAAGCAAGTCACAACAAATCTTGATAGTGTTTTGTGCTCTGCCTGGAAATGGTACGAAGAACAGCTTTTAGATTTTTCCGGGATGTGTACGTGGATTTCACTGTCAGGGTTTAAAAATTACTTTCTTCTAAGTAAAGATTTCAAATTGCTGTACATAAAAGGAACAAAAGAGTTTTTTAACTTCTTGTCTCTGAATTTTTTTCTAAATAATTCTTCTATGTTTTAGAGCTGCAGATACCAGGAAAGAAAATAAATCCACATTTATGTACAGTGCCTGTGGATTTTTTTTTACTGAAGCAAAGCTAATGGCTGTCAACAAAACTTCTTTCTGAGCTTACTGTGATGTCTGGCTTCTATGTTTCTTTATAAGGAGTGTACTAAAAATAAATAGTGATAATCAATCTCTGTTATGATTTTAACTCAAAGTTTATCTTTCAAAGGAACCCCAAATTTAGGTGCCTGAGCCAATTTTGACTGGATAGCATCAAACCCAGACAGATTTTTGCTGTACATGTTGTGAGCTTCTGCATTCCTGAGCTAATTGGATGTAAAGTGTCACGTAGAATTGTAGTATCTGTTGGTGAACCTGGGCAGACAATAATAATTACTAGGTTGAAGCTTGTTTTCTGTTGAAGCCCAACAGTATACCCTAGTTTTTGTTTAGGATAGGTCTGGTTTAATGCTAGTTTACAATTATTACTCACAGGGCATTATCATTTCAGATCTGTGCATCTACTTTTAAGGTACGCCAATTGCTGTAATTAATTAAAGTGCTGCAGATGCTGCTGGTTAAGCCAATTTAAAGAACAGAGCGTGAATTTCCAGTTATGTGAGCTAGATAATGATAATGCCTTAACGTGGCAGTCGCTCCTGTGAGCCAATTACTGCTCAGATAGCTGAAGCAGGGCTGTGGTTCACTCTCTGCCTCCGTCCATTCCGAGAAGGCACGTCTCCTTTTTATGCCTTTTGTTGCTGAGTAATCTCAGTTTTCCTCCCTGGTTGTGGGGTGGTCCGACTGACAGCTTTTACTCTTAATAAGCTTAGAGGTAATAATCCCAGTCCTGTAGGTCACATGTACAATACGCCTTTTAGTTTCATTTTTTCCTGCTCTAGTTTTGCCAAAACATCAGGCTCCCTGTAATATTATACGGGTGCTGTTGCTGACTACCTGGGACTGAAGCACTACTTTCTGATAATTGATTAATGCATGTGTCTCGTAAGTGCTTCTACGTGACAATAATTATGAGGTTAGGTCTGCTTATGTTTGGGGGTGTTTTTAGTTTTGTTTTTTACTCGCTTTTATTGTGGAATATTTTTAAGTATGGATGGATCAAATATTAAGTTAATTAACAATGAGATTTTTTTTTTGAAATCTGTAAGTTAGGTTAACTTCACAGCCAAGAAGTAGAGAAGAAAATACTTTCATTCAAGATATTCTGTATTTCTTAATTTATTCTTATATTTGTTTTAGATGGCAACATGATGTGTTAATAAACAAGCCATGAGGAACATCTCTGCCTTTTGTACACATGTGAATTCGTTTCTAGGGGAGCTCTAGAAATGTTGACAGTGCATGTGCCTGTAACACTCCAGGAGTGTTTATGGGGTAGCTGGAATGTGGAGAATAACATCCTTTTAAATGAATGTGTAAAAACTGATTATTTGAAACTGGTATTTACTTTGTAGCACTTTTTAAAATGAGTTAGAAATTCTGCAAGTCTACTACTAATGAATTTAGACATCTTTAATATGTGGGGAGTGGTGTAATGTGTGACATACCTGCTGTTTGGCTTGCCAATGCCCAGTTTAAAGTTTCAAGCTTAGCCTGGGGACAGCCTGTGCCATGAAACATTTCTGTGTTTTTCAAGGCAGTTCTGTGACTGTGTCAGGTGTGTTTGAGCAGGGCTGCTGATGTCCCAATGCCCTCAGGAGCAGCAGCCTCGGCACCGTGGAGGGGCTGAACCTGAAGGAAATGAGTGCAGCCGAGTTCATATGCAAAGTGGGGAGAGAGTGGAATTTTCCCAGAATCGAAGCAGAAAGAACAGGTTTTCATCCTGCATCTGTAAAAGTAAAGCCTTAAAGGTCTGGGAGGCCTCAGAGAGCCTGGGGTAGATGCATGGAGAATGGGCCCTGGAGGGAAACAGGGGAACATTGTTTTGTACTGGTTGAAGCTTGGGCCCAGACAGAGAAGGAGGAGGAAATTGGCTGCAAAGGAGAGTCCATAATTTCTGTGAGGGAGTGGAAGAGAACAGAGTGCACTACTTAGATGTCTCTGGCCTCGTTCCAGAGAATGGAAATAAAGACAAGAAAGTGCATGTGAGCATTTATTGCTTTGTCCTTTTGTGTGTTCTTATGTGACCTGAAGCAAAGGAAAAAAAAAAATCTTTGTCTCAGTTCAACCATCCTCTATCTGCAAGGACAGTGAGCTGAGTTCACACAGGCTGGAACAGGAAGAGTAAATCTCCACACAATACTGCATAAAAATGCAATCCCATGTGATGGCTGAACCATTCTCAGCATGCTTCTGTCAAAGCAGGTGGTTTCTTGCTCCGTCCTTCCTGCTCCCCACTTTGTGTGCAGCAGCCCCTCCATGTGCCCATGCTGGTGCTCACCTGGCCTTTGGAGAGCTCGGTCTGACCCACTGTGGGGTTTTTTCTGGGTGAGTTTTCTGCTGGTTTGGTGAGAGGAACTGGGTAGTGAAAGAAGAGCCGGTCAAGTGCCATGGCTGGTGCAAGGCAGGAGCCTGTGGCTGGAAAAGTGGGATGCAGGTAGGAGATATGTTTGGAGACAGGCACTGTCTAATGGGCTGCAGGGTCAGGTAGAGGCTGTTCAGTTGTGCCTCTGCTCTGGATGAGGGCCCTGAGGAGGGATGGGTGTTCCTGGGACCCCTCATGCTTCTCATGCCCTGCAGGAGCTCACACCCTGTGCTGCAGCGTGGCTGCGCCACACAGGCCTGGCTGCCTTTGCTGGCCCTCTCTTGTCCACTACCTGCACCAAATTGGAGCTGGAGGGGTCTTGTTCTAGATGGATTATTGGGTTCTTCAGATAGCTGCCAGCTAGCAAACATTTCCCTTCATGGGGAGCAGAGACCTTTTGCTCAGAGACCATGCAGTAACCTGCTTTGGTCAAATTTCCATCTGTTCTCTCCTGCTGTCCTCTCATCCAGCACCGTGGTATTTCAGGGGCACCCCAAGAAATCACCTTCTTCCATGTGGAGCACTAGCTGTCCTTTCTAAGCCCAGCTTGCATCAAGTTTCCCTTGCTTTGGGCTGTTTCTAGCCTCGTGCTGTGGTAGGACTTTTTCTCCTTGGCAGTGAAATGCAAAATCTAAGTTCATGCTTTCATTTTGGTGATGTGTAAGAAAGATACTGAATAAACTTATTTTTGTGGCATAGGAACATTAGCAAAGGTTTTATAAGACCATCAATTGTTGTTGGAAGTTTAGAAAAGAATGGAAGTGTGGCCAGACCTCCTCCTAACCTGAGTAAGAGCTGCCCTTACTCTGCATAGTTACACTGAAAATAAATCCCCTCTTGCAACAGTATCGTAATGCCCTGCATGCGGGCGTGTTCCTGTGTGCTCGTGTTAGTTTTCATGTGCTGTAAACCCCAAGATAGAATCTCCTCGTTTATAAGGGCTAATAATTTGTTCCCAAATTTAACAAGATGCTTAATCATACGGCTTTCTTTAACTTGATTTAATTACAAGTAGACTGTGTACTTAAAGTTAGGCTTGCATTTAAATACCTTCCTGAACCGAGGTGCATCCTTTTTTGGTGTCACTCTGTCACTGTGTTTAATGGACATGGAGAATTTATGGGCCTTACTGAGGAGCATTTATGCACATGATAGCTGGAGTAGGTGACAGCAGATCAGAGCTAAGTTCTCAGTTATGACTGGCTGTAAGTTTCTATAAGACTTCTCCAATTCCTCTTTATTTTTGTGGAATTTTTGATGTAATAAAAGACAAATTCTATAATTATGATTTGTTGTCTGTCCTACTTAGTTTTGTAGTCTTTTTTAAAAAAAGTTTTATAATGCAAGTTACGTTCAAGAAATCAAATTGTGGGGCAGAACTTGAAAATTCCTTTTCATTATATTCAATTTGAAATAACTATTGTTGTTTTTTAAGACTGCACCAGATTGCTTTGGGACACAAAGCTCTCACTGCCCAGTACTTGCTGAGAAGGAAAAAAAAAAAAAAAAGCTGTATCAAGTTTTTTGCAATTAAAAATCTGGAAAAACTTGTTTAAGAAACTATTAGCCCAAGAACATGCATCTTTTGTCAGTATAATATGCAGCTCTGAATACAACTCTTTTTATCAAGAGTGCAGTGTTTCATATTTAATCAACGTAAAATTGAGTGCTTCCCTCACATGAATGTAACACAGATCAAGTCTCAGCCAAAGCAAATAAAAGAATGAATGCTTTGTTAATCATCCATAACTAATTTGTGCATACACAGGAAAAATGAAATCTGTTTTTGACAAGACCTTTTTCATAGGAACAGCAAGGGAGAATTGAACATGTAATGTGCATTAGTAATAGAGAATAGCAATGGGAAGATCTGAGATGTTTGCCTCAGACGACTTCTATTTCTTGATAGTAACAGTATTTAACAGAAACCTAAGATAAGAGAAGGGTGGATTTTTAAGTTGTTTGCCAAAATGTAGTAAGACAAACCTGTGCTGAAGCAGACATAGATGGATTCTTGTATGCCTTGCCATATATTCATAAGTATTGCAGGGAACTGCCACATATCTCTGTGACAAACTCAGCTAATAGATAATACACAGTGAAGAAAATGTTAAATGCATTGCTTCTTTGCACAGGCAATATGATTGTGTTGCTCTAGTGACAGTGTGGTTATGGTTGATGGGGCAGCTTCATTACAAGCCCCTGTTTTCAGGCTATTGCAGCTTTAACAAAAAAAAAATCACCCATTCGACTGAAATTTTCCATGCTTGTCAGCCTTGAGGTGAATTTTACTTTAAGTACAAAGTTAGAAGAAATCCATTTAGCTATTTCCCTGATTGAAACAAATTTGGAGGGAGGTAGGGAGGGATGGATGGGATTTCAGAAACTTGAGGTTTATGTTTATTGCTGAGATGCATTTTGGAATGCTTTGTGTTTATCCTTGCTGTTAAAATGTACACTGTGTTGTTTATAAACATGGATATAAAGAAACAACTGCACCTGCACCACACACTATTCCCACTGCTGTGTGTGCACAGGGTGTGACAGCTGAGATGTCTGACATGTGTGAGCACGTCCCTATTCCAGCTTCACACAGATGTGAATTTTCAGCTGCCCTCCTTTTGCCCTGGTTCTATCCCCATGCTTTGCCCCCTGCTTCTTCCTGCCTACGTCAGACTCAACCCACCCATCAGCAGGATGACACTGGTGAGATTCACAGATCCTGGTTTTTTTCTCCCTCCTGAACTCTGCAGAGCAGCGTGCTGCACTCAGGAGCCATCCCCTGCCAGCCACACTGCTCTGACACAACAGCTGGGAGGAGACTTGCATATTAAAGCTGTATCACCAAGGTTTTGCCCCTGATAGTGAGCTGCAGGTTTGGATAATAGAAATACTAATAAAGTGGCACAGGCAGGAGAACTGTCTGTTGGAATGGGGACATTCCAGAGTGGTTGTTGTGATGAGAATCACAGCCACGGAGCTGAGGGCAGTGGTGGCCTTGCAGTGTGTCCCCTTGGTGGCAGTGGGAGATACAGGGAGACAGAAGAGCAGCAGCATGTCCAGCAATTTTTTGAGGCGCTTTTCCAATTGTGTTGTATCCTGTTGTTGTTATGTATTCTGGTGATTTTGGCACATGCTGTGAGGCTGTGAGCAAGATGCAAGACAATAAAAAAAGCATAGTCATGAATTTAATAATGGAGATACATTCATGTCGCAATAATGTTGCTGACATGTTCATTCTGAATAACATTGTGCTGTCTTTTTTGAAGTGGCCTTTTAGCCTAGCTCTAAGATATTCCCAGAGTGATCAGTAATTTGACCTGGAGTCTCTGGTTGTGCCCAGGAGAATGTTTGTGGTGTGAGCATCACTGCTCAGCACACAGCCATCAGGCATTGCAGACCATTCAGCCATTTGCTCTGGGCTTTTGCAGTTAAGGTTCAACTTCCAGTACAGAAAAAATATAATTTAAGAGTCTTAATATCTTCCAGTGACACTCTTGCAAGTTTTTCTCTGTCATAAGCCATGCAAACTTCGTCATTTAACGTTGTGCATTCACTCTGGGGAAGTTATCCTCAGATGATAACAACTGGTTGATGACACACTGGTATTTTACAAATCCCATTTTAACAGGTTTTGTCTATGCTAATTAACTAAGTCTTTCTCTGGAAAGGTGAATGAAAGTATGTAAGGTTGTTGGAGCAGCTAATCTTTTCACCTTGTTTCTTCTTCAAGGAGTTTTACCTCAAACTTGCTTCCTTGTTGGAGATTACAAAGTAGCTGAATAATATGCTGATGTTTGCAAGTTTGTTTAAATAATCAAGAGTTAATTCTGGGGTCTGTATCACGTATGCCTTCCTGCATGGTGTTTGTTTCCTCAGGACAAGGTTTGCAGGTAGGCACAGCCTGAGGTACAGAACTTTAGATATTTCAATAACTATTCTTAATATTATATTAAATTCACATTAAATATTCACTCCTGAGGTTAAGGTATTATTTCAAGCCCACCTTTTAAACATTAAGGATTCTGGGTATTTGTCTTGAAGTGACGTCAAGACAGAGTAAGGATATTTAGAGACTGGAATGGAAAGAGAAAAGAAGCTGTAATCAACAGAAGAGCTTTTCACATCAGAAACCAACAATAAATAGCTAACTAGCTTACTCTTTTTTAAAAAAAATAATTTTCCTTTAAGAACTGACTTCTGTTAGGGGACACTAGCTGGACATCTCTCTTGTGTAGCTATTTGAAGCTGTAGCTGCACCATTCATGGGAGACCTCTGCACACAGCAGAGGAGTGAATCATAACAATGGAGGCTTCGTGTCAGGCAAAGAAGAGCTGAAGTGCCAGGCATTGGTAGGTGAGCTTAAATGTAAATTTTGTAACAGGTATTGCCTATTATTTTAAAACAAAAACCAGAGAACAACCTGTGAGTCCTTTTAGTCAGTACATGAAAAAATGTGGAGTTATGAGCTGCTAAGCAGTAAATAAAGTCATGGTTATCAAGTCAGCTCACCTGTCCTCCCCCTGGAAAGAGAAGGTCACACAAAATAAGTGTGTTTTTTACTCCAGTTTCTGCTAAAAGTTTAGGAGCTAACTTTATCATCTTCTGTTTCTCCTCTAACATTAGGTAAATTATCTGTATTTCTACTTTGTACTGAAGCTAACTGTACAGAAATACTATACAGTTATACAACAAACCCTTGAAAAGCAGAGAGGAACACGAACCCAGCCTAGGGCAATGCTGTCTGGAAGTGCCTCAGCTGAGGCAGAGCACGGGAGCTGCTCCCGGAGGCAGAGGGCACGCTGTGAGGGATCCAGCGGCACACAGCTCCCAGGAAATGAGGGACTCTTGTGTTTTGCCAAACTGCCAGCCCTGCATGCAGTGCTTTTCCCAACAGCCTCATCTGCCATGTGTCAGCAGCAGCTCCGGCCTAGACTTCCTTAAATCTGCTCCTTTGAGAGGAAAGGTTGGTGATAATAAGTTTCTCTGCCAACTTCAGCTGAACTTCCACAAGCTTGTGGCCCGCATCCATGGCAAAATAAAACCGTGTGGGAGTTTACAGTAGGAATTACTCTTATAGCTTTTGTTATATAAAAATGATTTTGTCTCAATGGCTTTTGCTTGCTAATGATTACTATGTAGTAGTTCACACAGGCTTGCACACAGCTGTACCCTGTACCTTAGCAGACCTGGGGAAGATGGGCCCATCCCTGACTGCTGTAGCTTTTGAGGACAGGAAAGGAACAGACAGTCCTTAATGGGGAGTGATCCTAACAGGAGTGAGTGAATGGCTGTGAAAGGGAAGCAGAACCATTAGGGCATTAGAGAGCTCAGCATGTTGGGATCTAGGCTTTGCAGGAAAGGATATCCTTTTGTAGCTGCTAAGGGAAGCAGGATAGCCGAGTATTCCAGGGCTCCTGAGCAGTACAGCACGAGCTGTAGCTCTGCAGACACAAGTGAAAATTCATGTACTTTGCAAAGATACAGTAATGCTTGCATCGAGTGCAGGGACAGTCTGAGTTTAGCTGAGGAAAGGCATCTAACAGTAAATTTAAACCTGTCAGTATAGAAGAAGAGAAACTTGTGCAACATCTGTAGAGGAAGTGAGCTGAAAGAGCAAAAAAGCTGCAAATACTAAAGTGAATGTTTCTCAGATCAGTTATCAATCTCCTGTATCCTTCTGTGGGAGAGTGTTCGGGAATTGCTCCTGCTTTGCTAACCAGTCCAAGGGAGAAAGCAATTGAGGATATTATGGATAGGCACATAAAGCAGTTATCCACATCCTATGCAAGGTTCAGTATTTCAGGGTTCAATAGTTATCTGCTACTTATTAAAATTATCCAGCTCACCTGTAATTTTTTCTCTGTTGTCCTTTGTAAGCAGCAAGCCCACTTTAGAAGGGGATACCTGGCTCATACACATGGTCTATTAATAAATTGCTCAACTAAAATTTTAATCGTGCACCTGTTTTGCCATCTGTCCAGTAGTTGCCTAAGAAGCTTAATAGTATTTTTTGCTAGAAAAACAGGAGCTCTGAATTTTGGTGTTATTGTGCACAGTGTAGATGAATTGCCTCAATTTATTAGGTATCATTTCTCTTTCTAAACTTCCTGTCTGATGTTAATCATTGGAGATTTCCAGAGTCTGTGAATGCAGAGAATTAGCCTGTGGAGATGAATGGGTTGTTGTTACCTACAGCAGGTCAGTTGAGCACACCCACGGGTATGATTCTGGTCAGAAAGAACCTTTCACTACATACCTCAGTCTCTCGGGGTGCCAGTGAAATCTCGTGGAGCTGTAAGAAGACAGAAGCTGAAGTGGCATATAGTGTTTTCTCTTTGCTTACTGAAATTTTTGTCTCTGCTTGTGCTACGTGAGAAACAATGTGTGGTGCTTCCAATATAATGATTCATCAATGTAGATGTGCTGTTACATCATGTTGGAGTTTTCGAAGGAGCCTTTGAGCTTAAACCTAAGATATGACCAGTATGATAGTTTGGTACAAGGGCTTTGGTTCTGACAAGGACAAAGGTCACTTTGTGAGGATAACAAATATATATTTATGTAATTAAGGGCAGCTGTTTCAATGTTTAAAAATGTTTTGTTTCATTCCGAGCCCTCATGTCTACAGCTCCAATCTTTCTGGTATGTGCAGAATTTTTTAAACATTAAATTCTCCATTCAAATGCATCATAATTCTTAATAATGTTCTGGATACCTTGAACCATTATTTGCTTTTAAACAAGTTTTCAGCAGAGATCGTGCTGCCTTCATTCGGTCCTCCAAATCTCCCATCCGCCTATCTAAATTATTTTAACTGACATAGTTTCTAATTTACTCTCTCCAGTTGAGAGAGCTCCCTGTAGCTTGTCTATTTTAGCATTTAATTGCTGTATACTCTCCCAAATTAAATTCTGTAGTGATCCATTTTGCTCTGCTGGTGAAGCAGTGATCTTTTCATCTGAGCAAGGTGGTGCGTGCGGCTCAGGCGCAGGGCTGGCATCCCACGCTGGGAGAGGGAGAACCTTCCAGCTCCTCTCTGGAGCTGGGTGGGGGCTGCAGGGGCAGTGGGCTTTGTGTCAGGGCCCAGTTTTCCTCCAGAACAGTCTCCTTTAATTCTGAAGCCAAAGGTGAGGGAAACCCATTGTTTCTCTCAATGAGCTTTTAGGGCTAGACAAATTGCTTTGTCAATTATTTTCTGCCAAAGTTTGCTCCTCCTTAAAATCTGCCTATCTTTGTGGGCTTTTTAGCGTTTGCTTTTGTAAAAGGTGAAAAGGCAGCCCCCCTAAAAATATGCTGTACATTTTCCTTGTCTATGAGAAAGACAATAAAAATGATTGTGCCTTTTGACAAAATAACATCCAGTAAGGAAACTTGTTGTCTTCCCTAGTTAGGTCTTTTTTGAATAATGCTTGTACAGTGACTATTAATTACTTAATCTATTTCTATTAAAGAGGGACCATTTACTATCTAAATAATTTAGAACTTTGGTACTTTTGGATCTGGTTTCTGCTGAATGAAAATGTTTTCCTGTTATTTCTCAATATGTGTGTGTGGAAAGGAGGGCACTGGAGCCTCGGGGGTTACAGACAGCACAGCGGGGTCACAGCTCTGTGTAGACAAGCTGAGTTCAGGTGTGCAGCGGTAAAACACATCCTGCTGATTTCTCTGGGGGAGACTCTTTCCCCGGCTCAAATAACCCAGAGGAATATACCCCATGAACAAAACCCAGCCATTATTTTGATTCTGTGTAACTCTAGAAGCTTGGAGGCAGTTTAACAGGAAATACAAAGCTGTTTCTTACTTATTTGCACCTCTTATATTAACCTCAAAGAAGACTTGCCAGTCAGTTGGTAAGTACAGGATACAAGGTCATTAAAAATACATTTTTAAGGAAAAAAGACTGCATGAAATTCACATTACAGCATTATTTGTCTCTCCTATAAATTAAGAATCTCAGTTCAGACCTTTCATGGGAAGGTGTTAATCTTTTGGCTTGCTTCCTTTGGAACAGAGTTGGGCACTGTTTGATAGTGTGACGTCTGTCATCTGTGATCATCATCTTCCAAGTAAAAACGAGCTGTTTCTTTTACAGCTGTCGGCCAAGCTCTCTGCTCTTAGTTCCTTAAGAGTATTTTAGTCCTGTTTGCTGTGAGAGGACCGCTTTAGTAGGGAAAGATGGGGATGATTCCTAGACGAGGCTCGTGGTACATAGCATTGCTCCACATTGTTCTCGTTGTAGAAGGAGATCAGGCCGTGGGAATCCTTTATGCCAGGCAGATATTTATAGAAGGGTGGCACTTCCTGTGTATAAGTTTTGGGACGCCTGACACTGCTCAGAGTCAGGAATGTCGTGGCAGGGAATGGTTGCATTACTGCAAAGGCATTTGTGTGGTAAATGGGTCTGGCCCTGTATCTGTGAGAGTAAATGCAGCTCCATTGGCTTCATTTGAACTGGCTGCAGTTTGGCCAATGTTAATTTTTCCTTCTCTGGTCCCAAACTTTGTAATATGATGGCCATTTGAGGGTTTGTGGAAGTAACTAAAAATGCTGGGGAGGGATAGTGTTGGGGACTGCTCCTTGAAAAACCATCCACAGCATTTTGAAACCCTGTTTGCAGCCTGTGTCTGTGTGTGTGCTGCAGGTCCCCAGGCTCTGGCAGAGCCGAGTGCAAGGTGAGAGCTCGTCTGAGCCTGGCCCTGCACTCGCAGCTTGTGATTCCTGTGGCTTCAGATTGACTGGAATTTGTCTTTCTGATGGCACCAGTGAATTGCACTTCTGTTGGTATCTGAGGTGACAGTGTTTTTAAAGTCTGTGCAAACACAAACAGCGTCCTTAGAAGCTGGGAACTACCTGAGTTCATTATTACTAATGTTCTCTACAAAAAAGAAACGCAGCTTTAATTGATTTACTGAGTATTGCTTGCTCAACTACATATTTCTTTGTCTGAATTTAGAAATCAAAGTACTCCAGGGTATTAGGAAGTCTTTCTGTTTTCTGTATTAATTTTTGTTTTGCTGGCTTCAAGCTCTTCTTCTTATTCCGGATTTTTAATGATTTGCTCAAATTTTTCCTAAAGTACCAGGATGCACAAGTATCAACTACTCAGTGGGCACAGTGCAGAGCCAGCCACATTCTTCATCCTGCTGCTTTGCCAGCTGGGAACAGCTGATACAACTTGATGTACTGCCCAGATAGTGTTATTCCACCCAAAATAATGGTGTATGTTTGAGGCATTTCAGGGACTGTAGCGAGTAGGAGGAGGAGACTGTCAAGGGGAGCGAAGCTGCTTGTGAGAGAAAAGTGTAGAATACAAAAGCAGAAATTCCGCAACACAGGAGAGAATAATGGAGAAGTATTGAAGTGTCTTTATGTGCAGGTTTTACTCTTCTTAAGTGAATTATAATGATCAGTTTTGCAAACAATGTACTTTTATAATAGCATACAGTTTTCTCGGAGCCTTTAGGTGACCCAGCACAGCCATTATTCTGTTATGCAAGAAGACAAGCTGCTGTAGTTTCTGCTAACATACCAAGTAGTTATCTTTTTAATAATTTATTAATGATTTCTAGGAGAATGACAGTTTTTTTCCCAGTGTGCTACTTCTCTTTCTAGAACTATACAGTAATAAACATGAAACTAAAGAAAATGGTTGTTAACCAGTGCTCCGTGTGTTCTCTTATGAGTCCAGCAGTGCCCATTCTCAGTCTCAGTAGGATGTTTGAGCTGGAAGATAACATAGAGGTATTTGTATTGCAGCCTCATTGTCTTCTGTCTTCTGTCTTTCTGCAATGTTCAGATATCATAGCTGATTTTATTTGCATAATGCATTGCCTTTCTTAAAAGTAAAGGGTTTCCAAATTACTGTTTTCTTACTGAATGTGCTCCATTTTCACTGTTGAGTGTTGTATTTTGTCACCTCTCTTTATTATTGCATTGGATTGTTTCCCTCTTGTGACTTCAAAATTGACTTTTCATGCCACCGTTTCACAAAACAGGATGTGGCAGCCCTGGCAGTCACATGTATGTTAAACACCTGGAGGCATAACAGGGCCTTACACATTTTAAACTTTGGTTGTATGGGCAAAAGCAGAAAAGTTGAGCAATTAAAACATTTGCATTGGGATTCCTGCTTGACTTTCCACAAAACTCCACATGCTCATACGAGACACAAGTAACATCAGATCAGACTTTTACTGTTAAATGGATGGTGTTTATTCAGTATCCTACCAAAGTGTGCTTCTCTTTGGAATAACTCATTCCAGCCTACTGCTCAGCTGGTTCTATCTACTCTGTGTGTAGGTTTGCTGTCTACTCCATTCTTGGATTATTTTGTCTCTGCTAATTTAAGGATTATTTATCCTTCTGCAAGAAAATGTCTCTGTGTTTCTGGGGTAATTCAGATTGTGTTATATGAAGCATGTATGTTTTTTTGAAGAGAATTCTCGTTACAATCTTTGTAAGAAGTGATTATTATCATGTTCTGGCATTCAAGGACTATTTTTGGTTGTGTGTCAGAGTAGAGGATACAATCTGTTGTGAAGTCAGTCATGGACCTAAGCACTTTGAGAATGTTCTTTGAAGGTGCAAAAAGTTTTCCCCCCTCTACTTACATAGCTAAAACCACGTAAGGCCAAACCTGTAAAGCTTAAGAGGAGAAAACATTGCAACACTTGTAGCACACTTCACTTTCTGGGTGAGTAGGAGGATATACTTAACCTTGCATGTGAAGCAAAATAAGACTTGAAAGATCAGGCAGACACTGTCTATTTTTGTTTGGGTTTTGGGGTTTTGGCTGGGTTTTCTTTGTATGATAAACTTACAAATTCGGATTTTTGTAGGCAGTTGGAACCTGGAGAGTCAACTTTTGTCTTTGGCCCACAAAAATGTTATGAGATTTATTAATTTCTTAGGAAGACTGAACTCGATTGCCAAGTGTATCTTATTCTTCACAGCACATCTGGATGTGCAGTGACAGGAAAATCATCTTGCTCATGGCTGGCTTTTTCCCTTTGTCCTGGCACACAGCTGCCTGCATTCTTGTCTCCCTTTTCCTCTACATCAGCTAACCCCAGAAGATTTCATGAGGAATTGCTGATGATCGTCTTCACTGGGAGAACTTTGCCTCTTCCTTATTCATGTCTCTTATTCACTCTCTGATCCAGATAATCTGAAGGTGCAAATGACAAGATGATAATTTGTACAATAAGTAGATACTAAGTGAAAATGTAATTTCACATCATTTCAAAATTCTTCTGCCTTGATATCTGTGTCCACCTTTTGCATGCTTGCAAGTTCAATCTTGTGTTCTTTCACTTCACTTCAGAAGCACCATTGAATTGGAAATTGGGTTGGCTTATCTTGCTTTGACTTTTTTAGTAAAATCGCCTTGATAAAGACAACATGCATCTGACTTTCCAGATAAGATGGTGTGTTTGTAACAAGAGAAAGTAGCCCAAGTACCCCTATTTTTCAATCACTGAAGCATCTTGGTGTTTCCTGTGATGCTTCCCCCAAAGGGACCTTGTGGGAGGTCTGTGTGTTGCTCTTGTGGCATTGGGTACATGTAACAGGTGAGCCAGCACTGAGAAGGCATTTGTAGCTACACAAGGAAATAAATCCATGTCTTTGTTGAATTGGGGAAATTCACAGCTGCTGAGAAGTGGTTTTCATAGTCTGAGAGGAGCACATCAGAATGCAGGCATGGTGTGGCTCATCAGTGATTCATCTGGAAGGCTGCAAGCAAGTACACACATTCATGATTTGTTCTGTCTAAGAGCCGTTGATCTTGCTAAGATCAACATCTTACTGTCAATATCAACTATTCAAAATCTTCCAAGATGAGTTGTCTAAGATCCTGTTGGGTATAGATGCCTGAACAGGCGCTGCAGTAAACCTTGCATTCGGCGTAACGAGTTGTAGTGTTAGTTATTCTAAAGGTACGATATCACAACAGATTATTGTTGTTCATATCTGTGTAATAATGGAAACTCCCAGATCGTGCTTCCCATTTTACACATTGTCAGAACCTTGGACCTTAATCTTGCTCTTTGATTGACAACTGCAGCCGGGGAAAGAGCACTCCTATTGTTTGTGAGAGTCGCATCTGTTCAACTTGATTCAGCTGAGAGTATTTGCATATTCTTAAGTATTTCTTCTGAGAGGGCCTAAATCCTTCTCAAGTGTTTGATGCATTTTTGAAATTCATTCATAAGGTATCTACATGCACTAATAGTTCTGTATAATATTGCTGTGCATAATCTGTCAGATAAGGCTAGTTTTTTAAACAAGGTATTCTTTGGGGATGACATATTACATTCTGACTTATTCTACTGGGCAGAAATGTCAAGTACTTTGAAAAAGGATGCTTGAATGTTTTGATTGAATTAGTATTCTTTATTCAACACAAATTGTCAACTGCAGTAAAATGTAGTCTTATTGTGAGAACATTTTTCAGAAGAATTAATAGCAGTGCTTTTTTGTTTTATTTTTTTGGTTACAGGAGCTTTATTACATATAATCATTCCTTTCCTGCTGATGCTGAGATTAGATAGAACAAGAGAGTAGATTCTTAGATGCATTTTAGATTAATTAGTCTGAATTGTTAAACCGTGAGCGACACTTTTATACTGAAATACAACTTAGGCTTTTCAAATAGAATTCTGGCTTTTATCTGTTTCTATTTTGCTCTTTATTTTTTCCTTGCAAAATTTTTATAAGTATTTTTGGAAGTATTGTCAACTTCCATTTCAGAAACCTGTCACTCTTGATAGTGCATGTACAACACTAATGAGAAGAACCACTGCTGTGAAAAATATTCAGGTATTATATTTGAGCATGGAACACAAACTAGATGACCTCAAACCATTATGTAAAGAAATACATGCATGTTTGAAACCCATGTGTTCCATAGGCTGGAAGTTCTTGTCCAGAACTATCCAAGTTTGGACAGAGCGAGTCCAGTTTGCTGTGAAAAGAAATGGAAGTATTTTCCCAGCAGTTCAACTGGATGTGTTATGGGGATCTGCTTCAAGCTCAAGCCTTTAAAGACATCCTAGATCTTGTATGGAACACCACTAATCCCAATGGCCAACCTTTTTCTTTTTTTCAATTGCACTAAGAAGGTGTTCACAGCTCCACCACCGTTAGTGAGTGACGTAGTTTAAGAAATGTTTTTTTGTAGCTTGACAGGACCATAGTTATTTTTTGAAAAAACACAAAAACCAACCCCCCCCTACAGATTTAACAAGTGCATTTTTTGTTTTGTGCACATGCAGGTTTTAGTGTAACAGCGCCTTTTACATTAGCTTTGTTTTTCTTTTGCTTTCAGGAATCTCCTTCTGGACGTAGAAAAGCGCTTGCCACCAGCAGCATCAACATGAAGCAATATGCCAGCCCCATGCCTACACAGACAGATGTCAGGTTAAAATTCAAGCCTTTGTCTAAGAAAGTGGTATCTGCCACACTACAGTTCTCCTTATCTTGTATTTTCCTGAGGGAAGGAAAAGCCACGTAAGTTGTTGTTTGTCGGGTTTTTTTTCAAACCAGATAGCCTGCTTTGTGTTGCTTTTCAAAGAATCCTTTGGATAAAGAGCTCTTTCTGTATAGAATGGTGGAATTTGAGAGTATCCTTCAGCATACCTATCATTCCTGCCATACTTGGTTTCTTAACTGAGTAAAAGTTGTTTCTTACTCTGATTTCAGCCTTGTGCTCTTCAGAGGCAAATGACTTGTGCTCTACTCTTAAAGACATTTTAAATAGCAACAGATTAAAAGTATCTACAGGTCTGAAATCAGCAGGAGTGTATGTTTTATGTGCATGTGTGTGTTCATCCAACAATACCCTTGGCAAACTTCAAGGGAGCCCACTGATACTTCACAAAGAATGCAATAAGGACAAAGCCAGTTGGAAGGTGAGGGAGGGTGGAGTCAGAGCTAAGATTTTGGGTTGAGCACAAGAACATCCTGTGGAAGGAGTTCTCTTGGGCACTGATTACCACTCCCTTGACTCACTCACTTGGTTCTGTCCCTTATTTCAATGGCCTTTGGAGGGCAGAGGATACAGATCATTTTTGCAGATGCTGTAACCTCTCCTGCAATTTCTGTCAGATTCCAGATGCTGGATATTCATGTGGCTGGAGAATGGATTGTTTGTCACAGTCCCGGTTTCAGCTGGGGGTGTTTTGTTTTTCCTTTCTGTCTCTAGAGTATGGCAATGTGAGAATGGCAGAACAAAAAGAGGTAGATGGGGAAACTACTGCTCTAATGGTTCTTCTACCTCTGCTTGAATTTCTTTTTCTCTCCAAAAGACTAACAGTTTACTTCTAGCTTTCAGTATTCTGAATGCATTTGTAGACATTGCCCACTGCAATACAAGTGCCCAAAAAATGTTGCATGAACAGCTTTCCAGGCTGCCATGTTAAAACATTTTGACACAAAATAGTCTTTTGTCTGCATGCTTTGAAAGCCATGGATGCATTCTTTACTATTAATTACTATTACTGTTTCCCCTCTCCGATTAACCTGTTGTGAACCACACCTTGGCATACCATATAAGAATGATATTTTGAAGTTTTGCTGTGATTTAACATGGTTAAAATTCCTCTGAAAATGAGAATGGAAAAAGTCAGCAACAGATAAGCAATTTAACTTTTTTGGAACAACCAGCATCCATGAGCTATACAGTAAATAGCCACATTATGCTGTTTTAGGCCATAATGCATAAAAACTGATCCATTTAGGTTGGCATGTACCTTCTTTCCGTTGAAATTGATAGGTGTCAGACTGAGGACTGCAAGTGAGGTGGATTTTAAGTTATTGACAGGCCTTTGATAGTGCCCTGAACAAGGGGTCTGAAAAAAGCTGCTCTTTGTGAAAGCATTGGTTTCCAGTATGTGTAAATAGACAGTGCCTTACTAACCTTTTTTTTATCTTGTTAATGATTTCATATCTTTAGAAAAGGGATTTTAATTTCTGTAACGGCATCAGGAGTTATAAATGAATGTAGTGATAGGTATTGCATGCAGCATGTGGGCAGTAGGCCTGGCCAAGCATTTTCACTTTAACCAAACCAGACCAGGAAGCATTTACCAGCCTTTCTGGGCTGGTTTAGAATTTTTGGAAGCAGTCATTAAGTTAACTCTTGGTGCAAAGCAGTATTTTTTTACCCTTTACTATTTTGTTAATTGAAAACTTTCCCTTCAGAAATTGATACATATTTATGAGTGTATTCATTTTGTTCTTTCACTGTATTCAAGATCAGATCTGAGCTCATAGACCTCCGTGAAGAAAACATCAAAATATTTAAAGAATTTTTAAGAGTGCAGTAATATCAGATGTGGTATTAACAAGCTGCATTTTAATGCCTGATATGATGTTTGTTATTTAGGGATGAAGACATGCAAAGCCTGGCTAGTTTGATGAGTATGAAACAAGCTGATATTGGTAACCTAGATGATTTTGAGGAAGACAATGAAGAAGATGAAGAAAACAGAGTGAATCAAGAGGAAAAGGCTGCAAAAATTACAGGTTGGTTTTGCCACAGGCATGGTGAAATATAGTTTCCTTTGCTAATTGTCCCATGGTTTTTATCCTTACGCTGTATTTTTATTTCACTTTAAAAAAATCCTAACAACCAAAACAATATTTAGGATAGCTTGATTGAAGAGGAACCCATCCATAACTCAACAAAGTTTAATATTTGTGAATTCAAGAGTGTGGATTTGTGTCTGTGTGTCCTGTTTTTAGGAGAGAATGCACTAAGTAGGCAGCATTTTAGGGAAGCAAAGAACCAGTGTGAACAGAGGAGCAGAAAAAGCGGAGGGAAAGAGTCAGTGAGCGAGGAGACAAGAGGAGAGGCTCAGGTGAAATAATGAAGGCAGTTTGTGAGAATAACTGCGAAATGAGTTGTGCCATGGAGAGGTGCTGAGGTTCTGCTCAATAGCATGGCAATTCCAGGCAGCATATTGCTGCCTTTTGGGTGGGGGTGTCTCATGGAAAAGAAATCAGGAGGCTGTTAAAGGACTTTAACGAATTTGATAGTGAAGTTGTTTGAAGTGAGATAGTGTAACCACATTTGAATTGCTGATGAAAATGCTTAGTGTGTCCAGGATAGCTGAACTAATCGAGGCAAGTCAGATCAGGATGAGATGATGTTAAATTGTTGGTAGAGATCAGTATGTAATACTGCTCCAGATGAGTTCTGTAGGAACTCTTTGTGTAAAGAATCGGGAAAAGAAAATTAACTTCTGGTGCCAGACTTCATAACTTCCAGTGCTCTTTTAAAATGTCTGAAATAAAGAGATCCTTCTCCAAAGTGGGGGAAGAGCATCCCAAGCAAAGAAGTGAATTGTCAAATCTGTTCTTGAAAATTCAGAGGAACATTGGTTCAGTGTTATGAAACATTACTTTCATCACTTCTTTTTGAGCTTTCGTTGCAATCAAAAGGTTCAGCCTGAAGCAGTTATTACTTAGTTACATTTAGTGTTGTGAAAGGATGCAAATGTGTTTTCTGTATGCTTTACATATTCAATTAAACAATTTTTACCCTGGCCAAATCTCTACTTATGCTGTATGTGTCTGGCACAGAGCGTATTGGAAAGTCTGGAATGAAATATCTGAGGAACCAAGATAATGTATTCTTGGTCAGGGTGCAGAGATATACCAGTCTGGTCACACTGAAATCATTCTGCAAGGTTGACTTCTTTCCCAGTGTAACCAGAATAAATGAGATCACAACATCAAACAAAACCTGACATGTTCACCAGGCCATTGAATAATCACAGAGAAGGCCAAATTAAGGAGAGGTAATGTACAGTCTGTGGAAACTCCTGTGCAGAAGGGTTTTATTAAGATCTGCCAGGTGCTGCACTGAGGACTACAGAAAACCCATCTGCAGAAGGGCAGCAGTTGAAGAGCATCAGATCTTGCTTCTCAACTCTATTGATTTTGCAGCGTTCAACAAGGGTATAAATGATTCCTAAACAAGCAAAAATCTGATGTAGGTTAGACTAGGCTGTCTACTATCCTTTGGGGATGGAGTAAACATCCCTGGAGATAGATGGGAAGGGTGAGCTGGCTGATGTGCAACACGGGATCCTCGCTCACGGTGTTTTAGAGACATTTCAGCTTTTCCGTCTGCTATTGCAAAGGCCAAAATTATCTGTTCAAGCTAACAATACCTCCTTGAAAGACAGAAGTAACAAATACTTCTGGAATACACGATTTCTGTGCATTGCTCAGTCTGCTCTGATACTGTTTGCTAGTGATACAAGATGGGAGGGTTGGGTTGGTCTTTTTGTAGATGAATCATGATGTGGGGAAGGTCAGCCTTGGACTTTTTCTTCTTATGTTGGCCACAACAGCTGAGTTGCTTTGTGAGCCTGGCCAGCTTTTCCAACCTGTGAGAAGGACAGGGATGTTGAAGGACGAGTGCGTGCAATTTCCCAAGCAAATGGGAGAACATAAAACATACAGTAGTAAATAAACATTAATAAATAAGATGTAAAGTATCTATTTCAACATGTGTTCAAGATTGATTTCGCTGGCAGTTGCAGAGACTCCTGTAATAAATATAATGAATGGGGAAAGCTAGGAGAAGAGCTGAGGAAGCAAGGGAGAAAGAAGTAGGAATCACTGTAGAAAAGCAGGAAAAAATTTAGAAAGAAGGAAATGTAACAAAACTGCTGTAGTGAAGAACGCTTTCAAAAATAGTGTTCAGAGAATACCATAAAGTTAATTGAGGAAGTTACATAACCCTTTTGAAAGCTTGCTGCTACCAACATTTTCTCTTGTGCCGTGCTGGGTGTTGGCAGCTGAGGAGCTGGAATGCTTCACTGAGTCAGAGCGCCCCGCGGCAAATCCCTCACCTCGGAGCGCCTGTTTTCCCAACTGTAAAACGGGGATGCTGCCTGTAACACCTCACGGGAACGATGGGAGCACTGCACTGGTAATGTTTGGAATTGGGCTTGGAAAAAGTAAAGTGCAAGGAGCAAAGAAGGAGGAATTGTTCTCCTACCTTTGACTCAAGGTTTTCTCACACAAGCGGGGGATGAGTTGATGACTAAAAAGTTATTAGTCCCGAGGCACAGCTGCAAGAGGTGCTGCAAATCTTTTATCAGACTCTGTTCCTTTTTGCTTTTTGTAGTGTACAACAATTTTTGTTGGTTTTGTTTGTGGGGTTTTTTTTCATTGTGGCCAAAGTTACGGTTTCCTAGATGAACATAAGTATCCACTGCTGGGAGAACAAAGGAGGTCTGCTGTGGGGCTCTAGATGGTGCAGGTGAGTTAGGAAATGCTGCTTCTCTTCCTTGATGTGTTGCCTAACTTTGAGTAGGTATCTGTGCCTCTGTTTCTTCAGCTATGAAATAGGTGGTGCAATACCGACTGACCTCAAAAGCACTGTGGAATTTGGAGTGGTCAACATGGAACCGTTGCCATACAACTGACCAGACTGAAAGATGTTTTCCATTCCAAGCACTACTTTCACTTAAAGAAATCTCCCTCCATCTCAGGCTTTCCCCCTCTTCTTTCCCAGTATTTCTTGCTGAAATTTTTCATGTGTAAAAGCTGTATCTCCCCCGGCTGTTCTGTGTAAAGCTGAAAGTTGTTTGTTGCCATGAATTAAGTTTCAAATATTTTGTTTCTACACTGTCAATATACACGGATTTAAACCTCCCAGAATTATCCTGTCCTTAGTCTTCAGTGGAACACAAGGTATCCCAGCGTACTTGAAGAAAATGTGCCTCATAACTCACAAACAGGGCGGTAATGAATATGTTGTTTCTCTTAATGTTTTAATTGCTACTTAGAGCCTCATGCTGAAGTTAATAGCTGCCTCCTGCTCCATCTGCCCAGGAGCACAGTGGCTGTCCTGGGGCACCACATGGAATCAGCAACGTGCCCATGTGCTACCTATTGCAGGAGTCTGAATCCCAGCATATTTCAAGAGCAGGCTTCTGGATAACGATATGTGTAACCCTTTTTTGCAATTTGCAAAACTGTACCTCTCCTGAAAACTCCTTTTTTTGTCAGGATCACCAAGCTGCTTGGAAAAAAAAAAGAGAGAAAGAGAAGAATGAAAAAAACGCCAAAACCCAAACCGATGATTTATGTGACATACTTGTAGAACAAGCTAATGTGTGTTTGTAGATAATGAGATTTATAAAAGATAATATAGGATATAAATCTCCAACCTACCATTTCCATACTCCAAAATATGACATAAACCATTTAATATTGTAATGAGAAACACTGTAGTGCATATGGGTGTTTAGGTTGGCAGATAGGACCAGGTGATTCAGACCACATCAAAGGACTCCCTCTTTTTAAAGCTCTGAACTTAATTTGTTATTTTCTGACAATAAAAACTGGATTGTAATTGTTTTGGGTTTTTTTTTCACATGCTGACATAATAAATTGTAAATCATGTCAGCATCTGAGCCTGTTTTAAACTACTAATTCGTTAGTACTGCTGTTTTATGAGGTCAGCTCTGTTTTATTTGAGTACAGGAAGGTATGTTCTATTGTCTATCTTGAGTCTTGAAAACTCCCAGAAGATTGTATTGTATTATGCAGATTTCTCAGGTGTATGTTAGGTTTTATACTGAGAAAGCTAAATTTTGGGGCAGTTTTGGTGTTGTTTTTTAGGATAATAGTCTTATTTGTTGGAGCTAAAAATAAGGAAGTGAGGATGGTTACGTTAACTCTCTGTAGACAGATACAAGTGTAATCCCATGTAAGTAGATTTCTGCTTTAAGGTCACGATCAGTTGGGAGGTGCATTACAGAGGAATTCTGCTGGGGGTTTTTTTGTCACTGTCAGCATTTAGAATGTTCAATAGATATTGGCAGAGTAGGTCATTTTACCTGGTAATTTGCAGATTGGCATGTCTTTGCAAAGCAGTTTAAATTTGGCAAAGTTTTTATCCATATGACAGAAATTTTATCAGGTTCTGGTTTGCTTTGGGCTTCAGGCTCTTTGTACTGTCTGTGAAGGCATGAAATTAGGAGTGGTGTCAGCTATGAAAAAGCATGAAAAAGCCCCCCTGACTAGGAATTCTGGGTGGCCATGAGCACCAACATGAGCTGAGACAGTCAGCATACTACTCAATTTTTACCTCAGTTTGATATCTTACTCCCTAAAACTAGTTTGTTGAATAAAGACAAACTTTTGCTTTCCCAAACAAAAGCCAGATGGGAAAAAGTCAAGTTCAAAACAGCAGTAAACTGAAAGTGTTACTGAGAGGTAACTTCTTGTGTACTCAAGAAATTGAAGTTTAAAGGAAATACAGGAATGACTGGCATGAAGCTTTAACTTCACTGGTGACACCAGAAGACATCATCCATTTATTTCATGGGGAAAAGACAGGAGATGAAAAAGGCAGTCGGTGGGGCAGTGATATTCAACAAGCAGGATCATCTCTCCTGCACAGGTTTCTCTTGCCTTGTTGTCATCTGGAAGGATGAGGAACGCTGTTCCCTCTCCACACAAACTTATGCTGAGGTCTCACAGAGATGCCCCAGGCTCAATCCCCATTACTACAGAAGCTCCATTTGTCAGATGCTGTGGATGGGACTGCATCAGGGGGGGAGCAGAGAGGAATTTTCCCCCTTGGGCCAGAAGCCACTAAGACCTGGTTGTTTTTTGTTTCTTTAATTCCAGAATTGTGGAGGCATCCCCATCTTGACTAGAATTAAACATTAACACATTTTAAAAATTACTAGTTCATGGCAATTCGGAGCTCTGCACTATGGACAGAAGGTGAAATAGGATTTTAACAAACAGGAAGGTGTTACTCACATAGCGTGACAGTGAAAATTCAAGTGATATATACATTCAGTGTGCATTCTCCTGGCACAATACTGATCATGTGTGTTAGAACTGTTTAGGTGAATTCAGCTTGTCATAGATCAGAATGGAACGGTGACTAATTGTAAATGTTAAATAATCAGAGTGTGTATATAAATAAAAAAATACAAAAAATGCATGTTGTATATAGGTTAGTTTTCTGTAGCCTTGAGGGTTTGGGAGGCAGATGAATTGTTCTGGGGCTGTTTTGTGTTGATTGACGATGTTTTACTATTCAGGTTTTCTTCATGAGCTGGAAAAGTCTTTAGATTATATCTAGTACATCTATTTAATTTTCAACTGATGTGCATACTCGTCCTCATAAAACTAACTGCCGTTGCTGACACCATTAATCCGGCTAGGTTTTGTTTATGTCTCGTTAACTGGGTTTCATGTTAAATTATCACTGAAGCACCTACACAGGTACTTTGCTGTAGTTAAATAATTGTAAGGACTCGTTCTAAATCTATTCTTTTCCCCTCTCTCCCTTGCTCTCTCTCTCTTTCTGGTAACAGTGTTCGTTCCACTTCTGTTTCATTAAATGCCCTTGCCTTACGTTTGTCTTGACTGGCTTCTATTTACAGAAATTGTAAACCAGTTGAATGCTCTGAGCAGCTTAGATGAAGATCAAGATGACTGCATAAAGCGAGCAAATATGCCTTCAGCTAAATCAGCCAGTTCCTCTGAAGGTCTATGAGCTTTCATCCTTTCTTTCTGTTTCTGATTGTATTTACTGTGACCCATTACCTTTTGACTCCTGCCTGTATTCAGCTGTCAGTTTTATCTCTGTGCTTCCACCCAGCATGACTCTCAGTAATTTGTAGTGCATCCAACAGGTAACAACATGATAGAGAAAGAGCCTGTCTCCGCTACAGCTCCGTTGTCATCTGATAATGAACAAGAAAGAAAAAAAATTTAAAAAAAAAAAAAGAAAAAGAAACCATCAGACCCTAAGCTTAAAACATTAGTTGTGTAGTCAGTAATACTTGACCTTTCTAAAGTGACAAAATGTCCCCTCTCTGCTTTTATGTGCACGTTACATCCAAAAATTAAAATTTCCTGCCGATAGTTAACGTGTAGGTGAACAACCAAAATCACTGTATCTAGCTTGTTAGATGTTCTGCAACATTTATTTAATGAAGAAAAGAGAAGGCTTTCGTAGTAGTCATTTCTGTTACATAATGTTCTGATCAGCAAATAGACGTTTCATTCATTTCACTTTTTTTTTTCCCTTTGTTGATGTACTTACTGGACTGTGTTAACTTAGTCGTGCAGTTCGTGCCATACCCTGGTGCAGTGTTTCGAGGGACTGTTGACACGGGGCTTTTTGAGCTTCAGATATGTTGGATGAACAGTTTGTATCTATTTTAAAACAATATTCCAATTTGTTTGTAGAGCTTATCAATAAGCTTAATTTTCTGGATGAAGGGGAGCAAGACCTGGCCAACTCTAGCACGAACCCTTTTGGTGATCCTGACACAGCAGAATTAAATCCATTTGGAGACCCCGATGTAGAAGGTAATGAATTTGATTTACATAATTCATTGCTAATTGCAAATGCTTAGTGAAACAAGATTTTTATTTCTGTAGGGCTACAAATGAAAAATTTCATTTTGATTAAATACTATTATTTCATGCAGCACTGAGATGACAATAGCAGTGATCCAGTTACCACTAGAAAATTGATTTATCCTTTGAGTCACAGCCTTTGTGTTGAGGCACATTCTGTGTATTTGCCACTGGGGGCTACCGGCTGAAGCAGAGACTTTTAGACCTATCAGGTGCTACAAGTACTCACCTCATGTGGTATGAATGAGCAACACATACTGTCAAACAACCCTGCTCCACGTGGGTGATGGTTTATATCATAATTTCCTTCACTGCAATCTTAACTGCATCACAACTATTCTTGGTTAGCACTAATCTTCATTATTACAATTTAATTTTCTCTCTTTTATTCTTCCTTTTTTTTTGCTTTTACGGCTTCCTCTGTTAAGCCTTCTGGCACCGTGCCTTGCACCACATGCTAGGTGTTAATCCCCTTTCCAGACTGACATGCCCATTCTTGTTCCATTTGGGTGAGATGTACAACCCCTGTAAATTTTTAATCTGATAAGATTTTGGCCGTAAGGCCAGAAAGGAGCACCAGGATAGCAAACATCTCTGCTGTCCTCAACTCCATGCCCAGATATGCAGGCTCCCATCTGCTGGATGTATCACTTCTAGCTTGCAGCTGCTGAAAAAGCCAGTTCATAGTTAATTCCCAAGTTTGAAGCTGTACTTAACCTTTCCTGTTCAAAGCTCCAAGACTTTTCTTCCTACAGAAAACACCAAGTCACTCTGTAATGGCAATGGAGAAGAACCACACTGAGCAGGAGCAGCCCAGGGTGCAGCTAGGGGATTTCTAAGGTCAGGTCAAAGAGAATGGATTCCCAAGCTGCAGTTTCCTCCTGTGGTCACTCACTTTCTTTGGACAAGCTGAATATTTACTCACAACACAGTTTTTCTGCCTTTGGAATCGACAGAGAACGATGTGGGTGGGGATCAAGTCCTGTCGTACTTTGGCTGTGGTGTGGTTCACATCTTATATTTCAGAATCAGGGACATTGCACTATCTTCTGTATTTGGCAACTGAAGCCAGAAAGCCACTATCCTGGGCACCTTCTCCCTCCTATAAAGCTATCAGGTTTTTCTACAGCTGCAGAAGTGAGTTGTTTCAGCTTTGTAGATACCAATATATATGGATTAGGTTCTGGTGTCCTAATCTTTGGCTTTGTTTCCTGTCTGTTCCTTGACTGTGAATTCCCTTAGGATCATGGAGGGAAGCAGAATAAGTGGGAATGTAAATCCCTCTGGTCGTCCATAAATAACTTGGTCTAAGAGACTCAGCCTATTTTCCTTTCTTCCTTCTCTGCTCTAGAAAGAAGAGCTCCCTTCTCCATGGAGAAAGCTGTACAAGCCCCATCCTACCTAAACTGCTTCTTCCAAACCCAGCTTTTCTTTCCTTTCCTTTGGAACCCATTCTGGAAGAAAGCAGTGGGTGTTCTGGCCACAAAATGCAGGGACTCTTTCTCATCTTGGGAACAGGGAGAAACAGCTGGTGTTGTTTCTTAGTACTGGAGTAGCTTGATACCTCATGGCAAGTTCACTATGAGCAGCCTGCATCCAAGACATCAGCCTGCTTATGTTCCTAAAACACTCTCAGAGTATCAGGGACGTGGCTTTTTTTCAGTTGATTCTGGTTCTTTTGGTGTCATCTGCCTTTACTGTCATCTTCAATCACAGTTGTGGACACTTTTCCGTTTCTCTGGATCTGTTCTGTGTACCTGGGACAGTCTCTGTGACCAGACTCTTGGGTCCCATCGACAGCTGTGGGCAGCAATGCTGAGTTGTTGGGTGTGTGAATACCAAGTATTCTTCCCACACACAGTCTCTGTCATGCAGCAGTCAACATGGCATAACAGGACAGTGATTGGGATAAACAGGATGTCACTAGATTCTTCCTACTGTGTCATAAGGTGTTTTTTATCTGAGAGGGATGGACCTTCTGTAAGGTTCATGTGACAGTGTCCTCCTGAAGCACTAAGCCAGGTTGAAAGATCTGAGGAGTTCCAGGCTATCAAGGAGTGGGACATCTGGTGTGGCATTTTTAAAGCTTTTATGTTACGATGAGTGGCTCCTGAGGGATTCTTCTTTTTACCTCAGACACCTCTGAGAAGCACTGGCTCTTCCACTCCGGACCTGTCTTGTCCCTATAATGGGAACTGGTTGTGTTCCCATTACCTTGCTTGGCCTTCTTGACATGTGCCCTTACTCCAGTCCTCTTCCTCCACAGAAAGTTGAGGGGGAGACAAAATGGTGCTGAGACAGATTAGAGAAGATGGTTTTGGTCTTCAGGAACAGCAGGAGTCTGCTGTGTATTTCTGTGGCTAATTGGGTCAGTGTCTCTACATGGGGAGCACCTGGATCTTAACCATTTTGGGGAGATTTCCCTTTGTTTTGAAATGCATTTTGAAGCTACGCAATATCGTAGCTGTTCTCATCCTGTTGTCCAGCTGCTGAAGGCTGCCCTGTTTGTGTCCCATTGTTTACTCATGGTTCTTCTATTCTGCGACCTCCGTGGAACTTTTATTACTGCCATCTCTTTCTAGGAAGCTCTTTGAGACTGTGCCTGCTTGTTTGCTTTTGCATCCTGAAGTGAATGTAAGCTTTTTGGTGGCCACCCCAGAAGCTCGAGAGCATGACAGAGGTTCAGGAGTTTAAGGCAGGCTTTCTCCTACAGGCTTAAAGAGTCACATTACCTGTTTCACTTGTCTTGTGATCTGCTTAAATCAAGAGATTAACTTTTTATGTGTGCAGGGATGAAGTATTTTTCTGTTCGCTTACATGTTAGTCTCTTTATCTTTTTATCTGGACAAGGCATAATCTGGAACTTAGACTTTGCGAAAGTTCAGAGTCTTCTGTAGAATTTGTTACTTAATTTCCCCCAAGACGTGCCGAGCAGCCAGCTGGAGCCTCCTTTCCTGAGTACTTTGCCATCAGATGTGAGGAGGCATGATGCGCCATTTGGCAGAGGTATTCCGAGGATATTCCTATCAAGCCTGTGTGTGCTCAGAGTCACCCAGAGTATGAATATGTATGTATTGACAGTCACTCAAAGAGAAAGGAGGATTACTTGCCAGTAGATACTTGTTTCCTAGACAGATATTTCTTGTGCCTGCTCACAAACCAGCTACTTTCCCTCTATCTTCCTAATCCCATAATCGCTTAACCCTGGGAATGTGGGGTGGAGAGAAACTAAAGGCGTGAGTGCTTCCAGCATCCGTGTGCACGCTGTAGGTGTGGTGCATGGCAGAGGGTCAGCAGCAAGCTGGCTCTGGATGCTGCTGGGATTTAAAAAATCCTCAGTGTCAATGATCTTACACGCACAGCAGAGTCAATGTGCATATGAACACCTTGCCTCAAAAAAATCTTCAGGTGTGTTTCTTGGTTGACATGTCAAATTGGGGCTTATTCCCTCTGTATCTACTAGGTCAGCTAGACATTAGAAATCTGGGCAAATCAAAAATAATCTCTTTGAACAGTGTATCGCTACAGCTTTATACTAGACAACCTTTGCATGATCAAATGAGGACTGCCTTTTGGATTTTTCATCACAGTGCAACAGAATTATAAAATCAGTTAATTTCTGTGCAAAATATTTACTTGGGGAAGTCAACACGTACAACAAATGAAAGTAGAAAAATCACAACATGCTTTCATCACTCCAGATACTTTTTTTGATTAGGTGGGGAATACAAATTTTTAAGTTGCATCTAAGTGTGCATATACAACACACACAAGACATGAGGGTAACTCTTCGCTAGCACACCCTGTCATTTAGAGCACCATTTACTTCAGCAGTGTGTTTCATTACCTTGTGTGTGGACTTCTGAGCTCCCTGCAGCATGTTTTACACTGAAAATGAAAACACTGTTACAATGCAGCACCAAATCCCAAATCGTTCCAGGATAGTCCTACACACAGAGCAGCACAGGAACTACTTGAGAGGAAAATGGTGTCTTTGTCCCTTCTGTTTCTTCATGGAAAGCAGTGTGTTGCGAGTGTATGAATAAAGGGATCAGAAAATCACCAGTGGTGTATGGGGATGCCAGTCATTACTCTTTCTAGAAGCACTGGGCAGTTTCATTTTTACTCTGTGCTCTTTGCTGGGTGCTCACGTCCCATGGTGCCTGTGTGCCTGCCTGCCAGTCAGGCAGCCGGTGGCGTAACCGAGTATCTCTCACATGTGGCTCGTTCTTTCATCCTCTGCCAAGGGGAAAGTGGTATGTGCGATGTTTTGGTGGAGGTTTTGTTTGGTTTTAAGGGATGTGTCACAATATGTTTGTGTTACAAAAGGCAAGTGGGTTGAAGGGCAGGGTGATTTCTGGAGATGCTTTGGCTGATTGTGCAGATAGGTAGTGCCAGAATGATTATTATCACAAACAGGGTTTCTCAGTGGAGTTAGGGCAAGTAATGTTTCCAGAATCTGGCACAAGAGCAGCTGGTGCTTCTGCTGTAGTAATACTTCTACCTCTCTTGTTGTCACTCCTACCCCTGTGGCTTTATTACTTAATCACGCAAAATTATTTTGTGTTTGACCCTTGAAGTGCCAAACTGCAAGCATTTTTTTTCTTTTTCTTTTTTAAATTTATGTCAATGTAGAGACTGAAGTCCTATGTGAAGCTATGACGAATGATGAGCAGGGGAATCTGTGTTGCCTTCTGAATGTAATAGCAGCTTCGAGAGGGAAATAGACCCCTTCTAAGCTGTAGTATGTTTGGCCTGCCAAAGTGCAGTTCTCAGCATCATCAGCTCTTTGAGAAAATGAGTCTATTACAGGAAAGTGACAGGTGACAGTGGTGTGGCTTTAAGAGCAGTGCTGTTGAGTCATCATCATAACAACTTAATTGGTTATAGAGAGGCTTGTGATGACCAACATTTGACACAAAGCTAGTTCTAAAGAGTTTCAGATACCCCATGGGAGAGATCTGTTTGGGTTCAGGTGGGGACCCTTGTGGGAACCCTCCCTCCCTGTGGGTACATTGAAGGAAGCCGAAGGGGGAGGAAAATAGCATCCTGGAGGGCAAGAGAAGAGAGAATGTGTAGCCAAGTTAAGTGGGTTCTAGGTGAGCCTCTACAAAACTCTGCCTATAAAAGTGTCTTGAGAATGACATTTTTAGATGCCTTTTTAATTTCAGCCTGCGTGTAGGATTTTATGAAATATTTTAGTTAATAACAAGCCAGAGGTGTCTAAACACTGATATGTAACGCTGTGTGTAAGGCCAAACATGTAGTTACTGTTGAGCCAATGAAAAAGAGAAAGAATTTTGTCATAGTTAGGGTTACAGCACTTCATCCAGTGTTGAAATAGAAAGAATTGCAAAAACCATTTGCATTGCCCCTTAAAACGTATCAGATTTAAACAAGCATTTAACTCAGTGTTTCCAGGAGACACTTTAAAGCAAATACAGATAAAAGCTTATGCTGTAGTTTTAAGAAGTTGTTTCCCTTGATGTTTTTAACTGCAGGATCTATTACTGACTTTCCTTCTTGAGTTATCAGAAAGTTTCCCTCAGATATGATAATGTGTGTTTATCAACAGATTCATGTGCAGGTGCAGTGATCCATCATATGGAGTTGCAGAAGCAGCTATTTGTAGTTGTCCACTCTCTTGATAAAATATTCTAATATTTGAGCAAAGTTTAAAGTAGTAAAATGTTTGGTTAAAGCTTTGTCAATAAGCAACACTATTTGAACACGATATCAGTCCTTTTTTCCTGCATTTCATTAGGTTATTTTTGGTTTTTGTATGGAACTCTCTTCTGAGGACACATCTCCAAAGCACTTCTGCTAGTTCATCAAATCACTAAATGTATGGGTAATATTTGAGTAATATTCTGACTACCATGAGCTTCAAGACATGGTATGTCCAGTGTATACTGTATGAACAGTGAGGGTGGGATTTGACTCACCTGACTTTAAAAGCAGTTTGGACATATGCCTGTAAGCTTTGAGTGTAAAGGAGTCAGCTGAACTGCAAATACCCACTCTGAGGACACCTCAGGGCAAGCAAAGCGAAGCTTTTGCTTGCCATGACCACCTGCAATGGACACTAGAATGACCTAAGCCTATATAGAACCACTTTTCCAGTTTAGCTTAGAATAAATTTAAAAGTACATTTTAAATATTTGGCTCTGCTCTGATATATTTAATCTATAATACTCTGAAGGATTCTTGCTTGATTTGATCATATTTGTGTTTTTAAGAATTTCTGCCTTAAATGCTTTATTTTCCCTTGCCAGTTAAGCTATAGACCTTCAATATTATTTCGGTGTGTCTTTTCTCTGAAACAGCTTTCATAAAGGGATGTAGGCTTATGATCACATCACCTCATAGCCTAGGGTTAATACACATCACCTGCTGTGCAGTAACTTCACTTTCTCCCAGGAGAAGTTCCCAGGAGTTTATTCCCTTTTCTGAAGGAATAAGCATTTACTGTGGGGTAGGAGCGAACACGTGCACTACAGCTGACATACTGCAAATACACACCCTGACTTTTTCCTGCCGTTGTTTGTCTGCATGTCCATGCTGCAGCATGGGTCTCCTCCACAGGCTGCAGGTGGATCTCTATTGTCCTGAGAAGAGCTAGAGCCTTTCCTGCTCCGAGCCTTTGCCCTTATCTGGTGCCTAGTCCAGTGCATAGATAGGTGAAGTTGCTACCTGCAGCTAGGGATCATGTTCCTATCCAACTAGGAATGGCTCTGGTTCACACTGTAAGTTAGGGTTGGTCACACTACATGGGGTAGGGCTTTCCATCACCTTGGCCATGCTAATAGCTGGATTCAGGGTGAGCTGGATGTTTACTGTCAGGGTAGAGAACGCTCACATTTTCTAGCAATTCACCAGGATTAGCAGCTTTGGTACATCATCCATCCAAACTCATGTAAACACAGTGCTTCCCTTTGTTGGTTGTGTGACTAGAAATTTTGTCTTCCCAGATATTTCTTCAGTGAAAAGTCCACTTGGAACTCCATCTTTTTATTTTTTAGACTCTTGTTACAAATAACTTTTAGAGTTGCTCTGTTAAGCCTTAAAGGTATGTTTAGTTCACTTTAGTAACCATACCTCTGAAAAACACACGCTTTTCTTTAAGAGTAATGTGGATATGGTTATTGAAAGTTAGGTTTTAATGACACTACATGGAAGTTCCTATTTGCCTAGATTTTGAAGTACATCACATTCAGTATTGAACAGAACTTCTGATTATTTGATGCTGCAAGAAGAGTAAGATTAACATTACTAAGTGTCTTTGTAATAAATGTTGTGTTGCTGTATGGGAATTTGCATTATTCAGTATCCAGAAGCCATTCACTGTAGAGTAACAGACACCACAGAAAGGACATTACACAGAGAACAGCATGCAGCTGCAGCTTGCCAGTAACCTTTTGTTGTACAGCCCAAATAAAAGATGAGTGATTTGATCATCTGTCTCTTTAGGGTTAAATTACGTTAGTTTTTACTGTGAGATTATGTATTGTTACCAGGGGCACACATGTGTTTTGAAATGTAATTACTGGTCATGCTTAATAGCTGATTTTTAGTTCAGTAATTTTAAGAAATGAAAAGGCCACCTACTTACTGTCACAGTTTTTAAATCCAGTAGTATTATAAAATACAGGATGTCTTTTTTCTTTATTAAAAGATCAAATAAATAATTAAGAACATTTTGTTAGGACACAAATTGGCTAATACTTTGTGAAAATGTTTTAATATCTGTTGTGATGCCATTTATATGACAAATAAGAAAACTAATAACTAATTATGTTGAAAGAGCTGTAGTAAGTGAGAAAATGACTCTTATTCAATATAGCCTAAATGAAAAGACGTTTTGAAAGACCTGTTTTTGAATAAACAAGCATGAAAATTCACCTAAGGCTATGGCTTTATGTATTGAGAGTTAAGAAGCAGGCCTTTTCATATACCTTTAAAATACAAAGATCTGATAAAATGGTTTCAAATTTTTAATTTGTTAAATCTGGTTTGTTTTTTTTATTATTTGGTAGAACTTCACCCTGAAATAGCTTCATCTTCAAAGGCAGAAGAAAGTTTCTATGCTGACAGTTACAATCCCTTCAAGGATGAAGATGCCCCAGAGTACTTAAACCCATTTGATGAGCCGGATCACGCACCTGTAGCACCTGGAAGTGTAAGAGATTCTCCTCCACAACCTGCAAAGAGGAAAAACATCAGGCCAGTGGATATGAGCAAATACCTCTATGCAGATACCTCTAAAGCTGAGGAGGAAGAGCTGGATGAGTAAGTATGATTCTCCACCTTTCAACAGCTTTGCAAGCATTAGTAGTGGGATCCCTAGCTTAATCTTGAGGTGTACTGGGTTGAACCTTTAGTGATCTTTAATCACCTCCTTAGGACAGACTCATCCTTGGGCAGCTCAGCAGCAGGAAATACCATACCCCCAGGTCATGCTATTCAGCTGAACATGATCAGTGAGGAAACTTTCCTTTGCCTTATTGATAGCAAGCAACTTGATAGAGAACAAGTCTGTGGACCTTTCTGGCACTTCATGCCCTGACAATTGCAAATGAGCCAGGAATTAAGGAGCAGCAGAGCTTGGTCCTTCCTCTCCTTTTTACCATTATTTTTACGACATAAGATATTAATTGTTTGCTGCTGATAACAGGGAGTTTGTTTTATCTTGATGTGCTATGTAAAAAGGAAGAGCATTTTGCAATCTACATAGCACATTTTTGAGAATCTCATAAACTGTGAATACGTGGGAGAGATAACACCATATGCACTTACTTTGGTTGTTTCTTTCAGCATGACCACACATGAAACTTCTATAAACTCACCCTGACTGCCTTGTGTTACAGTATAGAAACTATCAGGAAGGGAGAGCTTTTTGCAATTGCTGCACAGCTTGGGAGGTTGGAAGGTGTATCCTTAATCCTTGTTTGTGGTCATTAGTCACCAACCACACCACTCATGAGACAGTTTATGGTGATTACATCTGAGCAATTTTACAGACAACACTTCTAATTAACATTTAATTTTACATTATTTAATGAGATTTATCATGACATTTGCATTACTTTAATATTAACAGAGGTATACTATCATCATCTTTCTGTTTCTCTGTCTATAGCTGTGGTCTAGGAAATGGAAGGATTCCCAGGCACTCTAACAGAAATATATGAAGGGCTCTGCAGAGTTTTTTCCTTTTAGAGCTCAGTGGCCATGGATTTAATGTTGTTGTTTGGTCTGTGAAGAATAAAAGAAACAAATAAATCAAGGGCATTGGGAATGATGCCTCTGCCAGCTCCACTTACCAGCACAGTGCCTGAATAAACAGCACTGGCTGCTGTGTCTTCAGAGCACAGTGTGATCACACTGACAGCCACACCAGGCATTCCTCGTCATTCACTGGTCACCAGAATCTGTAGGGAATAAAAGTGTGTGTATTTTACACCCACCAAGATGTAGGTAATAGAGGACAGCAAAGATTGAGAAAAAGCCACATGGATGAGCAAGTGAAGAATTTTCTCTGTTTTCTGTTTATATTCCCATTTCCACCCTAAGCACATCTATGCCAAAGGGGCTTGTGGCAGGGCTGTAACCCTTTCTTTTGCTGTGTACTGGACTTTAGCCTTGGTTTACAACAGCCTCCTTCTTGTTTTAATGGCTCCATTTGCTTCATTGTTGCTTTTCCCCAAAGATAAAAATAAATTCCCCGTAGGTGGATTCTACTTGAACATAAAGCTGTATTTTCATGATAAAGCAATGTCCCATGGGAAGATGGAAGGATAAGGAGTCAATAAACACTGTAAAATCAATTTTTCACATCTTTTACATAAGTTTTTTATGTCCTGACCCCCAAAGTAACCTTCCTCTCCACATTTTCCTCTGAAGTTACAGGAGCGTACATCATACAAAAAGACGTGGAGACCATTTGTTGAATGCATTGGGTAGAAGTGTGGCAAGGAGAACCTTTGAATCTTTATAATGAAACACTCTGGAGGAATGAGTGTAATGATAAAAGCCCAGTCTAGAAACACAGGACATGCGGTATTAGCTCACATCTACAAACACTATTTTGCCTTATCTCACGTCATTAACTTTCAAATTTTTAAGTAGAAAGCTCCTGCTAAGGCATGGTCTGGTGAGCACCAAAGGCAAAATTTTCACAGGCAGTGCCAGTTGGTGTTTTTTGGATGCCCTAAGTCATGAGGCTTTATGTCCAGATGTGTATTGTTTTTTATCTACTGTGAATATTGATGCTTTTATTATCTACATGAGTGGGTAATCTTCTTCCAAGCCTATTGAAGTCTAGGTTTCAATGTCAATTTGTGGCAGAGTCTTCCACAAGAAAACAAGATCTGTAATGAATTGCATTTCTTTTGTTGATTGTAACTGAATTCCCTTTCCAGTCCCATCCTGTCTCTTCTGCTGGCTTATCAAAACAACAGTTAGTAGTGTTGGATTTACCTGCCATAAACATTTGTTGTCGTGTCTGTCTCTAGCATGTTCACCTTACCTTGTCACTTGTCTGAGTGCTAACTTTTTCAATCTCTCTTCATACAGAAGTCTCTTCATCTCTCTAATCATTTCCACCGCCCGTCTCTGGACCCTGTTATTTCTTCTGCTATGTGTCTATTTTAAGATGTGTTGACTTGGCCTGAGCAGTGTATTCAAGACAAGGCTGAACAACCGAGTCATGTCATGAGAATAGAAAACTTTGCATGTTGTTTTCAACCTCTCTCATAACATCTTGTCTTTTGATTTCTTAAAAATTCTGTTTCATTTTTGGCTATCACTGGTCGAGGGCTTTCTCCAGGTGTCCTTTTGAACCTATAGGTGGAAGGCATGAAATGGAAGAAATGGAAGGCTGATTTACTGTTGATCAGGAAATACAATGTATTTTTACCCCTATGTCTTAAATGTTTAACTGGAGTTCACTTAATGTACTGCTTGGCATTTTTCTCTTATATTTTGTGTGAAATGCAGTGATGTGTCCTGAGAACATGGACACACCAGTTAGATCAGAACCCTTGTCCCACTCTGCTCTGGCAGATCCCTAGTTCAGATCCTGGACTCGGAGCTTACACGAAGTGTCCCAAGAGCTGAACTCTGACTCCAGTTTTGTAACAGACTCTCACTGTAATCCTGTAAAAGGTATTTGGCCTCAGTGCACCTCTGTGAAGGATTTACCTTGGGTAACTTGCTTCATTGAAATGTATTTGACTAACGTTTGTGAAGAGAACTAATACTTCGTAACACACACAAAGCACAGTCACAAGCATAAGCATTGTGAGGCACTGCATGGCACAGAGGGACTTAGGTGAACCAGTACATTTACTCTGCTGCAAAACTGTGCTCTCAAAACATACTTACTCTGGCTAAATTCTCATGCCTAGCTAAAGATAAGGAACACTAACATTTTCCTTTTCTTAGTTTGGGCATTTCAATGTTAGTGGACAATTCTGCTTTTGCCTTTTTGAATTTTGTACATTAAAATCCACCTGTTAGTGAAGGACAGCACACCTTGTGAAGTTAATTATTTGAAAATAGTACAGCTCACAGCTGCTTCATGTATAATGCTTTCAACCTTAATAACCTTAGTACTTCTGATTGGCAATATTGCCTGGCCTTTTAGCCCTGCCACACTGGCGGCTTTGGTTTTCCTCCTCAGTAAAATGGGTTTTTTTGTTTATTTTTTTTCAGCTAACTGGTAAGACTGATCAAAATAATTTTTAAATTGGTTAGAATAAAACTTGCTTTCCAATATCATTTGGCTCTGTGGCTTCTTATCTCATTAATCATTGTATGTCTTAGAATTATGCTGTGTAATTGGCAAGGCTGTCGAGTTGCCATCTGCTGAAGTTGCCTGTTGCACAAAAAGCCACAAGCCACCACATTGTCAGTGACAGTTTAATGCCAGGTAGCTTGTCAGGTCTGGGACTTTTTAATTTTGTGGAGGACAGTCTAATGTCTCTTTAGACAAATCATTTTATGTGGATCAATTAAATAACTTCACAGAAGCAGTAAACATGGGGCTGACCTCAGAGAAAAGTCCTTTTATATTTTCCAGCTAAGGCTGTTTCCAACCAGACTTTTCAGATGCTTAATTTTTTGTAGAGCCATGCGGAAGCTGTTGGACCAAACTCTGCTACCTGTATCAGATCCTCATGACTTTAAACTTTATAGTTTGTTCAAGAAAGAACCATTTTGGTCTTTTTTTCCTGTGTTAACGTTAATGTTTGAAAAATCTTGCTCAATATTTGTAAGACCAATTAAAGGTAGTGCTGAGGGCAAAGTAGAAGGTAGCATGTGTGCACGTCTGTGTCTGTGACCAAAATGTGAGGATTTAGTCTGGCTTTCAAGCACGCTCTTCTCTAGAGAAAAAGAGCGGTGGCTTCTCTCCTTTTAGCACTTCCTTCTGGTGGGTACAGAGGGTACATTTCCTCAGGATGACGCTTGCAGCACAGGCAGTTCTGGAGCTTAAAAATTCAAAAGATGGTTCTTCCAAACCTGTTTACTCTCGTTGATAAGGCGTTGGGCTTTTTCTCACACCAAAATAATTTTAACACCTTACAAATACACCTTTCTAATTCAGAGCTAAATTCCTGCCAAACATGCTGTGCCTGTTGGCTGTTCCGAAGGCTGACTTGTTGAACTAAATAAAACCTTGTGCTGTCCCATACAATGCATTGTTCTTCGGCCTTTATCTCTTTTATCTTCATTTTCACCTCCCTTTGAACTCTCTGGTGTCTGAAGGCAGCTGAGCTGGGTTGTCAGCTAAATTAGAGCTACTGACAGCTGGATGCATTCTCCACTCCAGCCTGAATACCTCCTTTTCCTACTGCCTCCCAAGGAAAACACCCTTCTGTTTCCATTTAACTTGTTATTTTGGTTGCCTTTAGTTTTGATTGCGCTGGTGGCTTTGCACTTGATGGGCAGCAATGTGGGAACACCTGAAAGTTGCCTTCAGTCAACAAATGAGTTATTTTGGTGTTAGTCTTTCCTTTTACTTTAGGAGCTGGATATCTTTTTCTGTAAGGAGCAGAAGCAGCAGATTCTTAGAAAGGTCNTTTTTCCTGTGTTAACGTTAATGTTTGAAAAATCTTGCTCAATATTTGTAAGACCAATTAAAGGTAGTGCTGAGGGCAAAGTAGAAGGTAGCATGTGTGCACGTCTGTGTCTGTGACCAAAATGTGAGGATTTAGTCTGGCTTTCAAGCACGCTCTTCTCTAGAGAAAAAGAGCGGTGGCTTCTCTCCTTTTAGCACTTCCTTCTGGTGGGTACAGAGGGTACATTTCCTCAGGATGACGCTTGCAGCACAGGCAGTTCTGGAGCTTAAAAATTCGAAAGATGGTTCTTCCAAACCTGTTTACTCTCGTTGATAAGGCGTTGGGCTTTTTCTCACACCAAAATAATTTTAACACCTTACAAATACACCTTTCTAATTCAGAGCTAAATTCCTGCCAAACATGCTGTGCCTGTTGGCTGTTCCGAAGGCTGACTTGTTGAACTAAATAAAACCTTGTGCTGTCCCATACAATGCATTGTTCTTCGGCCTTTATCTCTTTTATCTTCATTTTCACCTCCCTTTGAACTCTCTGGTGTCTGAAGGCAGCTGAGCTGGGTTGTCAGCTAAATTAGAGCTACTGACAGCTGGATGCATTCTCCACTCCAGCCTGAATACCTCCTTTTCCTACTGCCTCCCAAGGAAAACACCCTTCTGTTTCCATTTAACTTGTTATTTTGGTTGCCTTTAGTTTTGATTGCGCTGGTGGCTTTGCACTTGATGGGCAGCAATGTGGGAACACCTGAAAGTTGCCTTCAGTCAACAAATGAGTTATTTTGGTGTTAGTCTTTCCTTTTACTTCAGGAGCTGGATATCTTTTTCTGTAAGGAGCAGAAGCAGCAGATTCTTAGAAAGGTCTGGAGATTTTATGCCTGATTTTCACTTATGCTTTGGTAAACTTCGCCTTTCAAAAGTAGACTTCTTTTCCATGGTGTGGGTTGTTAATTGCTTGCTTTTTCTCAGTGAAAATAGGATGGCTGTAAATTGCATTAAAATAAACTAAAGTTTGTCTATGAGAGTGAAATACTAAAAGTACATACTAAAAGTACAAATGAAGGAGAGAAATTCAACGTTGTGTGGAAGGCAACTGGATGAGTAGTTGTTTTTTCACTGCTGTTGTAGTTCTTAAAAAATAGTGTGTACTAGCTCCTGACTCTTATCCTGAGAGGGGATTTGTGAAAGGATCTAGCTAGGTAGACTCTTTTCTAATGCATTAGTGTTTCCATCCAGAGTTGAATTCTAATGGACTTCAAGGGACTGAGGTTATTTGTTGTGCTCGGTTACACTGCATATAGATTGTTGGGAATCATAATTTGAGATGTATGATAAATATATCTTGCAGGGGAAAGAGGGACTAGAAAAGAGTAAATTAATGTATCCATTTCATAACTAACTGTCATAACTAACAAAATATGAGAAGCAGATAGTATTAATAATGAAATAATTCAGTGCAAAAAAGATTCCTGTAAGTATCCTTAGCAGGATACAAAACTGCTGGCTCTACTAAGTGTGTAGAAGAAGCCACTGTTTGATGTATTATTGATTGATTGATATTTGATGTATCTAGCTAACACAAAATTTGGCAAAATTTGGCTGTGTAGGTAGTTACTTAGGGTGGTACAAATGCAGAGTTGGAACATGGACACCTGAGTTAAGGGTAATTCTTTGGACTGCATATACTTGGTGGAAGATGTTTGCTCTGTATCATTCTCAAATAGGGTTTAGTTATAAAAAGCACTTTCAAAATAGGTGATGCCTACAGAGGCTTTGCTGCTGTCTGCAGAGAGCTATATGCAAGTCACATGGGGTTTTCTTCCACTGTTCTCTTATCCTAAGAGGAAATGGTGTGGCGCCTGTGAAGTACAGTTTGAAATACACTCGAGGTTAACTGTGTACCCATGGAGGCCAAAATTTTCAAGCCTGGACAGCCAAGAGTGAGGCCTCTACAGGGAGCACAACTGTACCAGTGGCCTGATTCTCTATTGTTCTAATGAAGCTTTCTTTATTCTGTTCATTAGAGTGTTAAACGCCCAGCAGCTTCACTCAAAGTTTTTGCTATTGATTGTGTCATAAAATTAGATCACTCTGTGATAGATAGCAAATTCCAGAGTTAGCTTTATGCAGTTGATAAAACTTCTGCAATTTACAGGACTTTATAAAAATTATGGAAATTATGACCAAATAACGCTGCTCTAGCTGTTGTAACTCACTTTTCAATTGCGTGAAAAAGTAGTGTTTAAAAGCATATAAAGGTAAAATATTCTTATGTGGGATAATAAAACCATTTTAGTCATTGGCTTTCCTAAACAGCTCTTATTTTTGGTTTTATTTCCAAGGAGATAGCAAAGAAATGTGTTTCCCTTCTTTTAATTAGATCAAATCCATTTTATGAACCAAAATCAAGCCCTGCTTTAATTAAAGTTGCTCGGCAAGAACCAGAGAAGAAGATGAAAAGAAAGGCTCCTGAACCCCCAAACGTCTTGCCAAAGACAGAGGTGGGCATGGGTGAGAGCATGTCAGCAATTCCTGCATCGAGGGAGCTTTCCTCCTCTCCTAAGGTAAGCTTTTCATACCAGAATTTTGTCTTTGTTCGTAACAGTGCCTTTCTGTGCATTGTGATCATCCTGTTTATTTCTGCTGGCATCTTAAAAGCTTTGCCTGTACTCAGTAAGGTGTTGGCTTGTCTCTATTCACTTGGTTCGTAGGGAGGGTGCAACGGTAGGAGCTTGTATTTTTACTTTAAGGATTTAATGACAACAGTATCAGCAGCTGCAGTTTCAAAGAAAAGTCTTCCAGTAACCAATGTTACAGGACAGCTGGATATGCCATCGAGAAGGAAGAAAATCATGTTGAACAGTACTTTGTCCTGATCTATTTTAATGCTGCTAAGCCTTGCCCCTGTTGAAGAGTCTGTCTCCACGTTTCTGTCATAAATCTGGGTTTTAAAAGCTTAGGACTGGATACTGTTTATTTGTGTTGGGATTTATATATGTCCAATTCCATAGCTGTGTTGAAGTAATTAAAAAAAAGACAGTCTAGTTTAAATCTAGTTTAACTGTTTACTAGGAATGTCCAGACTCAGCATACTTACATATGCACATCCATTTATGTTTTCACGGGAAAATCAGAGTTAATCTCATTGGAAGAGGTAATTTGAGGGGTGGATGTTTTATTAGTACAACAGCCAAGTTCTGTCAGTGTGGATTTCAGCTCCAGTGTTTCAGCAGTTAGCACCACTTGTGCTTTTTCCTTAAACAAAATAAGCATTTATTAGTATGAGTTAATGGACCTTTCTTAGAAATGAATGTCATACATTGTTTTAAAGGTAGGAAGATGAGGACAGAATGCCTCCCTTCCAGTGTGTCTTACCCAATGTATGCACATTATCATCTGGTTTGCCTTGAATCAGAGCTGCTGTACTCTAATTTTGGAATTGAGGGAAACTACTTGTCATACCTATCATTTCACTGTGTAATTACTCAGCCAGATTGCTCACATGTCCTTGTCCACTCAGGCTCTGACCTTGTTGTCATTTTACCACTCGCTCAGGCTAAAGAGTATGAGGCCAGAAATCTAATTGTGTCTGCTCATGGCAAAACATAACAGTGGAGTAAGACCACAAATACACTTCACAAGTTATTCTTTATGTGCAAAACCACAACTAGGAATATATGAAATCAAAGCACAGCAGTTTTATAATGCTCTGAAATGGGGTTCAGTCCTGTTAACCGGAGTTTCTACATGAGTTTCTGCATGAAATATGACACATTATTTGATTTCTGGTGGAGTCTGGCCCTTGGGTCAAAGCAAAATGGCCAAAGCAAAGCTTTCTGGTACTACCAGGCTGTGAAAAGATATCTGTGGAGATTTTTATCAGGTTGCTTGGTGGAAATTGTGCCCCCCTTGCTCATTGTTTGAGAGATGTTTTTTCACAGATATGCATCCAAGGAAATATGTCTCTGCTTCATGCATGTCTTCGCTGTGCTGAAATAACATGTTGCTACTGAGTTTGGTTGTTGTAGTTTTTGTCTGCCCTAGATGAAGCTTTAGAGTGTCTGAAAGGTGGAACTGATTAAGAAAAGATTCAGGATTGAACTCGCTGAGAAGACTGCTGTTATGGACAGTCAAGTAGATCCTGCTCTTGTGCGTGGTGTTACTTGGTGAATGTTTTGGTGCCTGCCTGCTTGCTGCCCACCTTTCTGACCCTGAGGCACAGCTGAGATCAGCAGAGGTCCACATACTGAAACTCTGGTTTTCCTTAGGGCTGGGAGGGAAGGTGGAGCTCTGTGCTCTTTTATAGGAAAGCTTTCATTAATTTTTTTAGCAGGACTTTGGAGGATAGGAGCCATTAGGGAAGGCTCCAAAGCAGATGCAGTGTCCTGGTTCATTATATTACAGTGGAAAGTTTTGCTGAGTGGGTGTGTTAAAATATTGTACGGTCACTTGCAATGCAGAAAGCTTTCTGTAAGCAGAGTCTTTCTTCTGTGCTTGAATTGTTTTGCACTCAGATCAAAAGCACTTTACTTGGAATGCTTTTTGAAATTTGGAAAAGTACTGGCATTTAAAAGAAAAGAAACTGTTTTCTCACAGCGCAGTACAAAATAGTGCCCAGGTGGGATTTGGAGTGTTGGCACAAATGCCTTGTTTATTGCTCAATGATAGAGACAATGTTTAGCAACTCCGCAAAAACTTCCAGCCAAAGGTATAGGCACTATACAAACATGAACTTAGTACATGCCCTTCTGTAGGGGAATAGTCCTATAGAGGTAAACCTAGGTAAAGGGAGGTTGAATCATGTATCTCATTCAGTGTTTTGTCCAAGTTTGCTGTGCACAGAAAGTTTTGGGAGTTACACCAGAGGCTAAATGGTTTCAGCAGGTTCAATTCCCTGTCTTGGTTGTTGTCATAGGAAGTATCTGTGGAGCAGAAATGCTACACTTTAAACTACACAAACACAGCATTAATATTAGAACTTCAGAGTTTGAGGAAAAAGATTCCAAAAGCTCCTCTGCAAATCTTTCACAGAGTATTTGGTGTTCATTTTTCTTCCACGTGCTAGTGGTGTTCATCACATTGGCTGAATCCAAAAAACACAAATGCTGTCATTGCCATCTACACACCAGCAAGTTTATTAAGTGGTGAGCAGTCAGTTACCTGTAGTAGCAAACCCTTTCCAAGCCTCTTCAATATCTTCCCCTTGAGCAGGCCCCTTTGTTCACTTGGAGATCCCGTGTCAGCTGTATTGGTGAGGAAGGGTCAGTTATCTATCTTAGATAAGGTAGCGTCTAATACTCCGTAAAGGTCCAGCACTTCAGCCCACAGTATTAGCTCAGTATTTGCCATATCTGAGTTTGGAGGAAGTTTTGCTTTCAAGTTTTTTTATCTATTCACACTTCCTGAAGGAATATCTTAATTCTCTCCTGTCTTGCATATCTCCTCCAAACTAATCTGAGTCATCAGAGAGAGCTTAAAATGCAGAGTCTGAGATCTGGAGTTACCCCACAGTTAATCATCTCAAATGACTTGAAAACTATGGTATGCTGACTCTATTTAGGTGAGTCTGACAGAGTGCAAAGCTGTAATTAAGCTCTTCAGTCATCAAACTGCTACAGTGCTGTCAAGCCCAACTGAAGCCTCCTTGGGCTTGTTACTGTCATACATGTGTTACTGTTCTTTACATGGTTTGCATAACCAGGTTCTGCCTTTCACAGAGGTGATAGAGGCTTTCTAAATTTCCCCCACGTGTTGACTTTGTGGGGAAAAAAAGTGGTCTCAAGCTCAAAATGTGGTATCAGACCACTACATGGCATGCATATCAGTGCTCATTGTTGCTTTAGCTGATTACAAAATATACATGTGAACTTGAGCAGGGTGAAGTCTCAGCCAGTTTCAGCATTTCTTCTCTTCCCTGCATTACGCTGAATTTATTTGGAGGAAGATCAGTCCCAGAGCTGGCAACTATGACTCGTGGTAAAGAAGCTAAAGCAATGTGTCTCTGCACAATCAAGGATTTTATTGTCTTTCTGAGAATGAGGGGGCAGGAATGCTAGTGAATTTATGTAGGAGGTAAAGAATTATTTACTAGGGAACTGGAAGAAACAGGTAAGAAGTCTCAACCACAGAGTTATTTTTAAATGTTAAAAGAAATAATTCTTGCTCTGGATTGACATTACTTACTGACTCCTTTGAAGCACAGCATATGCCCTTCACTTTCAGGGAACAATTCTGAGAGAGGCTTTTCTTGTGATTTGGTGTATTCAGTTTATTGCCAGACTTCAGCCAAGGCTCCTGTTGATGCCTCATGAATCCATCAGGTTTCTGCCATTACCATTAACCTACTGAAAGTAAACAGGGATGTTATATTTGGTGAATCCAGCTTGGTCTCATGTCCTTTCTCCCATCTTCAGGGTCTGGAAGCCTGTGTTGGTTAAACAAATGCCTTACAGAGTAACTGCTGCGGGCTGATGAGCTGGGATTTGGGAGCTCTCAGAGCTCCATCTCACAGCTGCCTGCCCAGAATCTCTCAGTAAATGAAACTCCTGTACTCCATCCTGGGGATAGATGTTTCTCTGGCAATACATGATTATATGAACAGACATGAAATTGGTATCAGACCACAAGAAGCTTTTTGAACTTAACCTTGAATGAATTTTTAGTTAAGCCTTGCAACTGATGAAAGTGTATGGCAGCAGGACAGGATGATAATTCAGCTTAAGACTATCATTATTGTATACACCATTCTTGCCTTTATGAAGGCCATGGTTTTGCTGGTAGTCATGAAAACACAGGAATTGGTTTCGGTGCTTTTAGACAAGAACTTTTGATGGCCTTTTAAGTTGGTGGAAGAGGAGAATACACATTCACATAATAGTCCACAGCAAAGAGTAACATCTCTGTTTATCACCATCGTTGTTTAAGATCTGTCTGTCTCTCATTTTAAAACTAAAATTAATTGTTTTGCATGCCAGGTAATAATCTGCTCTCTCATGCCAGACAAGCTAGCTGATTTAAGCTCTAATGAAACATTTATAGGAAATACAGAATCCTTTTTCTACATGACATGTAATAACCCATCTCCATCCAGTATCCTTGGTAATCTGCTGTGTATCTGCAGTGCTTCAGGATGTTTAGGCTGTCCAGAAAGATTTCTGCCTGATAGACAGTTTGTCCTTCAAGCAGCAAAGGAGGTACAAATTACTTCCTTATGAAAGAAGAGAAATTCTCAGATACTTCTCAAGGGAACAAGAAGAAACCTGTAATTTTTGTTTCTCCTTCTTATTTATTCTAAGTCAGAATGAATGCTAGAGCACAAAACACTCAGGTAGGTTTAGTGGAAGGGGGAGAAGTGACATTCCATATAGCACTAGGCACAGCTCCCAAGATATCAGAGATCCTAAAGTCTCCAGTTGTTTGTTTTCTCTGCTTTTATTTGCCTCAAGATTATCAACCTTATGTGACTAAACAGTAGGAAAATTTCATCCTAGAACACAGGTGTAGTAATGGAACCAAGTGGAGGAATGGCAGTAAACTCCAAAGGGGAGATAAAGATCACTCACTGTCTCTTGGTATCAAAAGTATCTCCAGTTGTCCATTCACATAAGGACTTCCCAGCTTTCTGGAACATCTTCTTCAATGATTTGACTCCTTTTCAGCTTCACATTTGCTGCAAAGGAACTGTACAACTCCTTTTCATGAGATCTTTGGCACTCCCTATGTAGACAGATGGTTCAAGCCCAAGGAGGACCTGGAAGGTACTGGATAGAATTGGAAGAATTGGTCTACTGTTATGCACTTCAGGAAAAAAAAAAGGCACTCTGAGAAAATCTGCCTTTGCATGCAGCCCAGAAACATTTTTTTCTTTTAACAGGAAGAAAGACAAGCTACACACATAGTATGAACAGAGAGACAGTGAGATAATCATGTGGAAGCAAAGACAAGTCATTCAGCTTGCAGCTTTTCAAGTGTTAAAGAATAAAAGAGGCTACATTTTTTTAATCCAATACTTAACCAATTTCTTATTACTGTTTTCATGAGTTTTAAAAGGTGTTTGTGAACTTGACTATATTGCCTTCATAGTATTTCCGTGATTGGTGCCAACAGGAACCCACTGTTGGACATCATGACTATAGATGAAACCAAGCCCTTCCATGTTGTATGTGTGGCTTTCTGCCCTTCTGACTGAAGTATCTCGTGCCCATGCTGTCAGAAAGATGTAGGTGCTGCTCTATAGTCACATTATCTCTAAGAGAGATGCTTTCTTCAGAATTTGGGTGTTGAAACCCTCAGCAATTTGCCCAAATGTTCTTGTAGCAGGAGTTATACCCAGGACTGGAGTCAGAGCTGAGCTGCTTCCATCCTCAGCCCATTGCTTCTCTCCTTGTCCCAGAAGCTGCAGTATTACCCAGATGGAAACACGTCCTCACGTGGTGGCTCACGCCGCACTGTGTGTGCTGTTCTGCAGGGAGCCAGTCCAGGCAGTGTGCTGAGCCAAGGGCCAGCAAAAGGCACTGCTTTCTGTGACAGTTGAGTGCTGTCCAGGAGCAGTGAATGAATCCTTCCCTCTGTCATGAATTCCTTGTGTGTGGTGCTAAGCTAATCTCTTGAACCAGATTTTGGACTGTGGTGGTTTGTTGGTTGTTGCTTTTTTTTTCCTCAAATTCAGAGCTGCATCCAACCCGGATAAATTAGCAGAGCTGTTGGCTTGACTGTAGTGCCATGCAGCTCAGAGAGTGCTGTTTTGTGTCCCATGAACTATCATAAAACAAACAGTTCTCTGTAAGGTCAGGTCTTAGGTGACTCACACTGAGGACTCAAAAGCACTAGCTTACAGTAATTTGGAAGTGGGTTTTTTTGTGGACCTCAGTTTTTATTCAAAAACATATATATGCTACTATACAAAGGGTGTTAATAAAAATGTATTTGTAACCATGATCTTTGAACACTTGATTTGGCAACTTTAAGTGCTGCTACTTAAGTGCTTGACTGTTTCTTCTTTAGGCCCTTATTAGTAGTGGGGATGCAGATAACAGGTCTCCAAAGCTGTCCTGGAAAAATATTTTTCATTGCAAATTAATGTACATAATGTTCAGGTTGATAAGTGCTTGATTGCTTCTGTCATTTTCATAACTGCTCTTTAAGGTATTTGTGCATTATTGGTGCAATGTAGCTCCAACTGAAATGGATGGAAACTTTGTCAGTGCCTGCAGCAGTTCTGGGTTGCACCAGTTACCACTTCTGCAAAATGTCTGTGCACATAAGGTTTGGTAACTGCACCAGTGTTGTGACATTCCAGAGCTCACTCTTCATATTTTAAATTTAACTTACGTTTACAAATTATAGAACTCAGATGTGTTGTCATAAAATATTACTTGAGTTGTTGTGGAAAAATACACTCTTTAGCTATGTAATTGCAGTAATTCCATATGTTTTATTTCATCTTGGAAGTTTAAGATTGTGCACTATTCTATGAGAAGAAAATCCATCTCTGGCAGAAACTGGAAAAGCCAACAGATGTGTTGTGTGACGTAGTGTTGCTGTGTGCCAGCACCCACCATTGTCTGTAGGCAAACTGTAAAAAAAACCAACTTGTTTCATATTTTTTCCAAAATGACACCAGCATGAGAATTTCTTTAATTTTTCCCATATAAATACATGTGATGATTTATACAAAACTTTCCTTTTCTTTGAATGAAGTGCTCAACAGTCTGTCTTGCCCACATGTGCAACGCTGGTCAAATAAGACTCCTCTCCTGATTCTGGAACAACTTCAAGGCTGCTGAGCTCAGGGGAGAGGAGAAGGCCTTTGGATTGTGGGAACACCCACGCTGCCTTTTCAGGGCTCTAACTTCCCGCATTATGAGGTGAAGGAAATGCTTGAAGTCCCAGGAGAGAGAGAGATGAGGATAATGGCAGTGGGGGATCTCCAGAGGGGAGAACAGGGTGTGTGAACCAAGTTCTGTGCTGCTTTTGAGACAAGTATCTCGTTGCACTTATGTCTGCAGGATTGGGAGGGGACTCATCTCCTCATGGAGGTGCCAAAGACATTTGCCTGAAACCTATCCTTAAAATATCCCTGAGGTGCATAAATGCAAGGAAGAAGTTAGGAGCTGGCAGAAGCATTGAGGTTTCTGGAGTGCTGTGGTTCCTAAATATCAAGGCTTCCATGGCAGTGTTTGGTTCCTCTACCAGAGGACAAGGGGATTAGGCACAGCCACTGGCTGGACAGACGGAGCAGTCCTGGCCTGCCCAAGCATCTGAATGACAACTGCATTGGCTCAGCTCTAGTGAGATCTAGGCCAGCTTCTGGGAGATGTCATCTGAAAATCCTTATCCCTGATGAGGGCCTTTTATTTCTTTCTACTTCCTGTAAGTTATTTGCCTTCACTTCTCTGGCAGAAGGGAGCTGAGGAGAGTCAGGCAGATGGCACAAGGCCATGGGCTCCTGATGCAGGGGCTGGAGGGCCACCTTCCTGTGGTTTGGGGACTGGAGGGCTTTGATTCTCATACTGGGCTTCACAGACTCATGTTTAGTTCAAGCTTTGCTCTTTAAAAGGTAGAAGAAAGAAGGAACTCTTCTACTCTCCTAAGATCTTTTTAAATCTTTGTCAAAACAAAAATCCTCAAAATCTCGCAACAAAAACCTGATAAAATCTATCCCTTTTCTGTACAGTTTTGATACCATATTATCAGGTTCCTTAACAAGACCCACACAGGCAGAGTACAGGACAGCTTTTAAATTGAAAAAACTTGATTCTTTCCAGTGTTCCCTTGCACCTAACAAGGACCTCAACACAATTTGTAGAAGCTGACATTGTAGCATTTAAATTTTAGCTGTTACCCCGAGCTTTATGCTGGGGCTGGTTTAGATAAAGTCCTGGGTGCTCTCTCCACCATCTGTGGCCCCTGGTGCAGCACTCAGTGAGAGGAGCACATTAACAGTGTGCCTGGTTCTCTGCTTGCCTGAGGGATGGGTTTGGTTCATCGTGGTTGGCAAGCACCTCAAATTGGAAATAAGTGTGCATGAATAAATATTCCTTTGCTTCTGTCATGGTGAGTTATGGACGTATTACAAAAATAATTTTCTTCCCTTCATAAATCAGTCTGATAGTTAACTTTGGTTTGCTTACTAGTTCACTGTTCCTGCTAAATGTTCTTTGGTTTGGGTCAGATGCTTAAGCATAGGAATAAATCAGGTCTAAGCCAGAATGCTTTTTGTTGCTGGGAAAGAAAAATAAGTCTAAAACCAAAATAGATGGCATTTGTAAGCAAATCTACAGTGCTGTGATGGCCCTAAAATGAGGTGTTTGTTTTAGCTGTTCTACCCTGCTTTGTAGAAGTATTTTTAGATAGAATTTTGGCTAATTTATTTAAAGCAGCGATCACCATTGGTGGGCAGGTTGGTGAAATAGATTTGTGAAGCTAGATACACTTAGAGGTAAAATCCAGGAGAAAAAGGGAAGCCATAGGTGCCAGAAGCCAGGCCTTAATTCCGTGTGTATATTGCAGCCATACCCACCAGCAAAAGCGAGTTAAGCACAAACCTTCTTAAAGGAGAGAAAATCAAGCCAGTTAGAAGGAAAATGTTGTATTCCTGAGTTGCAAGGAGAAATATGTTGCCAATTCATACTGCAGCAGAGCTGTGGTGACAAGAGGCTGCATAATAAAGCGAGTACTTGTGCGATAGTGCCGGCACACTAGCTGCATGTTCTACAACAGCATTTTTTAGCCATGTTCAACAGTGTGCCTGCTATCGCTCCTCCATTTGTTGAATTCAGGATGACCTTTGCATGAATAAAGTCAAATAGGATTAAGGCAGGAATTTTCAACAATGGGAAAGAGCAACAGATGTAGCCGACTTTGAACGTGGGAGGATTGTTGATGCATGGTTGCCTAAAGGGAGTGTCTGTGGTGACAAAAAAAGGGGGGAGAAAAACCCAACAATTTCCTAAAATATTAACCGCATAAAAGAAAAGAAAATAAATAGAAAACAATCCAAAGGAACTGAGTGATTCTGGTTTTTATTGGCATCAAGCTGAAGGCAGGGTTTTTTGATTCACTGCCTCCTTTTAAATCTATTTCTCTATTCTTTCAGCAGAACTCTGTTCTCTGCAACTGTCACTCTATGAGCTGTCTGAGGGGTTTGTGGCATGTACCATATTTTTAGATACACATTTTTTTCTGAATTGTTTTAAGGAAAACAAAAATGGAGTATACAGAAAAAATGTTGTTTTGCTGGAGAATCGGCCATTTGAATACAAAATCCAGATCCTGCTAATATTTTTGGGTTTGATTTATCCTGTGCAGAAGCATATAGATGGATCTCAAATGAATACAGTGCAAGCACTCTATAAAGAGACTGTTACAGAATAAAGGGGAAAAAAGGCTGAAAATATATTTAAAGCAAGAACTCTTTCTGATATAACTTAAATAGTTTTATGTCTCATTAGATATACCAAATTTGTTTTTATTTCCATAAAAAGAGGACATGCAAATATATTTTACTTTACTTAGTTTCATTATTGACAAGAGCTGTTTTGCAGTTTAGCAGATAATTGTGTTAACCCCTGAATGATACTTCATAGTTTGTAGTAATGAGTAATGCACAAAATTTAGATATCGTTCACGTGTCTAATTCAGACAAATCAGCTTTGAAAAGCATGCATAGGAAAAGCTTTTAAAGTGTGAATGAAATCATGTGCTTTAGCTCAATGAAAGGGCTTTAAAGGGGCTAGCTAGAAACTAAAGTCATTAAGGAAATCACATTGTAAATGTTATGAAAAATATTGGTGAGCTTGATATATTAGTTCAGCTTTATTTAAAAACTTGATTAAACACTCACTGATTAAATGCTTACACCACTTTAAAGAGTGCTATGGTGTTGAGAGGGCAGTCTCTCACAGGGGGAACATCATTTGGATTCAGAGGATGTAGCATGGTGAAACATCTTCTAATACATCTTATCCTGCCTCTTCCCATTCTCCTTTAGAGGAGAGCTTGCTGGGGTGAGCTGTGGGTTCCCACTAGCTGATGCCATGCCACGGGATATTCAGCAGTTGTAACATGTCTGCCATCCCCAAAATAAGGAGTATTTCAACAGACAGAAACAAACAAACAAAAACTCCAAACAAAACCAAAACCAAAAATTACCCCCAAACCCCTCGTTGTTAGCTGGGATGGAATATCTTGAAGAACACAGCTCTCTCGGTACTGGAGGCTTCATTACTAATTTCTGTTACCTTGGTAAAGGTCCTGTGATGTTTAATTTTGAGACTAGGAGCAACTTCATATGCATGGCTGGCATCTTTAGCACCAGGAGCACATAACTGCTGCTTGCATGGCATGAATGAATGCCCACTGTGGCTGTGGAAAGTCGCCTTTATTTCCCTGTGGGCTCAGTGTGGGGACCAACATTAAGCTCACAGATGTGTACATAACTGCTCAAACTGTGCCTGCACAACTGGGGGAGAGGCTGTCACAGGCACACAGCAGAACCAGAGAAATACATTTTGAAAGAGCATTTGGAGGCTGACTATTACACACATGGATTTTTGTAAGCATTCTTGAGACTTAATGCAGAGTCCACTGAAGGCAGGGAGAAGTTGAGGTCCTTTAGTTGCCCCCCAGTTAGGTTCCAGAGCAATAAAATCTTTCCACTCAAAGTTCCATGAGTGTGAACTGAGGCAGGTTAGAGTTGTTTCTAACCCCTTAGTTGTCTTTTGTATGTTGGAAGGGTGATCCACAAGGAAGATACAGTCTCTTTTTCTTTGGTAGGCTGGGTAAAATCTTTATTCTCCCTCACTTCAAACACCTTTGAGACAAGGAACTGTAATCTTAAAGCCTTGTAAAGGTCATGTTTCTTGGCTTGCTTCAAGGCAAATACATCTTTAGAATCCAACTCAGCCAAACAAGCTTTAAAAGTATCCTAAAATGTTATACCACTGTAAATAATTATAAATAAAAAGAATGTTCTTTTTTGTTTTTTTTTTCTTTTGTTCCAATTAGCTTGTATTTTATGCTTCTGGAGCATAATGAAAGTAATTTTTACTTAAACACACAGTCAGAATGTGTTTCTGTTACTTCAAGTAAACTTGGGGTATTTTTTATATATTGAGATATATACAAATTTATATCTTAGTATATTTACTACTACGGTTATATAAAAAGGTATATGTGTTATATATACCTTTATCTATAACTATATATATATAGTATATATATGTCTTTATGTGTAATAAATATATGTTTATTATCTGCATGCAAGCTTTCTAGAAAGTGAATTCAGACAGCAGTTTGGTACAGATGGCTTAACAGATCATAATTCAAGTGTTTTGTCCTAGAATCTACTTCATAACTCAACCAGATTCCGTAACACCATGAGCCCTTTTTTTAATGTTGCCAAAGTGCTCTTAGGAACTCTGTGAAAAGCTTTGTTTTTATCGCTGTGAAGCGATGCTGCAGAATTGATGCTTTTCTAAAGTGCTCTTCTGGCCCTCTGTGCTATTGGTAAGTAGTCTGTCATGGTTGTCATTGACAGCAATGACTCAGTGACATAATGTGATTCAATCTTTTATTGTGAGACGTGGGTGTGTAGGTCAGAACCCAGTCAATAGGCTTACATATAAAAAACTGTGGCAAACCAAATATTGTTGCAGGGCTCAATGTGGTTATAACTGTAACCACAACTTTGCCACTCTACCTAAAATGCTAATGGAATGTTACCACTATGATTTAAAAAAGAAAAAAAAAAAAAAAGTAAGAAGAAAAATTGCTTTTCAGGGGTTTTCACAGAAGGAGTTTTCTCTGCAAATGTGTTTAACTGTTTCTACATTTCTTTATAGCAACAAGATTAGGCTTTTATAAAAAATATGTTTGGGGTTTTACCTGCTAGAATTAGGTTTTCTTTTAGAGCAGTATCTTATTTTTATGTTTACATACTTACCGTTGTTTTCAAATGTGGGACCAGAATGTGGCATAGGTATGAGTAATTGGGAATAACTAGAAGATAATTCCGATGAGAGTCTCCACATTTTTGAAGTGTTCTTCCATTTCTGGTCTCCTTGGATATACAAGTGGTTGATTTAAAATCCCAACCTGTCTTTTTTTTGCAAGCATTTAAAGAGCCATAGAACCCATGTAACATATGGGGCACTAAGGAGTTTGCTTCAGAGCACTTTCATCTCTTTTGGAAAAGTGTTTCCTTCCTTTTTTGGAGGAAGTCAGTACTGTGGTTAGTCCCCAGACAAATGAAATGTATTGCTCTGGATTTTGGGTCTTGCGTGGGTTTGTGTGTTTTGGGGTTTTTTTGAGCACAGATGAGCTGTAATTGGTCCTTCATCACCTCAGTCTCACTTTCTCTGACAGTTGCTCTGCCAGTATTTCATGCCCAATACAGAATAAAATGAATAAAGGAAGCAAGATCATGCAGTGGACCTATTTTCTGACCAGATTTTAGCAATTTCACATCCTTAAACTCCTTAACATTGTTTTTGCTGCTATCCCTGCATGAATAATGGACTCCGTGTGGATCCTCAACCAGGTGATCTAAATGACACTGAAAAATGCATATCTGCTTGGAAATATTTGAGAAATAGCTTCACATTAAAAAAAAAATCAAATTGAATGTTTTCATATTTATTGAGTAAAAAGAGAGTAAGATACAGGTCAAATCCTACTATAGTATAATTTTGTTTTGTCCTTCTCAGAGGATTCTTTTAAAAACTGGTTGATGAGTTTGGCTATGAGTTGTAGGTTTAGATTCCATAAGAACTGACCTCTTTTTGTAGTGAAGTTAGTTACAAATATATTGCTTGTGTCTGATTTAGGACATAAAATACCTCTGTAGTGTTCTATAACTTAGGGACAGAGATAGTGTTCCTTAAGGCTGCTTGGAGCATCTTGGTTAGACTTCTGCTCTGAAGAGTCTTTTAAACAGCCAGGCTCTACCAGCTGCAAAAGAGGTTTTGGGAGATCAGTGAGACCAATCTTGCCTACCTAAACTCCTCTTTTGAGAGTCCAGTGCCCTCCCCTTCCTGCTTCCTCCCACCCACCCCCAAACTTGCAGAAGGATTTAAGTACCAGCACCTAACACCGCCAAGGTTTTAAGAAAATAAAAATCATTGCTAAATGACGTTTAAGTATTTACATGTGGCAAAAAAACCCCAAACCAACTTATGTGAGTGTAACTCATTGAGAACCTAAACTGTGAGTAAAGCAGCGTGCACACTATGGATTTATCAACTCGTCATTCTCCCACTAGAGCTTCAGCACTTCTGTTTGAGTACCCTGTAAGTTTTATTGTAACTGTAGGAAAGACCACTCTTTGAACTCCCCTCCTGCACAGCTTTAAAGGTAAGGTAAGTGTTAATCAAATGATGTTGCTGTACTTGTTTCCCAGTCATGTCTTAGCTGATGCTTCTGCTGCTGAGTGTTGCCTAGAAGTGTGAACAATTTGTGTGTTTGAGATGATGGGTCCTTCACCTTTAAATAATTTTTAGAAGGTCATGTAACTTGGAACTAACTCAGTGTTAGAACAAGCTTTGTAGATTCCACTGGAAGCTTATTTAGAGCAGTTGGCTTTTATAAATTTATCAAAGTTTCGAAATTGCAGCTAGAATTGCTGTGTTACCAGAGCTCTCCCTTACATTAACTTTCTCTTCCTTTTATTCTCCTCATTTCAAAGACTGTCATAATCATTTAATCTCTCATTATGCAATTAGATATGTTGCTACACATTTATTAGCAAACTTACTGTCAGACTAGTAGTAATGCTCTAATTTACACTTCCCAAAGCATGGAAATTCCTGTGTAGGAATGAAGGCTCCCTTCTTTTCCCTCCTCCACTTATCCCGAGGTGCTTGTGCAGTGAAAAGTATTGTGGGGGACTGAGATGTGTGAGTGATAAGTGCTCTACATGTTGTAACAGCTGGACATGATCAGACATGTTAAAGATGATGTATGAGGCTGGAGTGTGAGTTTCTGCATTTGTGCTGGCTGAAGATTCACCCTGTGTAGCTCCTTGGGCTTCTCTGATAAATCTCATCTCATCAACAACCAACACAAGACAGAGCAGTTGATACTTTCCCCCGATGCTCTTTCTAATAACTGATTGAAAGACTGAAGTCTTTTGGTGCAGTCCTTCTATCCAGGTGTTTCCTAGTTCTGTCTGCAGATGAGTGTTGGGAATCACAAGCAGCTCACACCCAACACATTAATCATCGCATCATCTGGGGACCAAGAGAGAACCTGGCAGGAATGCTTGATTTTATTTAACACACCATGTAAATTCAGTCCAAAAGGCACTTGAAATGTAACGCTTTCTTCCCTTTGTGGAAGCTCAAAGGCATAATTCCTCTTAAGGATTTTAATCCAATGGGCAGTAATGTATTGGGGATCCAGTGATGTCGTCTGCCTGTCACTGGGAGTTAGTGACAATTAATGCATGGATTAATGATTGGAACAGTGTTGAAAGACCAGGGAGTCATGAATCTGTGTCTCTGCTACTGCCTTGGAAATACAGACTCCAATCAGAAATGCCTATGGAGTTATCTGTTCAGGAAAACCCATCAGGCCAGTATCTGGATCCGATGCTCACGAGTACTGTGCACACTACAGGTGTCATAGTGCATGCTAAAAACACTGTCTAGTCCCTCACATCATGCTGTTGCAGCAGTACCCTCCTTTTCTCTCTCAGCTTGGAATACTCCTTGTACATATAACCTGCAAAATTTCTTCCTCAAAGTTGAAATCAGCATTTTGTCTCAAAGCTTTTAGTATTACAATATTTGCCATGTAATGTTTTGCTTAAAGTGTTTATTTTTTATTTATCTCACAGAATATTTTTCTCTTTAGGGAATTTAAGCCAAGGGGGAAAAAAAAAAAAGCTGCTGAACAAATTCTGTAGTGCCAAATATCAAGCTAATTTTTAAAATGGTAATATAAGTACTATATCAAATTAATGAAAAAAGCTATCTCTGTAGACAATGTATTAATATTTAATTCAAAATTTTATGGAGTAGGTCCTAGGGATCATTTAGGAATTTTACATGTGTTAAAAAAAATGAAACCCGGAAGATCTGACTGCTGTGCATTGCTGTAACACCCCTGGAACGTGGCTAACGCCCAATTACTGCGTGCTTAGACTTGGATGGGAATTACAATTGAGCTGTAAAATATTTTGACAGTTTCCAACTGTTGTGTGGTTAGTAGCCAGGCATCATAAGAGAATGAAATACAGTGATTTGATTAGGTTTGTATCACGATCTGCTTAAACAAGGACTTTCAACGTAAACATGTAGTGGAAAGTGTTAATCAGAGGCAGTATTTAATTATTAGCAGCTTTTCTTGAGTTCTGCAGGACAGAATTCCGCTCTCCCAAAGATTTTGATTTCTTAAATGAGACTTGCCATACCTTTATGCTTCAGCTTTTCATTTACAAGCTTTTACTTGTTGAGTGCTAAAAGCATAACCACACCAAATTTAATTTGTCGCATGAAAATTATGTGTGTGTTTTTCAAGAGGATAGATTTGACAGTGTTGAAGCTAGAAAAGCTTGTGTTAATTACATAGTATAAAACAAAAAGGATATTTTCATTTAACTTGTATTTCTCCTTTTAGCTGAACAAGTCCTAGCAATTAGCAAATTTGAATAGTGTAAGAATTCCTGGAAAAATATATGTTAAGCCAAGTGGCACTTGAATTGCTGTTACTTTTACGTGTATTTTTATTTTGAAATGAAACTAATAAAGCAAAAATATTCAAACTGCATGCAAATTAAGCTCCGGATTGTGCCAGTCTTGTTATGTTCATTAAGCTATTGAATCCTTGAGTAGTGGCTGTTATTCCATGGGGACTATTCACAGAATAAGGTACTATTCAGAGAGGTAAAGATAACAATCTGCCTTCATACTGCTTAAATAATGCTCATTCTATTGGGCAACTAAAGCAAGAATATTCAAGCCTGTCATTCCTTAATTTTTCACTTGCTTTATTATGTAATGCTTTTTTGTTTTCTGTCTTGTTTATGAATGGTGCTTGAGAGTGAAGCATTCTGTTTCTGGTAGAGAAGGCTTTTTCAAGTGTTATCATCCTGTTTTTTCTTTAAAAATCCCTCTAAGGTAATCTTTGTTTCTCAGTTCAGTCTGTGACATCTCTGCTGTGGCTGGGAGCTGAATCCAGCTGATTTGGTTTCCAGTGTTGCTTATGTGTTACTGGTTGCCTAAATAGCTCATTTCACCCAGCTGTAATCGGTGGGATTTTTTTCTGACTGTTGTCCTGGGTTTGACCTGAACTCTTACCTTGCAGATGACAAAACCTTTCTAATGTATCCCAGATTTTAAAGTGGCTTTGTGACTCTGTGGAAGTGTGCTGACTGGGAGAGAGCCTTCCTCTCTGGTAGTGCTCATGAGGAGCAGTTGAAGTGGTGGGGTTATACTCAATAACAGTCTCCTAAACAACTGAAAGAGCTGTAAACTGTACAGTTTTTCATTTGGAGAGTTGTTAGTGGTTATTGAACTTCCTGTGTATTCATATAGCTGTGTGCCAGGGAAAAAAAGTAAAGTGTGCTGTGCTTTGCAGGGAGATCTGATTAACACAGGGGAATTGGTGCATGAGTTACTAATGGAACAAGTAATATCAGGACCTCCATGCTAGGGTTAATTTTTAAAATGGGAAGTGGGGGTTTTTTTGGTGAGTGATGTGAACCGAGAGGCCAGTGTGAAGTGTTGCTTGGTGGGAATTAGGGGGTTTCCAACTTGCTTCCCGTGCTGCCAGAGCATGGAAGGAAGCTCTGCCAGGCTCCTGCTCCCTGATGGCAGCAGCCCATCGTGTGACCTGTAGGCTCTGGAGGTCAGAGACACAGAGAATGTCGGTCTGAAGCACATCCAAAAGATCACTTCGTCTTTCTACTTGCACAAAGCCCAGGTTGTCCTTTACAAAATGAGAGATTTCTGCGACCTGTTGTTAAAGACCTCCAGTAATGAAGTATCTGTGGCTTTCCCAGGCAGTCTTGAGTGCTTCATTATACTGCATTATAGATTGCTCCTTCTGGTGTCTGACCTGTTGTACCTAAAGCCTGTAACTTCATTTTGGTAAACACTGGTATGGGGGTCAAGGAGTTTTCTTTCTTCTTTGGAATTTTGTATGCTTGAAGACTTACCATGTTACTTTCCTGTATAATTTTTTCATAACATTAATGACCTAAATGTGCTCCAACTTTCTTCATGCCTTTTTTTTTTCCCCCCCGATCTTTCTTTGGGCTCATCTTCCTTACACTCTGCATCATGGAAAACTGAACATAAAAATTTTGTTGTGGTTTTATTGATGCTGAGTGGAGTGGGAGAGGCAATATGTGCCTTGCAAGCTTTATTCCTGTCCGTACATCTCAGTACAATGTTTGTCTTTTTCACAACAACCTGATGTTGTTGACTTTACATTCAGCTTGAATAGACTGTTTCCCCCACATCTTTTTGTGAAGAACTGTTACCTAACCAGTTCTTCCTCATCCTGCATTTATGTAAATCATTACTCCTTCCTATGTTTCACTTGTACCTATTGAATTTCATACTGGTTTTTTTCAGAACTTTACTCCTTTTTATGATTGGAGTTCTTCTTGTGCACTCAATGTTCATCCCAGCTTCTTGTCTGGTGCATCATTCACCTTACTAATTCAGACTTTCACTGAACCTAAGAAATACTGTTGCAGAACCCCTTTTAATGCGTAATTCCAAGAATCATTTAAAACTAGTCTTGGATATGGTTTTCCAGCCTGTTTTGCACCTATGTGAGTCTCATTAAAGCTCTGTTTTCCACACTTCCTTATGTGAGAGCATCTTGAAAGACAATTAAAAGAGCTCAGCTACATCTGTAATCTGTTATTTGATGCTTCTCTGCTCCCTGCTTCCCTCTTGTAGAAGGAACTTGGACTGCTAGTCATGATTTGTTGACAACAAATTAATGTTTGTTCCTTGTCTTCTTTTAACTTTCATATACTAAGAAGGACCTTAATTATTTGTTCCCCGTCTTTTTCAAGTTTGCTTGTCTGCATTCTTGCTATTTGTCCTTCCTATGCATTTAAAGACTGGAAGGAAATGTAGTCTTTTCCTACTCTTCTAATATTCTCCCCTGTGTTCAAGTTTCCGAACTGACCATTCATTTCAGATGTTGTTTCATATTGGTTCTTCCAGTACCTTAGGATTACATTAAATGTGTTCAGCTGATCTGAAAGTATCTGTCTCATCTAAGCTGTTTCCACACAGAGCTGAAATCTGACCTTTCTATGTCTGTATGAGTAATGCAAGTCTCCAGCTTCCATCTGATTTGTAGAATAAAGACAGGTGTAGAAAAAAGTACTAAGCATTTCAGATGTCTCCCCATCATCTCTGGACATCTTCTCCTTACCATTGAGGGGGGGAAGCAATACTTTTGTCAATCTTCATCTTGTGATTGTTTACATAGAGTCAGCTGCTGATGCAGTAGTTTATCAAGGCAAAAACTTTTTTCCATTAAAATCTAATTTATCTATAGCTGTCCTAAGGAGCTTTAGGAATATCCATCTTTATGCCTGGTGCAGGCTCATGGATACCAGCACCTCATGCAGGATTGTAAAATATACTGATTTTATTTCCACTGTCACCCAAGAGGTGTACTATGGCCTTCAGAGGTACTATGACATCAATACCAGGCTTAAAAATACTGAGTGCCCTAAGCACACCCAAGCAGGGATTGTTTTCCTTTGTTACTGCAATACCTGCACAAATCTGGCATCTGTGTTGTGTTCTCAAGTATTTGAAACAAAGATTTCTCATAGGTAAAGGCTAATGCTTCCATAAATCTGTCTATGGTTGGGCATTAATATAAATGATGCAGTAGATTTACAAAATAGGTGACTATAAAGTTCTGAGCAATGTCACCTTAGTGAGCCAATATCAGAAGGTTGCCTGAAAAAACCACGTCCGTTGAAATGTTCAGAAGAGTGGGATAATGACTTGTGTTTATTTAATGGTTCTGTCAAAAGAAATTCCTGCAAAAGCAACAAGAGTTCACTGTTTTTAGGAAGAATTGGCATTGACTCTCATTTTTAGTTTGCCTTGTGCTTTCTTTTAGAAGAGATTCTTGTGACCTTTTCTGACAAGCTCTAACACTTCCATTGTTTGCTGCAGGCCTTTGAAATGTGGCAGAGATAGCCTTGGGCCCAGGGAGGTGCGTTTTGCTAGTTCAGTTCACATTTAACAAAGTTAAAAGCTTTGAAAATTGCTATTCCTCATCTGTGGTTTAAGTTGCTTAATTCTGGCAACCTGCCCAAAACCCTGAACGTTCCCATCGTGGCAGAGAGCCAGGGATTGTGAACCAGCAGCATCCTGGTAGCTCATCTGGGCTTCCAGCACAGATTACATGAGAGCAGAGCCTTCAGCCCACATGCCACCGGGACAACTGGAGGAAGGAAGGTGGACACAAGGAAACTGCCTGTCTTCTGAGAGCAGAAAAATGAGGCCCCATCCCTGCATGTCATCTGTTCATACTGTTACATTAAAAATACGTGTCATCATCAGAGACTGAGCTCCGTGTTCGTTTCTGCTTAATGGCATGAGTTACATACCTTTTCTTGGGTTTTTTTAATTGAAAACACAGCGTTCAAGACAATTATGCGACCTCAGGGAAGAGAAGCTAGGTGAGCCTCAGCCAATCCCTTTTTAATAGTTCAATCTGAGAAGGAGATCACTGTAACTTTTTTCCTGGCTGTGCTGACCATCAGGTGCAATTACTTCCGCATGAGTAACCAATTCATTATGTTGTCTCAGATTTGTGTCTCTTTTACTAGTCCATTAACATAATCTTCTCCTTGCAATTAGCTAATAAATTTAGGGCTTCTCAGTCTGGTGAGGTAGCTGCCCACACTCCTGTGCGGTCCTGTTCTTCTGTGCTAAGAACATCCACGGGGGAGGTTGTCATCTGGAAATAAATCGTCTGTCTTGCTCTTAATTGATTGCCATGAGCAGACAGCCTTGTGTCCTGTTGCGCAAGCGAGGCAATTGTCCAGCAGTTGATGTGTTGTGACTTTTGGTTCTGAAGGTTTAGAGTTTAGTTCTGAATTCTTGGGTTCTTTCATCCTTTTAATCCCTGACAATGAAAACCAAACCAAACCCCTAAAAGACTCGTCTAAGAAAATGTTACTTCATTACTAGACAAAGCAAAAGGCAAAAGGAGGCTACCAGATAATTACAAAAATTACAAAATGAAGTACTTAGCAGTAGCCTTTTCTACTGCAATCTCTCCCATCTTTGTGCACTGGATGCCTGTAGGTTACATACATGCGCACATTTCAATTGTGTGATCACATACTGTAATTTTCTGCCAGACCACTTCCTTGGTGCTCAGAGTAAAAGTAACCAGAAGAGCTGTCTGCAGGCTTGCTTTCCTTTCTTTGCCCAGGCAGGGTTTGGAAAAGCTCTTCCCAGACTCCTGGCCATCAAAATATATAACAGGCAACTGAAAACCCTTTTGCATGAAATAATTAGACCTACTTGACCAACTGCTAACTTGAGGTGTGTCCCAGGGATTTCACCTTCCTCTTCACCTTGCCACATTCAAACATGAGAGCATCATGTCAGCTCAGGCAGATGTCTAAATGTTGGGTTGTGATTGAACATGGACTGGTTTGGTTGTGCCAAAATTAAACCTGTAAAGTGATAAGCAATTAAAAGCTTATACCTAAGGCTTTTGAGATAAAAGTTTATATTTTATTGCATATCCACATTAGCTGTAGGCACAATCAGAAGAGTGAGGAAGGTGAAGTCTTAAGATGTCTGCTGCTGCTGAAACCTGGAGGTTACTTAAATGCTTGTTATTAATCACATGTAGGAAACAAATTCAGTGAATCTGTAACTTGTGTCCAGCAGCTGGGTTTTCAAATCTCCTTCATTTTTAGGGGCAGTAGGAACAAGAGACATTTTGCACCATGCAGACAGAGAGCACAAAGTTAAAGAATGTACTCCTAAACTGATAAGTTTGTGTGTCAGAGTAACAGAACAGCAGAACTAACATTTCTTTCTGGGAAATGTGCATTTTTTAATACATGCATGATCTTCCCTTACTAGAAGCAATGAGCAATGCCACTTGTAATTTGATATGTCACTAAATTGTAATCTTGTGGTGACCTGCTATGTGAAAAATAACTAACTACCCCAAGTAAAGAACATCTCAGCACAACTGGGTCGTCAGCATGTTTTTTCCATTTTTGGAATAAAACAGAAAGCTGTTCTATCCTATCTTTGCAGACTCTTTCCATATTGTATTTGATATTCCTGACGTTAGTAAAAACCATCTTTTGACTTAGGCCCAGACTGTTCCACAGCCCAGAATAAACAAAATTGAATGCAAGTTGGACATATACAGACCTTGCCAAAGGCACAAATTCTATTAAATGAGCCATATTCACTTTCTAATACTCCCAGGCTAATGGGACATTCCTATGGGTGAAGTCCTGTGTTGTCTGAAAAATAAAATTCTAGAGTATCATTTTGAGGATATAAAATTATCCATTTGACTGAAATGTATTTGGTGTCTTGTTTCTATTGCACAGCTTTCTATTTCTAATTCTATTCTATTCTATTCAGTTTCTATTTATACAGCTTTTCAGACTGTTCAGTTCAGCTGAGTTTCCTACGCTTCTTCTACATCCAGCCACATGCTGCACATTTCCACTCACCTACTTGTGCCTTACTTTCATTTACCTTATCTTGCATTTTAATGGTTGCACAATTTCGAGTGAGCTCAGACAGCATCGTGGTTTTGACAGGGGTAGGGGAAAATCCCTTTTATTTTGCTCAGTCAAATAAGTTAGAGGCCAGTGTCAGTACTTGCCTCTTGAGGGAAAAGAACTTGTTTGTTCATTGTTTGTCGGTCTTCCCTATTCTGACTTCCAGCCCTATCTCAATCTTAGTTTCCTCTCCTGCAGTTAATTACCAATCCTGCGTTGTTGTCTCAGTTCCTTTCCTCTTCTAGGAGTTGTGTTCATTAATACGGAACTCAAACCGCGTAATTCTTCCACCTAGATTACAAATCTTTTTTTTTCCCTTACTTCTCTCAGCATCTTTCTCTTCTGGGCTTCAACACTGCCTCTTGCTTTCTTTAAACACCTCTACCTCCATGCAACCCATCTACAAGCCCTTGAGGTCCTCAGACTGAGCCCCTACAGTCTTCATTCTGGCTGCTCTCTGTGTCGCTGTCTCATAGCCTCATGTTCTCATCACAGTTCCAGTCTTGATTTTCTTCTCCTGAGTGTTGGGCTGTGTGTCAGAGATGCAGCTGAACCCTTGCTCTGTGAGCCATCACTGTGCCTGGTGCTGGGTTCCTCAGAGCAGCAGAACAACTATTTGAATATTTTCAAACGTAGGGATGCAGCCTAATACTTAAAGCTATTGTCCTCTTGTTAGCGTAGAGTAATGGTCTGATGGGATAATCTCCCAAGAGAAAAAATGCATATACTATAAAACATATTAACTGAGCTTCCAGGGTGTGTAAAAAGAAGAATAGAGACTTCAGTGCTTTTGTTGCATGCGAAACGAAGATATCCTGAAGCCAGTGCTGACTCCAGCTGATAAATCCATCCACATGATGCTGCATTTAGATCAGAGCTACCACGTGAGGGACCAGCCCTGGAACCTCTGTGCTTGCTGTGCGGTTGCTCCACAGCTGGACAGAAGCCAGTTGTGTTAGATTCCATAACCTGTTGATCAGTGAGCAGCTCTGGCAATCTGGTGTGGATATCTTGGGCTTTTTAGTGGCATTTCCAGCCGAGTTTGCAGGGACTTTGGCTTTTGAGCTCAAAAAAGCAAGTCATGACTGCTGGGCCATTTAGAAGAATTGTGTAGTCAGTACTTAAAAGAATGATATAAGAAAAAGGTTATTAAATTTTCATTTCATCTGATTAGTTCCTATCAATCATGTAGAGCAAATACATGCTAGAAATAGGCACTTGGTAGTAATTGTGTTTGCACCAAGCCAGTAATTAATTTGTCCGACGTACAAATATCGAAAGAAAATGTTTTGCCTAATGATTTTTCACACACACACGAAAAGGAAACTCAAGACTAACAAGTTAACATTTGTTAACTCCTCTGAAGGCATGTCAAGTGCTCACACACAGTTCTGCCTTTACTCGTGTATTTCCATTGTGTCTATAGTTGAATGCTTTTATCATAGATTAAATAACGAAAGCTTTGACGCAGGTGGTGATTAGGAGCATAACATTGTCATAGTATTAACTTCACCTTTATCAAAAAAATGTGGACTAATAAGTGTGGAAAGAAAACCTTATACAATTTCTGCTTTATCAGGTAAGAGAAGAGAAAATTGTGCGTGTTATGCACATTATGCACGTCTTAAATCTTCCGTATTCTGGATAAAGTGCTTTTAGAAAATCTAACGTGAGTGGAAAGACAAACGCGGAAAAAAGCTCCAGGTTAAATATAGATTTTTGAGGAAGAGTAGTCCATGTTTTTAAACATTGATAATTTTTAAATAAAATGTAAAATTCTGCTAAATTTATTGTTTTAATACCTTTGGATTTCCTTTTGTAAAGCCTGGTTTTAAATTCGGTTACATTTTCAGTTTGTTAGATAAGTAATTAAAGTATTTAAATGGCAATATTGCCTAAGGCAATTTCAGAGTTAACCAGAAAGCATTTAGGTGGTGACTGGAAAATTTAACATTTTGGTACAGAGTTTCAGCAACAAGTATTAAGACTTCATAATTAGCATTTAATATATCTGGTAAGTAGTGCTCTATGATTTGAAGAAATAGCTTTGTGAGTTAAAAATTTGTTAAAATATTGTCTTTCCACAATGTGCTATTTTAGTTATTTTCTCTCAGTAGTGTTATTTCCATATATGTAACTTAAAATAGAAAATATATTTAAAGTAATGTAGCACCTTAAATTTGAGGTCAGTGGTTAGTTACTGGGTTTTGGTTCAAGTTGTAAAAAAAACAAGACAAAAACGTCATCTTAATTACTTCACTGAATCGGGAGTAACTGTCTGGCAGCTCCTATGCAATATTTGTTTGTCTGATTAAAATCTTGTGCATAATAAAGTTTATAATTTATTGCTGCTTTTTCTTCCCTATTCTGTATATCCCTGTTAAAGCTGTTAATTCAGTGTATTTAGAGATATTTGTCTCATCATTAATGGATTTGTTCACGCCGATTTGAATTGTTGACAGGATTACAAAACGTAAGCACTTTATAACAAGTTATTTTGTACATATGGTGTGGTATTAAAAAAAGAATTCTCAGCAAGGTATACCTTCTGCACTTTCTAAATGAGTTAGCAGTGCTTCTGTCTGGTGAGGAGGTAGTGTGTATATACAACAACTTTTTAGGGCTGATTGCGACAGTAAATGAAAAATTACTTCCCTGGCTCTGTCCGGGTTTTTTTTTCCCCCAGAAGCAGTGAAAACAAATGAGGTGGTAGCAGCTAATTGCTGAGCACTGACAGGCTTCAGTCAAGGGGGGGCATCGTTGGTCTTTCACAAATAGACAATAACAAGTAAATCCATTTGACCATAAACTTAAGTGGCTGTGATATAGTAAATTACTTGCTCCTAATTTGTGTTAATTTGGGAACTCTCTAGCTCTAAAGTGCATCAAGAGCTTGTTTGTTACGTATATATATGCTTTTAATTGTATTACATTGAAAAAATAGGTGATCTCAGTTCTTTCAGTATAATTCAGATGTAGGATTTGCATCAGTCACATTCTGCCTGTTTGATTAGATCTAAGAAGTTTTTAAAGTGACAGTATTTTTCTAGGGAAATAAGTGTGTATGTCTTGAAAACATCTGCTGTGATCAGTATGCTGAATTTGAGGAGCAACGGATAGGCTGACAAATGACAAGTGCCTGAAGTATTCTATTTTATTTCTTGGTTTATGGCCACAAAAATATTGCTAAAAGGGTCAAAATAACCTTTTCGGAAGTGGTCGTTATTAGCTAATGGTGGTCTAATGGTCATTAGCTAATGACACTTGTTAGAAACCACCCTCTAATAACAGTTTTTGTCCGAAATTCCTTTTCCATGTAGAAAAGCTAAAGCCTGGAAGAGGCAGCTCTTCGGGTATGGTTGGCAGTGGCTGTTCAGAAACACGGTGCCACAATTACCTTTATGCAATCGCTCACTGGCACAGAAAGAGCACCAAAAACTGTCTTCTGGAGCCTGTACCAGAGGAATCCATCAATCCTGTATCGTGACTTTGATCGTGAAAGGGCTTGTGGGGATGCTTTTCCATGGCTGCATTTTGGAAAGTGTTTTCAAGGCTGTGTATCATGGGCTGTGCTGTGTTTCAGCACGAGTGTTTCCACTGGTACAATTCTTGGCCTCTTCTCCTGTGTAGATCTGGAATCCTGTATATCTACATCCTTGGGAGACAAGTGCCTAGGGCAACAACTGTAGATAATAACTTGCGATTTGTGTCTTTTGCAAGTTACAGGCATTGTAAACTGACAGCTGTGAAGGACCTAAACTCACATCAAAGGATACAGATCATCTAGTTAGGTCAATTAATGTTAATTCTCATCTTCCATTAAATTCTTTTATCTTCTCTCTTTTTCTTTTCTTTTTTTTTTTTCCAGCCAAGCCCAATACCAAGTCCTGTTTTGGGGAGAAAGCCAAACGCTAGTCAGTCATTGCTTGTGTGGTGCAAAGAAGTTACAAAAAACTATAGGGGAGTGAAAATCACCAATTTTACCACGTCGTGGAGAAACGGCTTATCCTTTTGTGCAATATTACATCACTTTAGACCAGACCTAATGTAAGTTGTAATACTCTTTGCCTGCGTAAGCTAACTCTCTTAGAAATACTGAACAATTTTTTAACTTAAAAATCAAATACCAGTGCGTTTCAGTGTTTTCACCCTTTGCTTTCAAGCAGGGAACCATCTTTTCTAAGAAACCAGGTTTATGGATGCTCAAACTTTGTGACCTCTTTGCTCTCCCTTGTTGCATAAACAATTATTTCTCCCCTCTCTGTGATTTGTTTTTCTTCTTCTTAATCTTATACAAAGAACTGACTTCAAGATGATTATGAGAATTGCGCCAGTGTTGAAATGAGATGAGAGGAATAAGCTCTTTGTATGCTGACAAGGACGGATTACCTCCTGGTAAATTTGGTTGTCAAGGCTGGCCTCTAGTCCCTGCCTTAACTTCTTTTTTAGATGGAGAGCTTCAGGCAATGAAACATGTAATCGGTGTTTATTTATTTATTTATTTATTCCTTTAATTTTCCACACTATTAGTTTTGTTGATTGAATTGCTGTGAAATTGCTAGTTACTGTATGATATTATTGTATGTCAAATTTTTAGATTTAGTTTGTTTTAAAACTGCTGCTTTTATCAAATACTGTATATACCCACTGTGCCATTTTCCCCCTCAGTGACTACAAGTCCCTGAATCCTCAAGATATTAAAGAGAACAACAAAAAGGTAAGAACTGCCAGGCAAAAAAAAAAAAAAAAAACAAACCAAAAAACATAGCCTCAATTTTGACTTCACTGCAGGTTTTTATTAATTTTGGGAAAGTGTGGTTGTTTTGTAAGGTCATAACTGCGGCTCACAGAAGGTATTCGGCCTCCCGTGGTTCAAATCGGATGCATTATTGACTCGAGTTTGTCATGGCTTTAACATTCACAACAAGTGCGAGGCTGGCATTAGAGTTTAATATCTGTATGGCCTACATTAACTGTGGAGGCAGAGGAAGGGCCTGGCCAGCCTTCTGTGAGCACTGCTCTGATTTTTCCAATCAGCCACGTAATTAAAAAAATGAAAAACGGAACTGCACTTGGACTGTGGTACACAAGGCTTCTCTTGCTGTTGCTTTAACAAGGCTCTGGGAGCTGGGCACGGCTGATATTGCTTTGATGGTGATGGTTATATTTTTAAAGATAAAATTTTACACCTATTCTTGCACTGCATCAGCTGAATGAAATGGTGTGCACAACATGGGAGGTTTAGGATAAAAGATGTTGAGATATTACTTTACAAATAAATTAAACTCTAGCAACATAGTTAATAGCCTTGTGCTGTGCAACTGTTTTAAACCACTCTTTGTAGGTGCGAGATGTAAAAAGTTTCTCTGGAAGAAGCAGGAATTCAGTTTGGGAATCACCGGAAGACTTTTTATTTCTGCTCACTATTTTAGACAAGTTACAAGCTTCAGTTGGGCCCTAGGGACATGTTTAGAAATTACAATTTTCATGTGAGTCACTGATAATAAAATTGTTCCTGAAGATCATCTGAAAATTGTTTTTAAGTATCTGCCTTCTTAATGCCGTGATTTTATTTTTATACTGCTTTAAAAGGCATTAAATTTAACTGAGATGAAGGTATAAAAATATACTTCGAATAAATTAACCAAGTTCAGTGTTATATAGCAAACATATCTACAATCTAGTATTATTTACTTATGTGGAATTTCTGAAAGTGCTTTATTAAAATTCATTTTGTTTATATTTTAATGTGCCTGCACACTTATGTGTTAGGCAGGGAGTTACTTGTCTTTAATTTAGTGCTTAAGTATTATAAATAATGAAGTATCTCTGAGCTGCTCCTATCTAATGAGTATTTGGCTGATGGTATTTTTTTTTTATTATAATTTGAGGACTTACAATGACCTAAGTGGATTATCTGTGACATCACAGTATTTTCTGTGACCATATGTTTTTTGTACTTCAAGTTTTGTTGAGCGTCTGGCCTAATTAAGCCGGATTATAAAAAAGGAAGAATAGATTATTAATTTAAAATGTTAGCAGTATGATCGGTCATCTTTTCTTTGTGAAACTGTGGTGGCAAACAGTGAACTTTTCAGCCTGTCTTTCTAAAAGGATATAGTTCCCAGAATTGAAGAAACAGTGATTGTTGTTATTGTGCAGTTTTTCTCTTTCATCACTTGGCCGGCCTTTGCCTGACAGCCACACTGAGTATCTCAGTTGCTTCCTGCAGATTTATTTCCTGGTCTCACACAGTTCTGCCAGATAACCCCGTGTGCCCTTGGTTGGAGTGAATGCAGCACTGCCAACAATGGCTGCCTAGAAATTCCATGCAGATATGTAACACATTTGACAATGATTCCTCCTAACCAATTAAAATAACATCTTTGGATGAATAGGATGATTTTCTTTGTCTGAAGCAGCTCTTTTTTTTTTCCCTTTTTTTTTCTTTTTTTTCTTTTTTTTTTTTAATGTTTTTCTGCCTCCCCCCCTCTCCCCAGAAGGAAAACCATGGATTAAAGGTTAACCCATAAGAGTATATCTTCCAGAAGTGCATGACCTTGTTTGTATTTTAATTAAAAAAAAGGAGAAATCTTTAGAGACAACTGTTTCAATGCAAGCACTGAGTATAATTACAGATGGAAATGCACTATTACAAAAGGCACATCACTGGAGGTTCTTTATAACACACACCCAGCACTTGCCAGTTTGGTGCTGCCACTGATGCTGAATAAAAAAGGGTATTTTCCTGTGACATCTGATCTTGGCCAATATGTCAGTGTGTTACAGAGTTGGGAAATGATTGGAATACTGCCTGTGGTGCTTGTGCTGATGGATCCCAATTGATGTCTGTCAATCAGCGTGTCAGTAAATTTAAAAAAAAGAAAAAACTTCATTGGGAGATAGGTAAATAGGCTTAGTGCCCTGAATGTACATACATTAAAAAAAAAAAAAATCCCAAACAACTACTACGTTGGCATCAGTCTGAATTGGAAGGTATTTTTGGTGCACATTGCAAATTCAAATTTCTGTCAGGAACAAAAGAGAAACCAGGATTATCTTTGAGAAAATTACAAACACTACAGGGATACTTGCCCAGCTGGTCCAAAGAGTTGTGCTTCTACTTAAATCTCAGATACAGCTAACTATCCATATTGCCTTCCCAGTAGCGTTAAACAGCTAATTTGATTTAATATGTCCATTTGATTATTATTAAATAATATTTAAATTTAAAATAATGAAAAATGTATTAAAATTACAGCATACTGGCACTATAGTTCCTTTTCAACAATAGAAATATTTCATGTTGCTGATAATGTGTCCTGCACTTTGAAAATATAAATTACTAAACAAGACTTGGGCTGGATCTTTGACAGGATGAAGGAATGAGAAGTAGAAGGGCACAACAGTATAGTTCTAATAATGAATTTCTGGTTTTAATTATTGTTTAGAGAAGCTTGTTTCATTTGAGAGATTATCTTGTGGGAATATCTTTTGGAGGTTCAATTGGCACTTTCCATTTTTATGATGTTTTTTTCCCCCCAGTTCTTTGCCATTTCTAACAAATTCCTCAATACATTTGAACTTGAGCAATCATCTTAATAAAATATTCCATTTTTGAAAGGAATCTTTTTAAATTATACATTTAAATATGTGAATTCAGAATTCAGGGGTAGTATTGAGTCAAAATGGAAAATATTCCTTACCTTGAAGCTGGAGTCATTTTCTTATAATAGGTGTTCATGCTCACCTCTACAATTTGATTCCACAAAGTCATAAGCACATATCTAATTGCATGTGTAGGAGGTGCTTGTTGGCATCAGTAGGATCATGTAGAAGCAGGGTTAAACATGCAGAGAAATAAACATTTGCAGAAATCGAGGCTGTTATGCCTCTGTTTAACAGAAATAATTTGACTTGGAAAATTTACTCTGTTAATACCATGTTACAAACTGTTAGAAGTATGATGCCTTTAGAAATATGCTGGAATATCAAGAAGCTCCCAGCTTTTCTAGTAGTGAAGGAAAATCCATCACATACTGCTGTATGGACACATCCAGAACACACAATTGCTATTTCTAGAGCTGCTGTCTGTAGAACATTGGCGTGCCAGGGTACTTTGAAAGGAGAGAAGCAAAAACGTGTGTGAGAATGAGAGGGGATGGGAAACAGGTAACAGGCACCAGCGGGAAATAACTCTGTTTAATCCCAGGCATCACCAGAAGAACTGAGCAGACAACAAAAAGTGATTGCAGCTTTACTGAGAATATCCATCCTTCCGAATTGAATCCTGCTGTAGTGTTACTTTTAAGCAAGTACCTTTCCTGGCAATCCTGAAACACTGTCCCTGCCTTCATTTTATAGACCTTGGGAGATACTCATAGAATTTAGTTTTATTAGCATATAAATAAGAAATTGAGAGTATAAAAGGAGTTTAGGTCAAGTCATGTCTATGGGCTTTGGCTGCCATGGACTGCTGTGCCTGTCCTTAAGTCCTTTAATTCTTCAGATGGTAACTCCCACTACCTGCAGTGTGGGGTAACAAGTTATTCATGCCACTGAATCAGCACTGACCCACTTAGCAAACAACACATCCTGGTGTTACCTTTAGTCCACAGACAACACGGGTGGCTTGCTACACGTTCATGCCCAGCCTGGTTTCTGCTGTCGTATGAGCATTCATCATTCCTGGTATCTGCCATGCCTCCCACCGATCATTTTGCTGCTGTTCTGCTCCATCTGGAGTTTTGTATCAGCAAATACATCAGTCATGTTTGCCACTGCTACTCCTATATCTAAGCACAGCTCTGTATTTATAAATGGCATAACAATCTGTCATAATAATAAACTGTCTCAAGAAATACTGCACCAAAGACCATCAATTATTTTAGGCCAAATCATTTTGCATGGGGAGAAGCAGAAGAGCTTAAAATTAAATTATTCACACCATTTCTATGTCTAGATAAACTCTAGACATAGAGTCTAGAATCATTTGTTATTATGGCATAAAAATTACTTCACCTAAAATGCTTTGGGAAGTTATACCTGAGCATGAGGGGAGGCATACGGGATTCCAGGAAGATAAATTCCAGCTTTTGGAAGCAGAGTTTGAAAAGCAGCTGAAACGAAATCTGTTTGACCCTTGAGTAGGGAATGACATTGCAAGGAGAAGGAGAGAACTTCCTTTTCTCAAAGCAAACAGAATATCTGGGTCTGCTGGGAGTAGGCCAGCCCAGCCCCATGTTCTGTCTCACTGTTGAATACCTACTAATATGAAAACCAAGAGGATTTAAAAAAACTCCATAATTGATTTCTTTTTTTTTCCCCTATTCTTTAAAAACTAAAGAACTTAAGGAAAAATGTAAAGTTGAGGAGTTGAAGCCAGAAGCCAGTGATGTGTGTTACTCTTTCCTTGTAAAAGGACAGTCTTCTCATCCATGTCTTAAATTTAGCATCTGCTTTTGTTCAAAATAGTGTGGGATCAACTGTGAACATTGTAAACCCCTTCAGGAGACAGTGAAAAGGAGCTGCAGGATTCCTGGGGGAGGAGAAGCCCACATGCTTTAACTGAGTGCATCTACGCTAACAGGAGGCCTTTTAAAGGCTTCCTTGAAACACAATATTGTCTTCCAAGGTTAATCCAGGATAGTAATAATTAATTGTAAATTGAGAAACGGCTTTAATTCTTCAAAACTAGAAAAACCTGATGCACCAAGCCCACTCACTTAAAGGGCCAGCAGTAAGGAGACAATGTGGCCTCACAAAGTGGGAGGCTTGCAACTGTTGGGCTTTTAGAAATGAAAGTGAAATGGGAATGATTTTCCCTCTCTCCTTCTTATAAATTTACCATCAACAAATGTTTTTAAAATGCATTTGCTTGATGGATTAATGTGATTTATGTCTAGTGTTAAGTAATCCATGGTGGTGTTCTTTTTGGCTATCTGGACATAGTTTTTCATCAGCAGAAATCACTGCAATTACATGACCAACAGAAGGCAGAAGGTTGATCATCAGTGATAAATCTCAAGATGGATTAGTGTCGTGTTTCTTATATCTTTGTTCCTTATCTTAAAAAGCTATCCTGAGTTCCTTTTTTTTCTGGTCCAACTCTTAGACTTTTTTTGTTTGCTTGTTTCCTGCTACTTGAGTGAGAACCATTTAAAATATTGGTAGGTTTTCTTAGTGCAAAAAGAAAGGCTTTCAAGCTGCAGTTTCATGAATAGCTGTTTAGTCATAGAAGTGTCATCATTTTGAGTAACCAAAGATTTTAGTATAGTATGGCATTGAAGTATGCAAAAAATATTTAAAACAATGCCATTTGAGTGTTTTTGCTGGTTACCTTCTCTCAATTTGCTTTGCTGTGAAGATACCATGGGAGATATCTAGAAGCCGTCAGGAAAAATCAACAAGCTGAATGTTGGATGGTGCACCAAAAAGTAGTAATGACTAAAATTAAGCCAAAAGAATAATAAGTACTAGAGTCAGAGCCATATTCTTCCTGTAATACTAGATGTGTTTTAGGCTTGCTTATTTTGATTGAAACTTCCACTTGCATTCTTGAGATGCTGTGATACGTAAGAAGCTGCCACACTGTGACCTTTATTTTGTCTGTCTTTAAAGGCCTACGACGGGTTTGCCAGTTTGGGAATATCACGATTGCTGGAGCCTTCGGACATGGTTTTGTTAGCCATCCCTGACAAACTGACTGTTATGACCTATCTCTATCAGATAAGGGCACATTTCAGCGGCCAGGAATTGAACGTGGTTCAGATAGAGGAGAACAGCAGTAAAAGCACATACAAAGTGGGGAACTATGAAACGGACACAAACAGCTCTGTCGACCAGGAGAAGTTCTACGCGGAGCTGAACGACCTGAACCGGGAGCCCGAGCTGCACCCACCAGACAGTGGCTTGGCAGACTTTGCCTCTCAGGATGACTCTGTGTTTGTGAACGACAGCGGTGTTGGCGAATCTGAGAGCGAGCATCAGACTCCTGATGACCATTTGAGCCCAAGCACAGCTTCCCCTTCTTCACGCAGGACTCGAAGTGACACGGATCCACAGAAATCCCAGCAGAGCTCTGGAAGGACTTCTGCGTCTGAAGAAATTGGGAAGTGTAGCAGCACAGACACAACACAAGTGCAGCCTGTGTTGGGAAGGAAGAAATTGCTGATAACTGACACTTTAGACTTCAGTGACTTAGCACATGTCAGTGATCAAAAAGAGGATATGTCTCCCACAGTTGCTTGTGAAGATAACAACAAGAAGAGACACCAGAGCTTAGACAGTACTCCTGGTTTCTCAGAGCAAGAAAAGCTGGGATGTATAGGATCCACAGAGAGCACAAGAGCAGATCCCAGTTCACCTGTCACAAAACCGAGTTTATCTCCTACTTCTAAGCCTGGATACTCCTATAATGTGGATACAGATCTTGGGAAGAAACCACATGCTTCTCCGAGGCAAACAGAATCTGATTCTGACAGTGATGCCAGAGCAGCTTTAAATCATGCAGATCAAACTGCAAAAACAGCCCAGGTAAGACATTTATGTCTGTGAGTTAGGATGGAGGTGCTGTTCAAGTTCTTTCTCTCTGTTTGTAATCTACACCAAATCTTCGGCATAAATGGTGAGGTGAGCTGTGCATTTTTTGGGGGGGGGCAATAAATATTTTGCCTGAGAAGTAGGTGGTGCTGAAAAACAGTCATTACACGAAAAACTAATTTATAGAAATTGTCCCACTGTTGATCTTTCTAATCTCTCTCCCATTAAAGAAAGTTGTGTTCTCAACTATCTCAAAGATGGCTCCAAAACTTTTGCCACTGTCCGTGGCAATACATTTCCTCTGAGTGTTGCATACTGAAGCAAAAACTGGAGAAACATATCAATTCATTAGGAAATGTAAAGCTTTTAATACCTGAAAATTTGCTAAAGATATTTCAAAATCTTGTCTGGGAAACCACAGAGTCTTGTGAACATAGCCAGGATGGTGAGGTAGAAACTCCAGACTGTTAAATTTTGCTGCTTTCCATTGAGTGGCCTAAGGCATGTTACTTCACCACAATATCATTTTCCTTTCTATAAAGATAACACTGTATGCCCACCTACCTTGCAGATTTTTTGTGAAGATGAAAGTTGAGTATTATATATATGCTGAGTATTATCAATAAATCATGTCATCATAAAAATATGTAAAACATGTTATCACCCCCATTTGAAGAAATGCCAAAGCAGGCTTTTAATTTTACCCCTGTGAAGAGTTTTCTTGAGTTTGGGCTTTGTGCCATTAGCTCTGGTAAGAAAATAATATATCCAGTCTTCTGGTAGTGTGAATTGCTTCAAATATTTTTATGGGTTTTTTTCTGAGTAAGCACCATAAAGATTCATTTTATTGCAAGAGAAGCAGTATATAGATGGGTGATAATGGCCAAGTATTGGTTCCAGAGCCAGCTAATTTTTTTCCTTTGATCAGTGAAGTCTTGTGAGGTTTCTCTTCTTCATCATCATCATATCATCATCATCTTAGTGTACTGGATGAGAAAGGAACAGCTTGGCCCATACAGAATAGAAGAGCAGGAGGAGACACATTTGTTCTCTGTTAGGATTTCGTGGGCAAGGGTGTTAACAGGCCAAGAAAAAGCAAGAGTTGGCTTTAAAGGTAGTTTTTTGTTGTTAATTATCTATGCATTTGTACATGATAATAAAATCTCAGATGTGAGGCTCCCTGTGAACCTACACTCAGTTGTTGCTTAGAGTAAACCACCTCCATCTCCACGTGGTTGTTGCAGTAGCACAACAGGCAACAGCTCTGGCTCGTGTAAAGGCCTAGAGATGCATTTTCCCAGTCTTCACAGTTGACCTTGGCTAAGAAGCCAGCCCTTGGGAGTGTGTCTGCCTGGGAGCTGCTCATGTTCTCATGTTGCCTGTGCAGAACCCCCTTTTGCCATTTCTGCTCTGCGAATATACTCAGTCCTGTCTATGAAGAAGAGGCTTTCTTGTGGTTTTTCATAAATTCAGTAGAAGCAGATATTTTTGCAGGGTTTTTTGCCTTGTACCCAGCCTCTTTGTGTTCAATTTAAGTTATAAGTGAGTGGTACTCATATAAGTAGCCAACAAAGCATTTTTGTTGTAGCCATATTTGCATACATATTAAAGTAAATAAGTAAACACATGGCATGTTTGACATGGCTTCTATGAAGCCAGTTGGGTTTTTCCACAGTTGCAGTTTAAAGGCATTAAATATTGATAGAAATTAAGTTTTAAGGGGAAGGAAGAGAACTCCTATTTACATTATAAAGGCCTATGACTTTTTTTTTTTTTTTTTTACATTTTGATCATCTTTTCATTTCTATAGAATGCTCTGTCACCTCATGAAGACATAATTCATGTGGCTCCTGACCTTTATTGTATAGGAAGGCCGCTGGCTATTAACTACTGTATAAACATTCAGTACCCTGAGGCTGCATTGCTGTTAATTATATTTCTTTATTTTTAAGCAACGTATGTTGTCAAGACAGGAAGAACTTAAAGAACGAGCAAGAGTTCTGCTTGAGCAAGCAAGAAGAGATGCAGCATTAAAGGCAGGGAATAAACAACTAACCAGTACCCTCATCCCAGCCCGCAATAAGCAGCTGAATGATGTAAGAAACATTGTCCAGTCTTGCAGTTTACAGAGTTAAAATGCATTGTATGTGCTGTTGGAGGGGGGGCATGTCCTTGCAGAACATTTCTTCTCCATGTTTGATGTGTCATGTGTCCTTCATTCACCTTTAAAGCCCGTTTCTCCTGATGTTATGGCCAATAGAAGGGTGTCTCCCACTTCCCTGGAAGTGAAAGTCTGGGAGCACCTTCTTTGATTGGCACTATAGTTTCTGATGGGATGAAACTTGAAAGTTACTTGTTAAATGATAGTGAAGTAATTTGTGCTATTTTTGAGTACTTCTCTTTCAGTTAATGTAAACCATTTCCTCGAGCCTCAGATGTGAGCTCCTTGCTGCTTTAGAAGTGTTGTTATAGGGGATGGACTGCTTGCATCAGTCTTGTAAAAGAGTTGATGGAAGGATTCCACATAGTCACCGAAGTTGATTATGCTGGTGAGGGGGGAAGTAGAGCTGGGGGATGAGCTCCAGTGTTGAAGCAGCTGTGGCTGCATCTCCAGTGGCTTCCATGGTGACCTGGAAGGATCCCTACTCTCTGGAGATGAAAGCTAATTAATTTTTATGCAAACCTTTGCAATGCTGGTTTTGTGATTCTAACTGTTGCACGTTAGAGACTGTACTGGCAACTGAGAATGTAACTGTAAATGAAAAATAATGACACAGAGAAAGAAAATCTTTACAGATTCCCACCTTTCAGAGCTCAGTCCTGAGGGGCAGATTCTGCTCTTTACAAAAATGGGATCATACAATCTAAAAATGAAGACAACAATTTACACATCTCATTTCATTCTCTTAACTCTCTTGGATCCATGCTGGTTTTTCTTTTTTGTAGAAATTCCTCTCTGTAGACTGAACCTTCATTTTACTTTGAAATATATTTGTATACGCAGACAAGTCTTATTTGTATCATGATAGATAAACAAATTTTTTCTTACTTTGTTTTTTAAGTTTTTTCCTAGATATGTATGTTTTAGTATAAATTTCACTTCGGACTTTTTTTTAAAATTACCTTTTCATAAAGAAAATGGCATTAGAGGAGAGTTACTATAGGCAACTACTCAGGCAGAAACAACTGTAATTAAAGTTGCCTAACATTTTTTATTACAGCTCCTATTTTCAAAGGTTTTACAACTTTGCTAGTATTTCATTGTTTGAGCTGAAATCTTCCCCGTCAGCTCATCTGCCTTGGGGTAATATTTTTAATTTTTTTTTCTTTAACTTAAAAAACCTGTTCAGCTATTTCTCTGTATTTGCTTGAATAAAGCATTGTTTTACCCATTTTAAAAACAGATAAAATTTGGGAAGAAGGTTAGATTCCCTTGAAAAATCTGTTCAAAACAGTCAAAGTTGTGTTAATACTACTGTCTTATCAGAGAGCCTTGAAGGTCAGAAAAGTTCCTAAGTGTCATTAAAAATTGTCTGTATGGACACTGCCCAGCAAGAGCATCTTTTACCATTGCTCTCCTAAGGGTCGGGACCCATTCTGATGCAGGTCGTAGGACTGGGAAGCAAAACTTTCTCTTTTAGACTCAAACTCCTGCTAATGAAATCCAAACAGGAGTAAAAGGAGCTGCCTCACTGGCATACGGAGAAGAGATGCCCTGGGTAGGTGGCAACATGAAGTTAGACAATAATGAAGATGGTGTCCAGGCCATGAAAACCAGCTGAAGGGTAGGAGATGGTGAAGGGTTTTCAGGGTGAGAGTCAGGACTATGTAGTTCAGGCAGCCAGAGTACCCATGAGACCTTATTTCATTTGTTACAGAAGCTGAAAAATTAATTAGAAGCCTGCAGGAAAGAGAAGGGCAATCTTTGAGGGCAGCTTGGCAGAGCCAAAGTTTGTTGCTGCCTCCATCAGAAGCTCAAGGAAAACTGTCCTGGAACAAATGGTCCTGGCCCTTGTGGAATCTGGGCACTCTGAGCAAACTGTAATGGGCATTCCTGACTTGATTGTCACATAAAAATGACAAAAGCTTCTCAGCTCTGAAGTGTGTTGTGGAGATGTGATTTGGAGACTCTTATATTACTATATAAAGTTGGTATATAATAATATGCATTATATAAAGCTGTGTATAACATGTGTGTATGTGTTATATACATATCCATGCATGTGCATATTCTGAAAGAGGATGCATGTGTGCATAACATATATAGGTGTAGGATAAAACACATTGATTTCTGTTTTCCTTTAACATGTTTGATATTAGTAGAGGTGAGGCATTTCCATCTGATGTAGTTCTGCCAGTTTTCTACAGGTCATTGCTCATTTGATAGTTAGCATATAGTACAGACTTATTTCTATTCATGGTTTTTTGGTCATTGAGGTTAATAATAAGAACTTTGACTCAAAGCAGTGTTGTATGTGTCAGTGTGCAGTAATGTGTAGTAGTGTGTTATCCAAATGAGAGTTGTGATAATGAGAATCAGCATTTAGTAGTGGAAATTGGACGAGGCTCATTTTCGGGATGGATTGAGATTCAAAAGAAAATGGTTTAAAACAAGAAGATCTAATTTTAAATAAGAAAACGTTGAAGAGATAGTTCAGGGGCAATACTTTTGAAAGTAACTCTTGAAGTTTGCAATTGCACCTTTTTTGATATCTTCTCGGAAAGATCTTTAAGCATCCTAGTCTTTCAGACTGTGCTCTGACTGTCAGTCACCCCAGCTAAGTGAAGCCTACAGAGTCAGTAGTTACTTTAGAAAAGTCTCATCTCCTAGGCCTTGCTGTTACCACTTTCCCTGTGTCATATGAGAACCAGGAATTGCTGCTTTCTCAGTGATCAGGTGAGAGCAGCGTTCAGCGCCTGGGGCTGGGCAATGTGCACGGTGAGGATGGGCTGTGTCACTGCTTGGGGTCAACAACAGAGAGGAAGTTTCCAAACCTGTACTATGGCCATAAATACAGGTTTACTTGGTGTGTGCCCACCTGATTTGTTTTGGTAAAAGTCCATTTTGTAAAAACCAGTGTTCCTGTTTCTCCTCTAAGCACAGAGCATAGCCTCATTTCTCCCATTTCTTTCCTCCTTGCAGCATGGTAGAAATTTTTTCAGTGTTATGTCTGCTTATTTGGTGCTTCTCAGAAGCCTTCAGTCTCAAGCTGTATGCATGCCAGACAGCATGTGGAGGTATGCGTGCAAGTATTTGAAGTCTAAGAGGAGACTGCATTGATCAGAACCTCCTTGAAATCATGCTCGTGGTTTGGGAGGATCATAGCTGTGTCATTAAAATTGATGCAGTCCTTTGGAGACTGGAAGAATTAGCTTAAGAGCTCTGTGAACAGAGTTACTGATCCCCTCGTGGATCCCTTTCTCTATGGTAGATTTATAAACAGCTCAGCCTTTCTGCTTGCTTTCTTGATGTATGTGTGCATGTGGTGACTCTTTTACGAGATGCTTCTGTCATTTGCAATCTGATATAGCAGCTGTAATCACTTAGCTTTTAACCAGGAGAGCCTTTTTATTAGCTTACTCATTTTTATTTAACTTGCCTTTTCTCATGGTGAATATCACAGGGCTAGAAGGGACATATCTGCTCCCACCAGATGCTGTAAAATATCAACCTGTAGTGATGGTTGTTAGCAGCAGCAGCTCGGCTGGAATGTGATGTTGGAAAGGTGAGGAGACTGGAGCTGGGCTGTGCGACCTATCTGGCAAAGTGACAGGCTAGAGGGGACCACAATGAGTGGGAAATATTCAGAAGTCATGGGCCTAAAAGGCCTTTCCAGGAGGGGAAGCCTCATGTGCAGAACATGGAGTGGAATCCTTAATTCTCAAATCTCCGTGTAACTCTGCTGTCAGCAAATATCTGCAAAGGCCCTTGGCAAAATCTTCTTATTTTCTTTTAGTGACTGGTCCACATAAAGAATGGAAATTTACTGCAGCTGTCATTTACTCTCTAAACTCAAATGGCTATGGTTATGGAGTCAGCATGATTACAGAGAATGGAATTAGGAGTTAAGAAATGCACAGGCAACTTTAATTAACCTCCTTTGTGTATATGCATTATGATGTAGTCTTTAATTATGTGATCACATACTATTTTCCCCAAAGCAATTGTGTCTCATTTTCCTCAGAGGATAGAGGTGATGTAGAAGGCTGTTTGTCCAGAGGACCTCTGTGCTTTTGATTGCAGAAATTGGAAGGTGTACGACAAACGAAGCAGGGACTGCGAGGAGTGAAAAGATGAGGTCATGGTTAAGGTGCTTGAAAGAATTAAATGTACTTCTGCCTTTACCTGAGTTCCTGATCAGTGCCACTAAGTCTTTTGAGCCAAACGTCTTCCAGGTGGTCACTATTTGTGTATCCTTCCTTTCTGGATTGCTTTGAGGCAAAAATTTGATTTGCAGAAATATTGAGCATCCAGGTCTGTCAGGGAAATCAGTTGGAGCTGTGCTTGAGACGTATAAAGGGCTGTATAAAGCTTAGTATACTGAAAAAACCCCAGGTAATAGGCTTCCCAGAGCAAGCACCCAGCGACAGATCCTTTTAGCTGGATCTCTCCGTCTCAGTTCTCATCAGAAGAGCAGGTTAATAACTCTTCCACAGCGTGTTGTGAGAAGGGAATGTGATTAATGCTTTTGAGGCTCTTAAATACCGTAGTGGTGGGCAGTGTAGAAAGAAATCAAGAATTGAACAATTCTGTCTTCAGAGCAAGATTTGAATATTGTGGTGTAAAGAATAATGCTATGTATTGATGGGCCTGCATATTGAACAGTGAAAATAAACCAAAGTATTGAACACCACTGGGTAAAGCTCAGGTCTGGGCTGAAGACCAGGAGATAGTGAAAGTAAAAGGTGGTGCCACCACAAGGCTCTGTTTTAGAGGATACAGAGCAAGATGAAAATTAAGATTATGCCCGCTGGTTCTATTTCTGGCATCTCCTAAATCCTGTGTCAAATTCTTTTAACTTGCTTTTGTAAGGTGGACAGCTTTAGCAGGGAAAGCCGTATCTAATGGAATTCATGAAAAATAGTGCTCATCTGGCAGAGGTTGTGTTTTTCTCCCTACCAAGGGGCCACAGATTGTTTCTGAAGTTATTTGCATTTTGCATGAGCTAAGGATTCCTCCTTGGTGAATTTAGGTGCAGGACTGGGCCACCCATATATGGATTTGGCCGAAAATTTTGTGTATTTAGGGTCTGGCATAGATTCTGGGATGCAGGAGTTCAATAGCATGATACCTGGAGGGAATCGCTCTGTCTTGTGCCTTTTGTGAAATAGGAAAATAGTAATTCTTTCTTCACAGCAGCGTTCGAGTATAACTACACTAAAAATTGTGAGGGACTCCATTTGGAGAGTAAGTATTTAAATCCAGATTAATATAAACTGACATGGGGGGAGTTCGGAGGGTAATCCTGATGCTGCTGCTGTGCTTAAGTGCAACTGTTGCTACCCTGCTTTCTGTACAAAGAAAGATTTGGGTTTAATTATCTCTGCTACTGTTATTTTCTATTTATTCTAGCTGAATGACAGCAATAGCTGCCTCAATATGTATATATTGAAAAAAAGAAAGATTTGAAAGAGCAGTGGCGACTGTGTTCAAGTCTTTTAGTAGATTTTGCAGATACAAAGTACTTCACCAAAAAGCCGTCTCCTCCAAACACACGAACACTGTGTGCAGAGGGCAGAGGAACGGGCTGTGCCATGAGATTGTTTCTCCTTGCTCAGAACACTGCTTTTTCTTACTCCCTTGCTCAAAGGACTTGTTGCAGCTGTATCTAATTCATTTTTAATAAGCTCTTTCTACTTCAGGTGTCAATCTGTTGTGCCCATTACTTTTCATTTTCATAAATATTTGAGTGCAAAATGATAACATTTCTTTTTTGTGTGCACTGGACTAGTGGAAATGGAAGTTCTGTGTAGAAAGGCTTCAGAAAGTGACAGAATCTGGAAGGAGATGAGTCTTCATGATCTTTAATTTTGGTTGCATACATTTGCACAGATATAGGATATGCTGACTGCAATAAAATAAAAACAAAGCATTATTTTAAATGCTCAGAAAAAAGGTTTTAATAAATGATCCCATTTATTGATCATGTCCTGCAATAATCTGCTGCCTCTCTGAACTAATAAGCTCCAAACTGCCCAAACTTTTCTCCAATAAGTAAACTGTAGCCAGCATGAGCAGAAGTGGTGCCAAAAGCAAATTCGGAATTGACAGCAAAAATAGAGTATTTTAATTTGATTGAAAGATGCCTTAAAAGCAAGGTAGCAATGCGAGTGTTCTTTCCTCCAGTTATATTTTCAGGTTCTTGAGAATGAGTACAAAATAGCTTCATTCAGTTTTTTTTTTTTTTCTGTGTCAAACCAGAATCCCTACTTCTGTTACATTAGGGAAAGCACCCAGTTCACTGCTGGATTTTTTTGTAGTCTCCTCAGTTGGAAAATAAATGTCTGTGATTGAGGTGGTGATATGAATTCATTTCAGGAAGCACTCTCAAGTTATTCCTGTCTTGTTTTTCTTTTTAAAAAAATAGATTAAAAACCTGATCTTTGTTAATTAAACATCTAGCATGAATTTATTGAGGTGTAGGACTTTGCAGGTGGCAACCTTGGTCTTTTAATATTAATTGGAAAATATTGATTGAAAAAAGACTAGTCTGTCATGCTGATAATTGCAACCAGATTTAGATATGATCACTAGATCTTCCTGAGATTACAAAGAAGCAGTTACCATCTAATTGGTAAAAAGATTGAACATTATTTTGGTAATCCCTGAGCTTTGGTAACTTATTCCCTGTTGTTCATTTATATGTCCTGTCTGTATGCCACTATAAAGTGGTTAAATATGGTGTAAGCTGATAAGACAATGCTGTAGAGTATTTACATTTCATGAGCATTCCAGTTTTCCAGTTGTTTTAACAATATACTTTTCTTTAACTGGAGGTTAGACCTGCTGACTGAACACTTCAAACCCACAACTGACCTGATATTTGCTTCTTTATAGCGACACGCTAAGGTTGAGAGAGTCTGATCTCAATTCCTTGATGGCAAGAACAAGCAACTTGTTTTACTTAAGGTTCCTCAATACATGAAAAATAAAAATAATCTGTAACTTTCCAAAAAGGTCCTACATCTTTTGACTTCGTATTTGATCTGTTTCAGCACTTTCTTACTATGAAGTTGTGATATTTCACTGTACAAAAATATTGCTGTAGACAAGTCCCTGATGTAGCTGGGAAAATAAATCAATTAGTACAAGTAAACTAATTTTGAAGAAGAATTAGTATGCACTGTCAGTTTTATAGCAGGAAGGATTTCCTGAATAAAGCATAACCTTTGATAATGCATGACAAATGCTAGCAGTTTCAGTTTTAGATACAAATGCTTGAGTTTCTCAGCTGATTTTTATTGCTGTTATTTCCATAAGATGTATCTGTTTACACCACTTAAGGATCTGGCCTAAATGTATAAATTTATTTATTATGTGGCTGTAAATTCAAGGTGCTGCACAGTCTGCAGCTGCACCATTAACTCGCACGCTGACAGAAAATAGGCTGGCAGTTTATTAATGGAATTTTAAGATCATCTGATCAAAATTAGTTCCAAAATTTTCGCGTCTTCTATCCATTTATAAATATTAGCAAAAAAAAAAAAGTCTCTGTTTCAGAGCTATCCCTTTGTGTGCAGAGTGAGACCCGGGTTTCTCAGCCCCTGGAATGCTCTTTTTCTATCGCTGCTAATAGCTGTGGACGTTTTCCGTGTGGATGTTCAGTACACGCTGTTGTGAATCCCAGGATGATATCGCCATTACTTAGAGCTGTATTTTGCATTGCCTATTCTGTTATTGCTCAGCATGCACAAGGGTAGAGTTAAAATCTTTATTCATTTCATTTAAAAATGTTTCTTTTGTTCTCCTTATCGTGTTCTGGCTTTCCCAAGGATATATGCCTTGAACGAAAAGTCACATGTGCATTACTAATTGTGTGCCATTGTATTTACAGTTCCTAGTGGTGGCACTGTGAAGCTACTAATTCTTTTGCTTCACTTGATGTAAAATAATCTGAGTGTCTTTGATAGCAGTGAAACAGTATTAATTGTTTTGTACATTTCTTGGTCACTCTTCTTAGGTGGTCTTCATAATCTATTAGAACTTTCAGCCAGATTTTTGTAATGTCATGCCTCCAGCAGTGATTAAATTGGTAATTAATGAACAGTCCTTGGCAACATAAACCACATCCCGTTAATTTTCCCTTTTGAGTTTTTCGAAGTTGTCGTCTCTGTCAGAAAGCATTGCGCCACCTTGCTACGGCCCCTTGGCATGGAACCACAGCGACGGGATTTTTTGCAGCCATTAGTAGATCAGAGCAGTAATTTCACAGTATTTTGGTCAGGGTAATTATAGTACCAAGTACCGAGTAGAGTTGGGAATTCACACAAGAAGTCCAGAAATACCAGGTGAGCTTCCTTGTGTTCACTGGGACGTTATGATTAGTTTAATTGGGCTTTGTTTGATTTCAGCCGCAGAGACTCTTTGTGCCACGGCACTGCAGCCACTTTCCACTTTAGTGTTTCTGACCTGCATTGACAGGAACTGGTGCAAAAATGAACTCTTTGAAGTGGGACTCTTTGGAGAGGGCAACTAAAAAAGGGGAAGAGTGATGTGTAAGTAGTGTACTGTAGCAAAGCGCGACACCAGCCTGAACGCCCTGCGTTTTGTGGGTGATGTGATTCAAATTCTTTCATATTTTCAACTGGAACAGATAATATTTCTGCTACATTTGTGCAAATCTCGAGTAAATTACTGCATTTAAAAGCACAATCTGTTTTTAATCGGTGGCTTTTACATAGCACCTGCTGTTCTACCTTCCTTTGAAGATACAGTTGTTTCTCTCACCAGAAATTCTGTGAATCGTCTATTTAGTCCTGCAAACAAATCTGGGCGAATGCATTAATGAGACTGCAGCTGCACTTAGCAGTTCACATGTCACAAAATAGTAGGTAAAGGCATTCATACTTGAGTGACTGACTATAGGTGTAGTGGCCTTCAGCAGTACATTGTGCACATTAAAGTTTAAATAGTCACTTGCCTGTTGGCTTCTGAATGAAAGGACTGTCACTGGTCACTTCTCCTAAAGCCTTAATGAAACCAAATAGTTTGCTACGAGTTTGGGCCTAACCATTGGGGTGTTTCATGCAGTCTTGTCAGTTGATGTTCATGAATTGACTTGAACGAAGATCAAAGTGTTTCTCAAAATGGAGAAGCGGGGAGAGAGACAGCTCCTTCAATTGCACCACAAGAGCTAATCAAGCCATCAGTTCTTTATGCACTCTGCGTGCCTTTAGAATTTAATACCCAATGGTTTGTCAGGACAAATTGAAATTCGGGGGTTGGCGGGGAGTGGGGGGGAGGTGGAGAGTGTCCCTCCTCAGCCTGCTGAAAATAAAATAAGCGGTTCACTCTTCTGGAGAATCGTTTTGATAAATTCTATCATTTAATGTAAAACTGCAATGTTGATTAAATGTTTGGGGTTGAAAAAAGAAGTTACGGTGAAGGATTCAATGGGCATTATGGACCTTAGCACTGAGTAAAGATTCAGGTTTAAAGTGAAAGAGAAACTAAACTCGGGGTGATTTTTTTGTTTCTTTGATTGCTAATGAACTTTTTTTTTTCTGAAACATTTTAAATTGGATTCAGAAGATAGATTTTTGAGTGTCAGTTAAAACAAAGTCATGTGAAAATGCCTCTCTTTCTCCCTCCCTCCCCTTCTCTCTTTTTAATTGATATGATTTAGGCAGAGGAAAATGGTAAGGGGGATTTTTCTATTGCAGAAGCAATTTTTAAGGGATTTAGTCTTATTTAGCCTGAAGGTCTTCACACTAATGAGAGCACTTAAGTTACGTCCAGGCGTTGATTAGACAGCTCATCTATCAACTGGAGCATGAGAATTTGTATTTTAGGTACTTTTTATACATTATAAATTTTTTTTTATTACTTTAGACTTTATTTTCCACAAATTTTTAATTGCCTTCTTTCACATCCAAGGTGTCTGTAACGCAGCTGACAGAGCACAAATGTGAACAGGAAATTCTCTGCGTTTGATGTTGAGTACATTTTGATACGTTTCGGTAATACCGAAATTCCGACAATATCGAAACTGCGTCTGTAAAAATTGGCGTGCTGGATGCAAATTGCTACCACAATACATTCTTTAAACCACCACAAGCTCCCTCAAAGTCTAAATGCATTTATTCAGGAAACACAGAATTTTATATATATTTTAAAATGCCCAACTACTCCCCCCACCCCCAAATTGTGAATGCTCTCTCTACCTGTAGGTTTTTTGCCACGTTTAAAACACAATAGCATCTTAATTATTTTCTGAACCACTCTGAAAAGTACAGCTTTTGTAACTTTTTGACATTTCAGGTTTAAAAAAAATTAAAACGTTGCCACCAGCTTGCACTATGAGCAGCCTGTAATAACAGTTAAAAAAGCTTTCTGAACTATTTGACAAGATTTCTTAGTGCTGAGGCCATATGCTGTAGCCTTTAAGCTATTTCTTCCTATCAGTTTCATTATCACCTGCCTCTGAGTCTCCAATATCATCAGTAAGCACATGCAGAATCATAATTATGCCATGTACAAGTTCTTTGATAACATGTACAGTTTTCTTCTTAATTCTTTATCAAATGCATTGATCGTGGCATGTGTGCATTGATCCAGGTCCACCATCTGGCTGTGTGTGATAAGCACAGTGGCATCTTTGCATTTCCACTGTCATTCATTGCGCTACAATTTGGCTGCAGGGGAGTAGTGGCTGGGATTAGCCCTGTTCTGCTACTTACTTGCATTTTAAGTTGACACCTCTACAGCGGCTCAGACCACATTACAAACTGAAACACATACGCACGACTTAGTGATGTGACACTCCTCAATAAGCTTACTCCACTAGCTACTCAACAATCTGTAATTGGATTTGTAGGAATAACAGCAAAAGATTTCCTAAGAATTGCTGGGGACAGAAGGTGAAGTTTTCTCATTATTGGCAAAAGGCTAGGTATAGATCTTAGGCGATTGGTATTTTCCATTAAAAAAACCTGCCAGCAGTTTGCAGGACTTTTTCAAAAAAAAAAAAAAAGCCAGCAAAATAGGGTCCAGGGAGATGTAGGGTTTGCACTTGTTCTTTTCATTCTCATCACATAGAAGCAGACAGGGATCTCGTTACCCTCCCCCAAAAATTGAGAGAAGGAGGGGAGGAAAACCAACTTTCGGAGGCCCCCTGCAGCCGGCTGGCTTTGTTCGGCTGGGAGTGACCCGGGAGCATTCCTCAGGAGGGCACGTCCCCTCCCTTGGCGCGGGGCTGCCCGCCTGAGGAGGAAGCTTCCCAGGATGGCAGTCTGCGAGATGCTGCTCTCCAGCTTACGCATCCCATACACTTGCCAAAAGCCTTTGTTTCATAACACCCCCTTTTTTTTTCTTTTTTTTTTTAAATTATAAAGTCAAGTTTACACAAGAGAAAATCCCTTAAGTGGAGCTCGACGAATGTTGACTCCTACAATGAGTAAGCAGCTTTCTTAACTTCTGTCTGTAACTCAGCTGTGGAAAGGCACAGAAAACAGCATCTTTAGCCTGCTCATCTGGGATCGGACGTTGTGCCCTGCCTGGATGATGGCACTATTTTAGGATGTTTGAGCCTGCTTGAGCCCCTGTTTGGGGGTCATGCCTATAGCACTGACAGTCACGATGACAGGCAGAACAAGCTCGTGGATCCCAGCACCTTAGGTGATTGTTGACCTTAATTATACTTCCTGGATGGGGGAGAGCACGAACTTGCCTAAGCAGGGAAAATTCCAGGGAAGAAGTTAGTGGAGGCCTTTGTCTGTGCTTTTGGTTTAGGTCAACTTTCTCACTTGTTTCCTGGGAGCCCTGTGGGTTGGCAGGGCTGCCCTCGCAGGGTTCTCTGGGAGAGCACCTCGCTCTCTGCGTCAGCGCAAGCGAGTGAGGACAGAAGGAAAACACAACGTGGTTTTGGAATTGGATATTTCAGCCTGGCCCTAAAACTTGCCGTGGAGCCAAGTGCAGTGGGAAACAGATGAGATCACCTCTGTCACAGAGATGTGCAGCTCCCAAATGGTTAAATGGGTTAAATCTTATTTATCTGAATAGAACTTGGGGGCTGTTTAGCAGAATGCTCCAGCACAAATACCTGTGGTTCACTTCGACGTTACAGTTTTTTTTGTTGGTTTCCTTACTTATAAATACTTGAACTGTTAGACCTTTTACTTTTTTCTCTGAGAAAGATGTATTTGTACCAGATTAGAAAAGCTAAACTGTTTCTTTACATTGAATAATCAGCCTGTCATGACAAATCTATCTACTTCTGCATGAGTAGGTGCCAGTTTGACTAGCTTCTTTTAGGCTCACACTGGGTTTTAAGCTGGATCCGTGTGCATGACTGGCAGTGCATTTGTTGGACCAGATCTAAGGAGCCAGAGAGCGTTCAGCTCCTTTTTGCCTACAAAAGAGCAGCCAGACAACCAGCAAGAGGCCTTGGATGTAGCACAAGGTGATACTTACTTAGTCAGCCATTCTTTTTTTCAAATATTTTTTTTTCCATTCAGTAAACTAAGAGTTTTTCAGTTTCACAATGACACAAGGAATTAAATTATCAGTGGATTGTTTTTCTCCAGCCACCATTCTTCACACAGAAATACTGTACCAAGTGAATTGTATGTTTTCCAGAACAACATAAAATTATTTTAAAAATTCAAAAACAAAAATAAAAGAAATTGCTGGCTACTTCTTTAAAAATACCTCGTCGGTTTAAGGAGATGTTTTCCATTTTACAGTCATTCAACCCCATTTTATTGTGAATTTTGGGAGCTTTTTTTTTCTTAAGGAGGGCAGCTTTGTTAAGATATTGTTTGTGATTCTTCTAATTTTAGACTTTGAGCTACTTCTGTGTTCGTTCTGTCTTGTCTCATCAGTGTATTGGTGCCATAGCTCCTAAGCCAATAGCTACTTAAGACAAACAATTTGATACTTTTTGTGATAGGCATTCATGAAAAAATATTTTCAAGCTACATGCAGTGTGTGAATAGTGAGGTACCTGATGTAGACACCAGGCAGAAGGCAGAAAATACCCAAGATGTTTATGTCTGTTTTTGCTTACTGCCTCCTAGGACCTGAATAGCCACAGAAATGCAAAGCCACTTTTGTTTATGCCGAGTGTTTCTTGCTTAGCAATCCATATTTTGCTCACTACCTGTGTATTTTGAGCTGTTCTGAAGCAGTGTGAGAGACCAAACATAAATGTGGTCCCCAGGGTGATCAAAGATTTAATCTGACCAGATGGGACAAACTTGAGAAAGATTTTGACTTTCCACTCTGTTTTGCAACAAGAAAGGCTGATTTTTTTTTTTCTCCCGTCCTTTCTTTGTTAGCAAAAGCAGAGATCAGGCCATCCCCAGAGGAATGAGCAGGTGTGGCCATTTACAAGCATGTCTGGTTATATTATATACCAACATAAGAAAAGTTTAAAATGGTTTGAAAAGATCTGCTAAACAGTTTTAATGTTTCATCCCAAATCCTATTTACTCAAACAAGAGCCGACCAAGGTCACAGTACAACCCAGCCTGCTCAAACCTTTAAAGCTCGTGTAATTTTATTTTTTTTCTTATTTTTTTTTTTATTCTGTCTTCTCTCCTAACTGAATAGGTACATTTTGGTAATCCTGAATAGGTACATTTTGGTAATCCTTGCCTCTGGACAAGCACAGAAGTCTTTTTCTTTCTGAATGGCTAATAACAGAGCCGTTCTTCCTGTCTAATGATGAAAGAGGTGGCAGTCAAGTTCTTTCTCTTAGATGTACTGTGCACTCACGGCTGACCACGAACCATTTTGAAACCTACAGCTTCAGGAATCGCTCCCTCTCATAGGTACAATTCTGTTTTGATTTTGTTGCTGTGGATTATAAGTAATTTACCACATTTTTTAAATTTTACTTTTGTCCCCCAGTCTATGGGCACAGTAAAGAATTTACTTTTTAAACGTCAAATAAATGCAGTTCACCAGATTATATTTTTTTTTATAGTGAGAGGGTGATACATTATCAGAATTCTGGTGTAAACTCAGTTTGGATCCTCCCAAAATTCTGCCAAAGGAGGACTGAAAATCCCTGGCAAAGGTTTTGTGGTTTATTTTCTTTTTCTTTTTAATGTGAGAAGATTGCAAAATTTTTGGTCGTTTAAGAAGATGGTTTTTACGGAGGTGTTTGGGGTTTTTTTTCCCCTGAAAGACTCCTCCACTCTCAATATTTTCCTGAGTTGGGCAGCTCTCAGCTGGCTGGGTAATGATCTCGGAAACTGCCCCGCCAGTGTTTCACATTCGAATTCACCTTCCCAAATCCACGGCATAATTTTTGGCCAAAGTAATGTCAGTCATTGCCGTCTGCGGCGAGTACAAACAGGACCCCCTAATGGCAGCCATTTTTATTTGTTTCTTAAGATCCAAAGGCTGCTGAAAGAACAATTGGATAAAGTTGAGGATTGGAGAAGCTTGATTTTCTTGTTCCAGTGAAATGAAACTCCCGTCCTTTTTTTTCTTCCCCTTTCCCTTAAAAGCCGGAGTCAGCTAGGGGGTTGTAGCTGTGTCAAAGCCGTTGGGATGCCACTGCTGATCACTTTAATTACTAGGACTAAGGAGGATAAAATTAAAAGTAGCACCATTGAAGCAGTGGAAGAAAGCTTGCCGAGATGTCAGTGAACTGTGAAATATAAAAATTGCATACCAATACATTTTTATAGGAGGGAAACAAGGAATTACATTACTTATTCTTGAAGAGTTTGTCCTTAAATAGTGAAGTTTTCCTCGCTGTGCATCTGCATGGCAGATCTTTAAACCATTACAAAACAGTTGGGGGAAAATAACAAAGAAAACTGTAATGTCTCTTTGGCATGTCAGATTCGTGTCAGAGGGTGGAAGATTTTACTGAGTTTTCTTTTCAACTGTACAGGGAGAAAAAAAATCACTGTATGTGTGTTTGCTTGGTCCTTTCTTGGTGCAGTGCTTCTTTTTGTGTCTCCTGGGGTTTTTTTTTAAATATTTTTGTTCATGCCTCTGTACCTCTCCCGAGTGCTTTCCTTTCCAAATTCTAGCTTGATATGCTGTTTAACAATTTTTCTGTACCTCAAAACTTAATCTATCTACTTTTTCTGCTCTCAGTTTCGTTGCTCCTTCCACCAGTGTTTCTTCTGCCAAGCTCAGTAACCGAGGGTTCAAATACCTGAATTGAATTTAAGCAAGAACTAGGCTGGTTTTTCCCTTATCCACTGGTGATGATTGGCTTAATCAGCACAAACACAAGCCACCATAATCTGTGTTTGCTTGGAGATCCCCGGGATGTTAATGACTATGCTAATAATTCAGGAGACAAGTTCTCTTTCAGGAGGAGGAGAGGAAAGGAGAGGAGAGAAATCAGCCAGCTCAGTTTAGGGCATTTTTGTCACAAACACCTAACTGGCCCTATTTTAAATTACACGTGCTGAAGTAGATTAAATTGTTTGACGTTAAACCACATAGGAATCTTAATTTTGTACATTCGTTCTTAAAAGTCATTTAAGTTAAGCCCGCAAGTTCCTATATCCAAGGAATTAGGAACATTAGAGATTTGAGCAGTTTTATTTCAAGTAAAATTCAATGTAATTAATGTTACCAAATACTGTGGGTCGAAATAAAACCGTTTGCTGTGTCAGTTGGCTGTCTAGAAATTAAATTAAATTGATCTATTATAGTGCATAGGAGGAGGTGGGGGGGGAAGCTTTCCAGTTGTCTTTCTAATGTGTACTTTACCAAATAAATTTTTGATAGAACTGTTGCTCTGTGCCTTCTGGGAAGTTAAAATGTGAGAAAGCAAACAAAGCCCATGTGCCGTCCCTCTGCCTCGCAGGGCCCAGGCAGAATTGTCTTTCCAGGGGAGGACATTAGGAGAAAAGTAAATCAAGGCAATCTGATAGGGAATCGGGACTCTGTCACTCAGGGGCGAGATATTGTGCTGTGTCCATATACTTTGTTTACTGTAGGGTTTTATGAGTTGTAACCTGCCCATGCAAGCTGTTAATGAGGCTAAATCTTTCTGCTTGAGGATTGAATTACAGCACACCTCTGGGCTAATGGTTATAAACAGAAAGTCCCATTAGGGCTGCATTCTGATTCAGTCATTTGCATTTTTTCTATTGTGCCGAGAACAATGCTGAGTAAATAGCTACAAACAAACAATTTACATGGAAATGGATAAAATGTACCTAATTAGTATTTTGCGCTTGTTTTATTAATGATTGCTTAAACTAAATAGCACTTAGCAACAGCTCTCACCAGCCTCTGCAGGTGTGGGATGCTCAAGTTTCTGGGTTGGTGGGAAGGCTGCCAGAATGGCTCTCCAAAATTAGGCAGTTTGTTATACTCCACTTAGTTCAGGTCAACAGCCTGTACCTGAGATTTATCCAGGTCATTATGTCAATAATACAAACTTATTGGCAGGTTAGATTTAAGCCAAGCACCGACTTCGTTGCACTTATGCGCATTTCTGATATTGAGGGGAGGGGAAAAACAGTCCTAACTTTGCAAAAATCCCATGTTTAAAGTGAAAACTGATGCGGTGTCCCTTATGGAAACTGTGGAGTCTTATAGATATGTTTAAACACATCTTTTTATGAAGATTTTTTTATCATGGGGGACTAGGCTAGTCTTTTACAAAATCTCATGCTGCAGAACTTTGTTTATTTATGTAACTGAAATATTATCATGCTTCTAAGTGATGTGCTTTAGTGGGCCAGCACTATCTGGCATGGTTCCAGTATGATTCCTTTAATTATTGACCAAACCCCCATTAGTAGGATGTTCTAAAGGGATGCAAAGTCTTTTCTGCTGTGAGAGCATCTATTGTTCTTTCAGTAATTTTCATTAGTTTATTTTTTTTTAAAGAAAAATATCCATTGAAGTCAAAGAACATGTGTCAGATTTGATGCCACTTTACACTTTGAAGTCAGCTTGGTGCTTGGAGTAACCAAGAGCAACATCTGGCTTCTCAGTTCAGTTCTGTGACAGAATACTGCTCAAATGAGTAATTCAATTTAGTAAAACCATGTTATAGCCACCGTAAAACTTCACTCAAATCACTCATTGGGTGTGATTACTTTGAGACTGAAGTGTCTGCAAATTTTCATCAAGGTGTTTTTACAGAACATAATTTATAAAAGCCTTACATTGCAAATCATCAGGTTTCTAATGCAGTAATAATTTGGGGAATGCTTAAAAAAAATAATCTGACGCATGGATGTCTTTAAAAATTGTGGTGTGACACCCAACTGATATCGAGCGTCCTATTTATAATGTGGGCCAAGCACCATGCTGTAAACCAGTTCCTATCATGATGATCAGATTGAGAATGAAATTGCATTTCTGTCAATTACTGAGTTGGCAACTGTTCAATATATCTTAGCAGCAAGATGAAGAGCGGCGTCGGCAGCTGAGAGAGAGAGCTCGTCAGCTAATAGCAGAAGCTCGATCTGGAGTGAAGATGTCAGAACTTCCCAGCTACACTGAAATGGCTGCAGAAAAGTTGAAAGAAAGGTCAAAGGCATCTGGAGGTGAGCTGAGGAACCTTGTATCTTATTCCTATGGCAACCTAGAAACCAGAGACCTTTTTGGGTATCACTTTTATTCACACTTCAAAACGTTGTTGTCCATCAGGTGAACGTATCAAAAGACCTGGCTGTAGATGTGTTTCCTAAATAAGTGATTTGTCACCAAATTTCCAACAGTTAAAAGAAAAGCAACCATGTGATTGAAAGAAAAATGTGTTCTTTGAACAAATGGCTCACGTTGACCCATTATTTACAGATTTCTCATTACCCTCAGTTTTTTAGAATTTCATTGTTGTTGGTTCTCTTCAATATATGTTTTTATATAGGAACGTGGACATAATTTTGGGGGAAAACAACATTTGAAATATTTAAGAAATGTTATTTTGTATTAAATGTGTTCAAAAGAAGAGAGTTGTAAATGTGGCCTGTGAGAGCTGGGGGCAACAACCTTTTGATTTTAAATGGCAGTCTTTTGACAAACCACTTGCTTTTACAGGTTTTGAGTTGTAATATTGCTATAATGTTATTAAACTGACTTTGAAATACCATTAAAATTCATATACCTGCCAGTGCTATGAGCTGGAGTAATGTAGTGTCACTCAAACTCAAATGGGTGCTGAGCACACGTTTCAGTGCAGACTTCTTGCTCTTTTAATGTCTTCTACATATTCTAAGGGAAATAGTGTTTCTCTAACTCATAATCATAAGCCAAAGTGTAAGGAAAATCCAGCTTGATATTCACAATGCATGTAGATTCAACAAAAATATTTATTTCTTCTCTACTACATGTATTTTATATGCATAAATATTTAAATATAGTCTTACTGCACCCTAAGCCCTACACTTCTGTTCCATTTAACACCAAAGAGAAAGCAGTGAGTTGTACATCTCCCTTTGGGTCTGGTCTTCAGTTTTACTCTCTTTGCCCAGTAAACCAAGCTTGCCAACATAACTCTCTTTTGTGATAAATAGAGAAGTTAGGTCCTTGATGGCAGTAAGGCTGAGCCAAATGACACATTACAGAGGCTATGGGGTTCCTCATGTCTCTTCACAGTGTATGACTCCCCATCCTACATTATTTCATTACTTCCTCCTCACTGTTTCATCGTGTCTGTACATGGCTGCTCCTGCCATACCTTCCCTCAGAGTAAGGTCTTTGTCTGGTTATATCCTGGGTGCTCAGCTGGATAGCAGTGACCCTGTTTTGTTGCAGTGACTCACTTGTAGTGGTGCTAAAGATCCCAGTGTGCTGCTTTCTGGGTTGTGGTCTTCCTGTTTCATATTTTGCTCCTGTATTTTGCCATTGGTCGTCCTGCCCTTCATTCAGTTTGTAAACAGTCTCAGAGGTAGCTGTACATATATATTAGAAGAGAGCTGTATTTATAGAGGGAGATTGCATATGCACCCAGAGAATTTAGTGTTATTAAAAGAGCAGACGGTATCAGAACTGATGACAGCTCATTTATAAAGTTAGCACCACTCTACCTGTTGGGTTTTATCCAGTGTAACAATTTCACAGCTTTCTACTTTTGCATTGATTTATACTTCCTACTTTGATTTCTCTTCATTCATACAGTAGTTTGGCCAATCTATTTGAACTTCTCTTGGACTTAAAGTTTTCATTCCCTGTCTTGTTTCATCCCTCTTTGCTCTTTTCATGTCAATGTGCATTTTATAGTGTTTTCTTCTGCTTCCTCCTTCTCAAAAAGCTTTCCGTATGGCACATCTTCCACATAATTCTACCACACCACTGTTATTTTCAGGTGCCACACCAGATCTCCACTCAAGAAATTCATTCTTCTAAAATGTAGTAGTTCTGTGAAATGGCACCAACACTTAACAAACCAAATGAATTGGAATTATTTCTGGGTTTGGTCTTTTTCATTTTTCAATTTCCACCAAAAATTAGGATTTAATAGACAGTGTCCTTATTACTACTGGACTCTGAATGTTTCCCCTAACTGCATTCACATTTTTATTGTGTAGAGTCCTGTATTCCCTACACAATACCCAAGACAAGCTTATTATCTTATGTTTTCCAAGCTGTCTTGCCCATTATACATCATTAATCTCTTCCTCTGCATTGATTGCAATTACTTTTTGATTTACAAAAAGGGGATGTACCAAATAATTTTACTCTCAATTCAATTATTTCAGAAAAAAGTGACTTTTCAGCTCTGGGATTTTGGAGTTTTTAAAGACCATCTTCTTCCTTACAACTGTAGGTAAAAACATGATCTCTTTCATTGTTTCTATATGCTCATTAAGAATTCCATGCTTTGGCAGTGGTGCAATATTCTCTGTTAAAAGGCTTTATTTAATCAAGGTCTGAAAAACTGAAATGCCTATGGCAAGTTGAAACTTTCCTGGATAAGCAGCATCCCTAGCTATGAAATTCAGTCTTTTTCATAAGTTATTTGGCATGTGAGACAGAAAATACTTCTTCCTGCCAACTGCCAGAGGGTTTGGGATGGCAGCTTCAAATTTATTAGATGTCCTACTAGCTTCAGGCCGATAAGCAGATGCCTTGAGATGGATCCAAGGACAGTATCAAGATAGAGATCCAAATATCCCCCCTTTTCCTAGCAGCAACAGGACAAAGGAATTGACATATTATCTAGGAATTGTCCCTGTGCAGTGGAACACCCATCTGCTCTTCTGGGATTTGGGTGGTGTGTTTTCTTTAGTCTCTGGCACATCTCCATCCTTTATTTGAGCTGGCATCGGTGTGAGGAAGTGGCTCGGACCCGGAGGTGGTGAGGACAGGGTATGTTCAAGATTTCACTTCTGAGGCAATGATTTTTAGGGAATGTATGTGGTGGCACAGCCTTACTCATCATGCTCAGTCTCCAACTCATTAAACCAGTGTTAGGTCCTCAATATTTTTAGCAGGCAGTATTTCTGTCTGTCGGCAGTTACTGCTGTAATTTCTTGTCCTGACATCAGATTTCTTGTACATGGAACCAGTATTTCAACTCTGCATTTCTCCCATTCCCCACCTTTGCTGCCTTCATTGCTGTGCAGAGGCTCCTGCCACATCCTGTAGCCTTAAAGCGAACTCTGTACCCAAAAGTGAATAAACTAAATATCTCACCATCCACAAGCCTGAAGGACTTCCCAGAGACAATGCTGAAGGCTGGAGGCATCTTCCCTGAGGAGTGAGTACTGTTTGTGCAGCTTCTCCCAGTAACGTGATCCAATCACCACCAATGCTTTTGCTTCACTATGAAAATTATTCCTTTTTTGTTTAATCTAGAAATTGATGCACTCAGCTGCTGCTCCTTCACATGTGGACAAGCTTAAACCAAGTCAAGAGAATACCAGTTTCACCACAAATTAGGCCTGACCTTAATCTGAATAGTCAGATGTAAAAGCTATTAAATGCCTCTGGGTCCTTTTCCACCAACATTCTGGCATTTCCACATGGTTCCAAAAGATACTTATTTCTCTCTCTCTCCAGTCCAGGCTGCACTCCATGCTGTGTAGGTGATGGTCAGTGCTGTTTAGCTTTTGACTCAGTCCTTTATCGTTTATTTTGTTCATTCCTTCATGACACAGTAAAGCTTTGCTGTCTTTCTAGGATTCAAATTTACATACTTTTCAAGGAAGCAGTTCTTCAGTCCTTTTCTAAATGTCTGCCCTGGTTCTAGACCAAGTGCTTTAAGTTTTTCACACTAGCAATTTGTTCTTTTCATAAAAGATATCTGTTATCTCTTCGTCATGTTGTTCCTTTTATCATTTATAATTGCAAAATCTTGTTGTAACATGCTCCCTAAACACATTTCCCTTTTAATACACTGGAAGAACATTGAACTGGAAAAAACCCTAGAGTAATTTAAATCAAGGAATCTAGATTTTTAAAGATACTCAAAAAATTCTGAAATGACTTCAAATTACTGCTTTTAATTGATTTTTTTTTTTAAATAAAGTGTAAGTGTCCTGATAATCATATTCAGTCGAAGTCTGCCAACTTTAAATTAAATACTAGGTCAGGTCATTATCTGATACTAGAAACTGGTGTCTTCCACATTCCCATCTCTTTTGTTTCCTAAAATGGTGGTGTCAAAGGCAGTGCCTCTGATCTCATCTTGCTATATTAAATTAAAGAAAATCAAATAATCTAATATAAGCATTCCCTTAGTATGCAGGAGTCTTAAACCCTGTCATCTTGTTTAGATTGTTTTGACACATCCAGCATCCGGTGGGGTGACTAGTACCTGTGAGCCGACCTTGTGAGCTGACTCCTTTGGGTGATTCCAAAAGTCATTGCCTGCTTCTAGGCTCCAGGTGGATTTGGTTCCCCTCTGCCATGACAGTGTCCTTCTTTCTTCCCTTCTACCTCTTCCAAATGTCCACAGTAGCCCAGTCGTGCTTTCAGTCTGCACCTGTGAACTCCAGGATGTATTTGAGAGTACCATGGCCTGAGAGCCACTGAATTTCTCCAACATCATCATGAGGGAATATATAAATTATAAATAACGGTGTGCAAAGCCCAGCTCTTCATCAGAAACAGTAGAACAGCTTTGAAGGAAATTCAAAACCATCAGAATTGCTGCTGTTTCTGCTTTACCATTCTGTTTTCTCTTCAGTCTGCTGCTTACCCTTTTATTTTTTATCCTTTTTTCCACTTCATGAAGATCGTGCTGTGCCCTTCCACTTTGTTCACATACCTTTGCACTTCCTGAAACAACAGGAGTCCAGATCCCAGGATCACCTGTGTGAGTTTAAGTGGGTACAGGAAGGGTGTCTCAGAGAGTCAGGAGTGTTTCTGCCCACCCACTTCCACACCTGAAGCACAATCTATCAGGTCCCAGGTCTGGTCGCAGATCTTGGATTGGCTGGAAAGAGATGTTCTTCTCCATCACTCTGGCTCAATCTGGGGCAGCTTGGAAGAAAGCTGAGTCTTCCAGAGACTAAAGAGAACTCACGGAGAGGAGCCCAGGGAAGTCATGGTGCTCAGCTGAAGCACAGGGCTCCTACTTCCCAGGCTGCTGCTCCATCACACACACAACCAATGTTGGATGAGACACTGAAGTGGGAACTTCTTTGCTCCTGTCTGTTGCAGCAAGAGCCTTACCCTACATCAGCGGAGGTCTGTGGAAGATGTTGATTAGTTACATGGGAATTGAGGGAGCAGCTGGTTAAAAAAGAGTAGTAGACATAAAAAAATTAACAGGCTTCTAAAATGGGAATTATAGGTGCTGTGGAGATAAAGAGATAAAGATACAGCTGTATGACCTTTGTGAAAGCAGCGTGGGCCTGAAGTGCAAGCTTCGGGTCTGGGAATGAGGTTGAGTGTGTTTCCAAGACAGGTGATGAGTGATCAGCACCAATCCTGGTCCAAACTTCTGGTTTTCAGAATTATGGCATCTTGGTACTATATTTAGGATCCTTTTTGTTTGTATGATATTTGAATGTACACATGTCCTGTATTTATAATTTGTATTTTTTTCTTATCTTAGATGTTTTAAAGTTCCTTTAGTTACTCTATGTCTTGTTTCTTCAGACACACTTTAGCCTTCTTTTTTTTACCATTTTTACACACATGATGTATACATAGGAAAAAAATGCTAGTGTAAGTCTGAACAAGTGTAGATAGCATTTGATATGAGATTTAAAAGTGAGTAAATACAATGCATCTACTTTGAAAGTACTAATCTAGCTTTTATGGACTTTAATTTCATTATATATTTGTATTGAAAATGTGAGTCAGGACTTTTTCTGGGATCTGCTTCACAATTCAGAACTTGCTGTTTGATCTTCCTCAAGTAACTTACTCTTTCTGTGCCATAATTTACCGACATCATCATCATAATTGTAATTATAATAATCGCCCACTTCATAAAACATTATGGGGCTCATTTATGAGTGATATTCATAAGCTGCTCTGAGAAACTTGGTAGAAAGATCCCATAAAACAATAATTACAATTATTATTTTATTTAAAATGTATGTAGCTTACAAACAATGCTGATGAAAAGTAGTGCAGTAAAGCACTTTTAACTGATTCATCAATGACTTGGATGAAGGGGCAGGTGCCTCCTCAGCAAGTTCACTGGTGGCACAAAGCTGGGAGCAGTGGCTGATACCTCAGAGTGCTGTGAGCCCTTCAGAGGGACCTCGACAGGCTGGAGAGATGGGCAGGGAAGAACCTCCTGAAGTTCAGCAAGGGCAAGTGCAGGGTCCTGCACCTGGGGAGGAGCAGCCCCAGGCACCAGCACAGGCTGGGAGTGACCTGCTGGGAAGCAGCTCTGGGGAGGAGGACCTGGGGCTGCTGGTGGACACCAAGCTGTCCATGGGCCAGCAGTGCCCTTGTGGCACATTCCCAATGGGATCCTGGGCTGCGTTAGGAACTGCATTGCCAGCTGGTCAGGGAGGTGATCCTGCCCCTCTGCCCAGCCCTGGTGAGGCACATCTGGAGCGCTGTGTCCAGTTCTGGGCTCCTCAGGACAAGAGAGACGTGGAGCTCCTGGAGAGGGTCCAGCAGAGGGTGACAAATGATGAAGGGCCTGGAGCAGCTTCCTTCTGAGGAAAGGCTGAGGGAGCTGGGCCTGTTCAGGCTGGAGAAGAGACTCTGAGAGGGAACCTCATCCATGTCTGTCAGTGTCTGCAGGGAGGGGTCAGAGGATGGACCAGGCTCTGCTCGGCGGTGCCGGGCGATGGGACAAGAGGCAACGGGCAGGAACTGAGGCACAGGGAGTTCCACCTGACCATGAGGAAGAGGTTCCTCACTGTGCAGTGCCCGAGCACTGGCACAGATTGCCCAGAGAGGCTGTGGAGCCTCCCTCACTGGGGGTATTCAAGAACCATTTGGACACCATGCTGTGCCATGTGCTCTGCAATGACCCTGCTTGAGCAGGGAGGTTGGGCCAGATGACCCACGGTGGTCCCTTCCAACCTGACCCATCCTGTGGTTTTGGGAAAGCAGCAGTTCATGAATGTGCTCTCACTGCACCTGACATAGGTGCTTACTGAGCATGATATTCCAGGTGGTAGCTTTCCTCCTTCTACCAGAAGGAGACTTCAACACCTAGGCAAGGTACAGTGATCCCAGCTCTGGAATGTACTATACAAGGTGAGGAGTAGGAAGTCTCACCAGGCTGGGAACTCAGTACCTGGAGCCTTCCTCAGGAGACAGCAGCTCAAGGTCCTTCTGCTGCCCAGACCCATCTGAACCTGCCACATGGCAGCTTTGGCACCCATTCTGCAATATGGAGAACTGGGAGCCTGGGGCAAACCATTTTGACTCGAGTTATGCAGAGGTTCAGTGCAGAGAACAGCCACTGCTGAGGCCAGACTTTGCCTTTATTGAAGCAGTAGTTTCCAGTAGAGACCCCTGTATGTTTAATGAATTGCCTCAGTTTAAAGATAAATCTGTAAGTGGACAGAGTGGAGTCGCTTTCCAGACTTATTTAATTATTTGCATTTTTATCATAACTCAGCTGGCTCTCTAAAGCATTCATTTTTTTTGAGTGATGTGTTGCATGTACATATGAAAATACTAACCTTAATGCTGTGTGTTCCTACAGATGAGGATGAGGATGATGATAATATTGAGATAGATACTAATGAGGAGGCTCCTGAATGCTCTGTTACTGGAGGTGGAGATGAACTTACTAACCTAGAAAATGACCTTGATTCAACGGGTAATTTAAATAATGGCTATTTTGTGTATTTTGCATGACTAACACTCCATCGTCATATAAGTACTGATGTGCTGCTTGTCTCTCTGTCAGCTTTATTCCCATGTGCCTTTTCAGGTCTTTTAAACCCTAATGTTTAATACCCTGCATTCATGTTTAGTTGCAAGTTAAAATCAACGAAATCATTATTTCCAGCAATGTCAGATTTAAATGTCTCTTGCTCTTTTGATGGGGAAGGGGACCCCAGGCCACACTGGGAAAGCAGAGCCACCTGAAAGCACCCTGCCTGGATTGTGCCAGGTAGGCAGAGGGATGAGCAATGGCCTGGGTGAGTACAGCTGCCACTCTGCACTGCCATCCTGGCCCATCTGCTCAGGGGAGAGGAGCAAGTGTGTCTTTCTGTGTTCATATAGACTTGGTGTCTCTCTGGTTCCTTCCCGAGGGCCGGCTCTTGTGTTTACACCTTGCTGCCCAAGTGGGGGCATGGAGGTATAAATACGAGCAGAAGTAGTCCTATTTACTTAGCAGTGTTCATATAACAGGGGTTTTATAAACACATGAAGTCACAGGAGTGGTATTCCCCCCCTTTCAAAAATCTTCCAGCCAAATAGGAGTTTAAGTGATAAATGTGGTGCTGAATGCTTTGGAATCTTACAAGGGAGATGCTTATTTCAAAAGGAGCTGGATCTTCAAAGCTACGCAAAAGGAACTGCCCACCCATAAAAGGCTCCTCTGCTTGCAGAGGGCTGCTGAAGGAGTTTGTTCTCTGTACAGTCTGCCTGTTCCACTCAGCCCCAGGCAGTGCCTGGGCTTTCTGTTTGTGGTGGGCTTCTCGGCCAAGGCCTTTCTGCTCACTACAGGTTAGCTCAGGCCTGGAGTAGCTTGGCCAGCACAAGACTGTGTCTTGAAACAGGCGGTACAAGGGAGAACATCTTCAGCATCCTCTGGCTTGATTCTACCCATGCCAGCTGGACCCAAATGTGTAGTCCATAATATGTTAAATCAGAACTTAGTTTAGTGGTTTTTTCTTAGTATATTAAACCAACAGTGGTGTGTATATAGCACTTTCTAGTCTTGCTTGCATGCAAAAGATTTGAGTCATGTCCTTTATTTTTTTCTATTTGAGGAATTTCCAGACACGTAAGAAAATATATTTAGTGGTTCCAGCACTTGAATTAAGCTTACTTAAAGCAGAATCCTGTCAAATAATTTTCCAGTAAAACCTGGTTAATTTTAGGAGGAATAGAAAAAGAATATGTGAATATTCCTGTCACATTGCCCCAATGACTTACTTTCTGTGGGCCTTTTCTTTTTGAGAGGTACCTTTTCAGGGATACAAACCCACTGCCCAGTGCTCCATGTCTCCCATGGGAAGACATTCTGTAAAAAACCTGGGACATCATATTGCAGTTCAGTTGTGGCCAAAGATACAGGCAAGTAAGAAAGAGGATGGGCAGTAGCACAGAAAACAGTCTAGTGCTGTGGTAGAAATCAGAGTACATGGATTTTGGTATAAATCTGCCAATTCATACCAAGTTCTAATGAAGGCTGAATCTCCTGGGAGCACCTAAAAGTACAACTATAAGGGACATTTCACATTTGGGATCATTATGGGCTTCCTTAATTACTCCCCTGCTGAATCCTCGTCCCTCCCATCTCTCTCAAGAAGAGAAAACTTTATTTTTACTGTTTCTTGGTTTTAAGTATCACTTCTGTCTGTATTTGTCAGTACTTCTGCATGTTGTGAACCTCTTATATCATAGTTATTACATGGTGTTTATGTATAAACCCACAAGAACGTGCATGTACTTACATGTGAGCCTCAATTAAGGACACCCTGACTGGGTGTGCCAGAGGAAAGGGAAACTATCCTTCTTCATAATCCAGCCCAGCCCATTGCTGCTGGAGACAGGCAGCATTTGACTGCCCGCATGCCAAAAATGTTTTGGCTAGTATGCATTGGAGCGCTCCAAACCTTGGAAGGAGCTGTGTGGCTAAACAGTCATGACTCCACTTTCCACACCAGCTGGAAGTCACCAGCCTGCAGTGAAAAACTCAGGTTGTGCACGTGGGAAAACACAGGAACTGCTCTTTCCTCTGCCTGTGACCCAAGGCCCAGGTGTGAGTGCATCCCATGTGCAGGTGATGCTCCACTTGCTCCAATGCAGGGACAATTCCTCACATGGGGCTGCACATAGAGTGTGTGTCTGGGGGCTTCTGTGCCAGTGTTCCTCTGCTTCCCTGCCCAGGGACAGCTCCACAGTCCTGTGCTGCAGCTTGTTATTAACACCTTCCTCCTTACGTTTGTGTGTGTGTGTAGGTAGCTACGTGTGTAGGTGTGTTACAAATTCATACAGTCAACATTCACACACAGAAGGAGCATTAGTGGGAGGTAAAGTTCTCAACTGCTATTTATTTGGGCTCTGATCTAAGTTGCTAAAATGGATTTTAAAAAATTGGGGGCTTCAGCAGACTTCTAGTCTGTGCTTTTGATGCAGTTCTGAAGCATTTTATGACTCCCAGTTTCAACATATTCTATAAATCATAGTAAATTATTACTAGAAAGTAGTCTTTTTTGATACTGAAATTTTATGAGGAGCTGTGCCAAGAAGCCTTAGGATGAATTAGTAGTTCATACACTTGAGGGGTTATCAGTATGTAAATTATATGATAAATTGTCATCTTTAAATAAATGGCTTTTTAAGTGTGTTTTTATACCGAAGTATAGGTATGTACGCATTGGGAGTAACTTAAACATTATCTACTTTCTGTGTTTTTCATCTGCTGTCTGCAAGCATGTTCACTTTTTCCACTGAGTGTCATGTGTGTTTTCCAAGAAAAAAATCTATGTGTGTTGCACAAACCTGCACCAATCCCAATCACAAAAACAATTCCTTCTATTTTCTTTTCAGTTCAAAATGATAGCAAAGTGAATTAAATCTACCTTTTAAGTTGCTACATTGTTGTAGCGAGTCTGCATTGAAATGCATCTCACTCTGTTGTATGTGGTATTTGCATATTTAGCAGAACAAAACAGTAAGTTGGTGGATTTGAAGCTGAAGAAGCTCCTAGAAGCTCAGCCACAGGTGGCAAATTCACTCTCCAGTGCTGCTCAGAAAACTGTAACAGATAGCTCAGAGCAAGACATTAAGGTAAGTTTTGCTTAATGCTTTTGTTTTGGTACCTGTGTGTTATGGTCGAGGGTTTGTATTTTGTGAGAAGGAAAACAATTTCTTACCAAATCCTTCAGAGTCAGAAACACAGAAAATCTTTGTGGCAGTGTAGTTACATAGTTTGCAGTGCACTGGGTTTTTTCCTGTTGATTGATCAACACATTTTCCTTTTTTTTTTTTTTAATCTTGATGCTTGTCATTGGCCGAACACTAACAGATTTAAGAAGCTCTCTCAGTTCTGCCTGCTCAGGGTGTTACTGATATCAGAAATGCAGCACGGGCTCCATCCTGCTGCTGGTGCAATCAGCAGCCACACTACCTGACTTGAATGGGAGTGGGGTTGGGCTCTCAGAGATTTGCTTCCCTCCCAACCCTAGTCCTCTGTTTTTCCTACATTAAAATTAAGCTGTGGTACACTTTAAAGGCTTATGCACTTTGGGTGCTCGATGAGTGCTTCTGAGAAAAACAGACATGAGTATGTGGTGTATGTGGGCACTTTGCCTATTCTTAATGTTCACCACTTCAGCATAAAGTGCTCACCAATCAATTTTCTATTTCATTTTCTTAATTAGACCCCTTGTGTTCTTGCTATTCTATTTTTTAAAAATAGTCCCTGTATGTCATTAATATCCCTATGGCTCTGGGGCACTTCCAGTTGGGTATAACTTTTCACCCACCTGCAGTCTGTGGGGAGAGCACTGCTGACTGAAAGGATTTCCTTCCCCAGATACAGAGATGCTTTGAAGTCCCAAAACAATGACTTTCATTGCTTTTCCCTTACACTGTCGGTTCCTATAAATTGGTGATGAAAGTGTGTGGCAGCAGCAGAGGACTTTCGGTCTCTATCTTTGAACAAAAGGAAGCCTGGATCAAGTCTGATTTTTGCGTTCAATTTAGCTTTCTGCAGTGGATTTAATGCAAAATGAAGCTGGCCCAAGAATAATACAATGGATTGAAAAGGCTAACTGAATTAGTGGGCTTAGAGGAATACATTTGTAAAGTGGCAGAAGTCCCCAGTCATAAAAAGGTTTCTTAAAATGGGATTTACTAGCTAATCACACTGATATTTTAGCATGTTGCCAGGCCTAAAAAATTAGCCATGTTTGTTTATTTTGGTAAAGACTCTGGTTTAGGCTGTCAGATGGTTATTAAACTAATAACAGGAAACCACCTTTTATTTAACCAGAATCTTATAACCACCTGATTAGTGCAGCTGAAAAGTCATCCAGAGGTATAAGCAATACTTGTTTAACCTTAATTCTGTGAAATGACACACAGGCTGCCTCTTAGGGTAATTTGGTATCACCTAAACTGACAAAAATGGTATTTCTCTTTATAAAAAGCATTTGTGAAGGAGTTGATTCTTTTTAAGGTACTCCCACAAAAAGGTGCAACTTAACAGTTTATCTCTGCGTGCGTCTTTTCTAAGGAAGACTTGAAAGGCGGCGTTATAAGGAATATATGGTGTCCATCTGTTCTCATGGAGCTCTTGGCATTGAGGTGGATTTGTTTTTTAATAAAATGCAGTTTACAGGTTTCTAAATGAGGCATTCTGTGTTTGTGGAAAAGGATAAACTGTTACCTTCCCTTGGGGATTGTGTATCCCCGGCCTCCTTGAGGCGAGAGAATAGGCCGTTGGAGAACTCCCTCATTACCGATTGTCTCAATGCAGAGGAAGGGCAAAGTCTTGGTAGCTTTTGATAACCAGTTTCAGCATTCAGCAGGCTTAGCTATTAGTCATGCATCTTAGCCTTTCCCTATTTACTTTCAAAACACTTAATAAAAATAATAAAAGATTAGGTATAAAATGAAATATTTGTTTGGTACACAGCACCTCGGTATCTGCAGCTTCCACACACCACAGTGGTTCAGTCTTCTGGGATATTTGGTGTTGATAGAATCATTTGAATTTGTTACCAGTATTAACATAGGAAGCCCTGGAAAAGATAATTGTAGTTTCCTTAGCTGTAAAGGGCTTACTTACAAATCTGGCTTTGGAAAGTTATAGCTGATGAAATGCAGTTCAGTGGGGTAGCATTATAATCCTACCTTTTAGACTTCATCCAGCATTAGTGGTTTATCTCAATGGGCATAAAATTAGAAACTAGTTCTTCTTGTCATACAAGTCTATGGGACTACAGAAAACGACAGATTTCTGTACCGGGCAGGGAGAGAGGCTAAAGGCAACACGCTTTAAAATGATACAGATCGTGTTCAGGGGCAGAGACGCCGCGACTTGGCAGCAGCACACGCGGGGCTTGGCACAGCAAAGGTGCAAAGGAGCGATTTTTTGTTTAAAATCGGCATTGCTGGCAAATGCCGGTCACAATGAAGAGGTCTGGTTGGTAAAGAAGTAGAGAGTTCTGCAGGTGGGTGCCCACAGAGCAAAAAGCCAGTCGTTGCCACCACATATTAAGCAAACAAAAAAAAAAAAAAGCAAAAGTTAATCACTCTTCTACTTTTTTCCCCGCAGCTGATACTTCCATCCAATATAAACCACAGCCCGAGCTGTGAAATCCACTTTGTAAAAGCTGTGTCCTGTCCCCTCACAAAAACGTACCTTTCAAATTAATGTCTTCCCGCTTGTAAACAAAAGAAACTGTTGTGTGTC